>CM064527.1:43034985-43070625 GCA_032716605.1 Paralithodes platypus | reverse complement strand
CCCCTTGTGTGCCAGTTTTTACACTTTATTTTTTATATAATCTCTATTTGGTGAATTGTATATTTAGTTACATATTCTATTATATATATATATAGTATATATAAATTTTGTTTTGCTTTTTTTAGGTAGGTTTATCACCCCTGGTAGCCTACTTCGTCTGGCCAATATTTCAGTACTGTTTTGTTTTTGTGGTTTATTTTTTGTTTTCGGTTAGTCTCAGGCTATCATCCCTTGGTGGCCTAATTTCTGCGTACTTTAAATTTTTAAAATTTTCAGTTAGTGCTATCACGACTGCTGTGGCCTACTTTTCTGCGTACCGACCGGTATTTCATAATTTTTGTTTTCGGTTAGGATAGGCTAATAACCCCTGGTGGCCTATTTTCTGTTTAAATACAACATAATATTGTTTTTCGGGTTTTCGGCTATCAACTGCGTATCTCAAATTTCTAATTTAGTTTTGTTTTAATTTTCGGTTAGGCTATCACCGCTGATAACCTATTTGTGTGTACTTCAACATTTTAGTTTTCGGTTAGGCCTATTTAAGTAAGTGAAGCGACCTGAAGGGAGTGAAGTGTTTTTAAAGTGAGTTTAGTGTTTTTAAAGTGAGTTAAGTGTTTTTAAGTGAGTGAAGTGATCTGAAGAAAGTGATCGTCACCATGCCTCGTGCCTGTACGAACTGCGCCGGTAGGTTTGGTGCTTCCATGTTTGCTCCTGCCGATCCACAAGTCTGCCGACTTTGCCAGCAACGAGAGGATTTGACAGCAAAATTGGATGAAGCCCACAACAAGATCAACGCCCTCACCAGGAAGCTGGAATCACTTCAAGAGTTTGTAACACTCAACGTTGGAGTATCACTAACTCCAATTGTTTCAACTCCAGCATCCACCACCGCCCCAACGTCATCTGCCAACAATCCAACACCTGCAGTAGACACTGCAGCAGATGCTTCTGACGAATCTGAGCCGACATCAAACCAAGACAGCCGCCCTGTTCACCTTAGTCTCTCCCCCACTCCTCGTGCAAGAAGCCTGCTAGCACGAACAGTACCAACCCCTCGCCCCCGTTCTAACCACTCCTCTCCCTGACCTGTACGAAGAGTCCCGCCACCACAGGTTTCCGGATTTACACCAGTGAGGAACGGTGCACGGCCAACGCAGAAAAGGTCTCGTCTGCCAGTCACAATGTCAAACAGATTTGAGATATTGGTAGAGATGGAAGACGAACCAGAAGAGACCAGGCTCGTTGGGGATTTCATCCTACGAGGACAGGTCGAAGAGTTCTGCGACAGAGTCCCAAATCAACGAAAAAGATTTTGCATCCCAGGAGCTGGACTGGACGACATTGTGGAAGCCTTCGAAGATACCACAAAGGATGCAAATGAAAATACCCTCTTTGTCATCCATGCTGGTTCAAATGACGTCATGCGTACCAGATCCGAAGAGTTGATGGAGAAATATCGCAAGATGATCCAGCACTACAAAAACAAGTCAAGGAATATCATCATCTTAGGCATTCTCCCCAAGATCGACGCACCTGACAAATTCTACGACAAGGCCTTCAGCACAAATAGCCGACTAAAATATTTGTGTCTGAGGGAAGAAGTTGAATTCATCAACCTCTGGGACAACTTCTACAACCAGCCTACTCTGTTCCGCAAGGATGGCACTCATCTAAACCCTGTGGGTTCAGCACGCATGGGTCGTCTCCTACACAAAGCAGTCCGCAGCCATGGATCAAAAACGCCATCCGAGAAGAAGCAGCAGTGACATAAATCATCCAACGCCAAGAAAAAAACAAAGGCAACCGAGGACCACCAGCGATAAGGACCGAAGACAGCGAGGACCGATGACAGCCATGAACATAAATGTAGATCCGACAAGAACCAAAAATATTATTAAAGATCGTTCCGTGAGTTCTAAAATAACAAATTTAAAGGTTTTCTATGCAAACGCTCGTAGCATACGCAATAAATTTTCAGATTTAGAGGAGCTAGTGTTTACAGAAAATTATGATGTGATTGGCATAACAGAATCTTGGCTCAATACAGAAGATAGAGACTTTTTAGCAGAGTATTCACTTCCCGGTTATGTAATGTTTGAGAAAAGCCGAATAAATAAAAATGGAGGTGGCGTTTTACTTTATATCAAAGAAAGTCTTAACCCTACCCTCTTGTCAAAACTTCAAATTGTGAACGTCGACGCATCTTTTGTGCTAATAAAGAATAATAAAGGTACAAAAATAATACTTGCATTAATATACAGACCTCCAGCTCAATCAGTGCAAACTGACCGAGAAATTTACGAACAAATTGCAGATGTAAGTAACTCACAAGATACCGTAATTTTTGGCGACTTTAATTTACCTGTGACCAAGTGGGGCGATACTCTTACTTCACCCTCCGGACATGACTTGTATACGAACTTGCAAGAGAGTTCGCTTTATCAATTTGTTCAAACGCCGACACGTGGTAATAACGTTCTTGACATTGTACTTGCAACAAAAGAAGAATTAATAGAGAATTTGAATGTTGGTGATCAATTCAGTAACAGCGACCATCGTACGATAACTTTCACTTTAAACTTTACTAGTAACGAACCAAATAGTAGCATCGAAAAAGTCCCTAATTTCAAGAAAGCAAACTTCCATAAACTTAGAGCTATGTTTAAAGAAACTGACTGGAGCTTTTTAATTAACAATAACGACATAAATACATCTTGGAAGTTATTCGAAACCACTTACCTAAAAGCAGTGCAAGACTGCATACCATCGAAAATACGGCGTCCAGGCCATAATAATAAGCCCAAATGGTGGAATAAAGATATTTCAAACTGCCTGCTAGCTAAAAAAAATTGCTAGTGATAGATTAAAATCCTCACAAAATAACGAAGAACGGGTGAAATTTGTAGAGCTACGACGCAAAGCCAAAAAGTTAATTAAGCAAAGTAAAAAGACCTTAGAGTTACATATTGCGAATCAAAGTAAAACATACCCGAAAGAATTCTATAGTTATATCAGAAAGAAAAAAGTAGTTACTTCAACCGTTGGACCGTTAGTCGATGAAAATGGAGAATACACCAAAGATGAAGTACAAATGAGTAATGCCCTCAATACCTTCTTTGCATCAGTTTTTACAACAGAAGACCTCAGTGATATCCCTACACCATCGCCGATTCAGATTGATAATTCAGATGTTCTAAGCAATATCACCGTTACAGAGAGAGCAGTATTGAATTGTTTAGATAAACTCAAACGTAAAACGCCTGGACCTGATACAATCTCGCCTAGAGTTCTAAAGGAAGCTAAGGATGAGCTCTCCAAACCACTAACATTGCTATTCAATAAATCCTTGCAGTCTGGAACTATGCCTGATCAGTGGAAGCTAGCCAACGTAACACCGATATTCAAAAAAGGCAGCAAATCCCTACCCAGTAACTATCGTCCAATTAGCTTAACCTCAGTTGTATGTAAAATGCTAGAAACGGTCATACGAGACAGACTCGTAAATCACTTAGAGGAAAATAACATACTTAAAGATACTCAACACGGCTTTCGTAAAAAACGTTCCTGTTTAACAAACCTCTTAGACTTCTTCCATATATCCTCAACCTTACGATTGAGAGGTAAAGCTGTAGATATTATATACCTTGATTTTCAAAAGGCCTTTGACAAAGTTCCCCACAAACGTTTACTGCTAAAACTAAAAGCGCATGGAATACAAGACGGTGTGTTGAAATGGATAGAAAATTGGCTCAGCGACAGAAAGCAAAGAGTAGTCATAACCGGTAAGGCATCTAAATGGACCAATGTAAGTAGCGGGGTACCCCAGGGACGGTACTAGGACCAATTCTCTTTCTAATTTACATCAACGACATAGATGAGGGTCTCACCTGTAGAATCAAAAAATTTGCTGACGATACAAAAATTGCAAATAGCGTACTCGCAAAAGAACAAGTTGACGATATTCAACACAATCTAGATAAATTGTCATGTTGGGCCTAAATTTGGCAAATGAGTTTCAATGCGGATAAATGTAAAGTACTACATATCGGATACCTAAATGAGAAAGCAAACTATTTGATGAATGGCACTCAGCTTAAGAATGTAAACAGGAGAAACCGATCTGGGAGTAACAATATCGAGTAACCTAAAACCGAGTCAACAATGTTCAGAATTTGTTATAAGAAGGCAGACAAAATAATGGGCGTAAGAGGCGGGTCGTTTGTGCATAAATCCAAAGAAGTTATCCTAGCCCTTTACAATTCCTTAGTCCGCCCTCTTCTGGAATACTGCGTTCAATCCTGGTACCCTTATTACCAAAAAGATATAAACAAGCTAGAACGAGTTCAACGTAGAGTTACCAAAATTATACCTAGCCTAAAGAACAAACCAAATACGAAGAGCGTCTTAGAGAATTAAATCTATTTCCTTTAACCCAGCGCAGATTAAGAGGTGACTTAATTCAAGTGTTCAAAATCATCAAAGGCATTGACAATATGAATTGTAGTAAGTACTTCACTATCGACCAATCTAATTACACGCGGGGGAAACGGTTGCAAAATTATTGGTAAATCTTTTAACTCACACGAATCTAAGAATTTCTTCTTCAATCGAGTTGTCAACTTGTGGAATGGCTTCCCCGAAACGTTATAGACTGCATCACCGTTGATTCATTTAAACTCCGCCTAGACAAATATCTCGCATCAAACCCGCGACTGACTGCGTTTGTAAATGAATAACTTTATTTTATCCCCCCCTCAGTTACTAACCCATCTGTCCCCTACTAACTTCCTAATCCTGCCACGGACAGTAGTTCCAGGGCAGTAATTCCCTTTCCAATGTTCCCTTACCCACTCTAAACCACTGTTTGGACACTTGATCCTCAGTGTTTTGGAGGACAAGCAACCTAGAAGGGTCACTAGATCTGTTGTTGCTTGATTTCCTTTGTACTCCTTTGTACCTATCTGTCCCCTCCCCTCCTCCTTTATCTCACCAACCCTCCTCCACACCCCTCCAACTATAATTATGTCCCCTCCCCTCCTCCGTATACGATGATATACGATTGTAAAAGTCAATCTATCAATACACGGTACAAAATGGAAGGCTGTAAGCTTACGAGACCAAAATATCTACTCTACTAATGGCCCGGTTCAATCTATAAAGCTCTCATGGAATATTCACTTTCAGGCGTTCCCATATGACATAGGCGGGTTGGGAGGGAAATGAAAATATTAGGGAGGGGCGGTGAGTTGTACGGGTGGGTGGAGAGAGAGAGAGAGAGAGAGAGAGAGAGAGAGAGAGAGAGAGAGAGAGAGAGAGAAAGATGACTGGCTATCTAGTGTAGGAGCATATAATGACGAATCAGTAACTTTAAAGCGATTAGCATGTGTGAAGAGCGATTATGTTAATGAAGAAAATATGAGAATTGATTGTTTGCATAGGAATCACATAGACTATTGGATATCATTAAGGGGAGATGGGTCATTTTTCTGGTCCCCCTTCTCCCTCATGCTTAGCCTCATTAGTTTTGAAATTATAAGACGTTCGCCACATTAGTTTGACGATTTTAACACCTTTCACCCCATTTCGTTGTCAATTTTAAGACCTTTTGTGCCATTTAGGGGTCGATTTTATCCTGGCGAGTGAAAGCGAGCCTGTAATTTTAAGAGGAATCGGCCTTTGGCCGGGACATTTTTCTACCGAAAAATATACAAATTTATCTTGAAGGTGGTTCTAGGGTGTTTTTTTTTAAGCTTGATGACGGTCTACGGAGGAAAAAAAAAAAAATATATATATATATATATATGTATATATATATATACTGCATATATATATATATATATATATATATATATATATATATATATATATACTGCATATATAAATGAAAAAAAACATCGACCAAAAA
This sequence comes from Paralithodes platypus, assembly GCA_032716605.1. Taxonomy (NCBI): domain Eukaryota; kingdom Metazoa; phylum Arthropoda; class Malacostraca; order Decapoda; family Lithodidae; genus Paralithodes; species Paralithodes platypus. The sequence continues at coordinate 43,064,720 of CM064527.1, read as the reverse complement.
GTGAAGTATCCCCCTTAATGAAGACAAAATTATAATTGATTGTTTGCATAGGAATCACATACACTATTGGACATCAATTAGGAAAAACTGTTGATGAAATGTGACGAAACGGATGAAACATTTAGAAGACATAATCGAAGAGGTGATAGGGAGTAGATTTTAGAAGGAATATCTGTATATATTCCTTCTAAAATCTACTCCCTATCACCTCTTCGATTATGTCTTCTAAATGTTTCATCCGTTTCGTCACATTTCATCAACAGTTTTTCCTAATTGATGTCCAATAGTGTATGTGATTCCTATGCAAGCAATCAATTCTCATTTTGTCTTCATTAAGGGGGATGCTTCACTTTTTGGTCGATTTTTTTTTCATTTATATATACAGTATATATATATATATATATATATATATATATATATATATGCAGTATATATATATAATATATATATTATATATTATTATACAGTATATATACAGTATATATACAGGGTGGCGTAGAATTGTATTACCTACCTTGCCGATATTAGCAGCGCTGTCTCTCGATATATTTGTACAGTTGGGTAATAAGTTTCGTGAACAGCGTTATGGATATTATATTATAACAAACAAAATCTTTACAACCATTACATTCAGTGCCTTTTATAATACCCCAGTAAACGCAAAATAGATAGTAAAAGCTACTGGTATTTTTGAAGTTATAAAACAAATATATACCACCTTCAATCCACCCTCCCCTGAAGAAAAGGTCTCTCGCCCCCCCCCCCCCCCCCCTCCCTTCCTCCCCTACACACACCTCCACTCCACACCCCCACACAAAGCCCACCGCAATAATGAAACACCTGAGCCAACACACGAACGGTAAAATGCAATCAATTAACAGGTGTGCTCGATCCGGTACGCTACGTGAACACCTTTTCGTATCTTGTTTTATTGGGTGCATAAGGGCGTGGAATTTTGATGTGAGTATCCTAGGTTCGAGTCCTTGGAGTGCCACATGTATTTGTTGATTTCATTAATTGAGTTTAGAGGTGAAGTTGGTTGGTGGAAAAAATATGATAATTACATATGATCGCTGCTAATAGGTAGTTGTTATTGCTGTATTTTGTTTGTATTTGTTATTAGGCGCGAATCCTGAAATAATCTAATTTTATGACTCGCCACGAACAAATCGACACCTACTGTAAATGGCCCCAAAGGTCTTAATACTGACAAAGAAATTGGGTGATAGGTCCTAAAGTCGCCAAACTAAAGGGCCGATCGTCTTAAAATCTGAAAACTAATGGGGTTAAGCGTGAGGGAGAAAGTGGGCAGACAAATCGACCCTTCCCCCTTAAATGTTATGACTTAGAGAACCATGGGGGTTTCTGTTAAAAAAAAAAAAAAAAAACGCATTATACTCCAGCCAATTAAAGACGATTTATAAAGAAACTCCCAGATCATTGGTAGGATAGAAACAGATAAAATGTTACGACCTAAGAGAATCGTGGTTTCTGTTGATAAAAAGAACGCATTTTACTGTTGTCAAAGACGATTTATAAAGAAGCTACAAGATCATGGGTAGGATAGAAAGAGATTATAGCAACGAAAAGCAGAATGAGGATATAGTATAAGTGTACAACCTCCGAGGCAATTATAGAGAGGTATAAAGGGAACAGTGAAATAATCCTTGCTGACACAAGAGAATTCTCACTCAATCACACACACACACACACACACATACACACACACACACACACACACATAAACACGCACTTATCCTCTCAACTGGCAACCACTGACGCACACTAACTCTCACTCAATCAACAGGGGGCGCACGCAAGGGATTTCTGCACTGCACGAGTATGTTCAGACGCACGCACACTCACTCACACGCACACAAACACTCACTCACTCTCACTCTCTCTCTCTCTCTCTCTCTCTCTCTCTCTCTCTCTCTCTCTCTCTCTCTCTCTCTCTCACACACACATACAGGCACACACAATTATAAGCTTGTTTATTTCCAATCTTTATTATTCGTCAAATAATTAATCCAACTGTAATCCCAGAACAAAACACGAGTTAGTTAAAATAGTGGTATAGAATTATAACTAATAAAATATATCAATGCAACCTTATCGCAAACATTCTGATAAATATGTGGGATTACGTGGACAATACATACGTAGCAATGAACGTATACTACAGTTGGCCACATACATATATATACAGTGCATTATTGTATGTATTATCTATTTATATTAATTTCACTCCATCACCAAACACCACCCAATGAAATAAATGAAAGCATATGATCTCCCCGGGATTGGTACCTGGGTTACCAAATACATATCTTAAATACTCTCGATCATTACACCGTAAAGACATAGGCTGGAAGGAAAATGAACATGATTGAATTAGAATTGTATTTTCGTATGCACTATTTTCGTATGCACTATTTCGTATGCACTATTTTCGTATGCACTATTTCGTATGCACTATTTTCGTATGCACTATTTTCGTATGCACTATTTCGTATGCACTATTTTCGTATGCACTATTTAGATAATGTGGGAAATTAACGATTGTATAGCAAATTATTCTTGGTAAGTCCAGCACACTATGTTGCCTTCCATACATAAAATAACGGAGTGTAGGGTTATTTACGTGACCAACTGTACATAACTAACTGTACACTCGGTCCAAAAAGTATCTGCACCCCTACCCTGATAATCTGGTGTGTACAGCTTGGTAGGGTTTGCCTATCTACCTGTAGCTATATCCATCTATACTACACTCTACCTATACTACCTAAGACCTACTACCTAAGACCTACAACCTATACTACCAAGCTGCACACACCAGATTATCAGGGTAGGGGTGCAGATACTTTTTTGACCGAGTGTACAAAACCAACTGTACATAACTAACTATACATAAATAATTGTACATAAATAATTGCACATAAATAATTGCACATAAATAATTGTACATAAATAATTGTACATAAATAATTGTACATAAATAATTGTACATAAATAATTGTACATAAATAATTGCACATAAATAATTGCACATAAATAATTGTACATAAATAATTGCACATAAATAATTGTACATAAATAATTGTACATAAATAATTGTACATAAATAATTGCACATAAATAATTGTACATAAATAATTGTACATAAATAATTGTACATAAATAATTGTACATAAATAATTGCACATAAATAATTGCACATAAATAATTGTACATAAATAATTGTACATAAATAATTGCACATATAGCTTGGTATAAATGCTGGCAGTTGAAAACCTGTCATATTCGTGTAATAAATCACACTCATTCGTATATACCAACACATTCATGCACACGGTGTCATGAATCATAGTTATTGGTAAGCTTACTTGCTTGCTTATGGTAGTCCATCGTAGTCCGATGATGACGTTCCCTTCCTGCAAAGCAGGAAGAGAAAAACTGCGCATAGAAGAGTTTAGAGTGCCGAGGGAGGTGCGCAGTTCCAACTTCACTATCTTGGTACTGAACAGGGGTTGCTGATGGCAAGGGGGTGACCCAAGACGACCAGCTCCTGCTCAATACTGCAGGGGCTGCCGGGCATGCAAACACACACACACATGCACACAGACACATAAGGACACACATACGCACAAACACACACACACACACACGCACACACGCACACACGCAGAGGAACAAACATAAAAACTCATAAACACACACACGTACTTAAGAACACACATAGAAACCCCCCCCCCACACACACACACAGTCTCACACACAATATCAAGCGTAGCACCAATACCAAAATCATCCCAATACTACAAAATCCACAGAAAACATTAATCAGCTAATCTGAGGCTCACCTAGTAATATTCTTACAACAACCAAACAATCGCAGAGGGTCGAAGGAAATGCACTAATTATCGCTTAATCCGCAATGGGGTTTAAAGAGATTATAGTAATACCAACAACAACAACGACAATAGCAATAGACAACAACAACAACAGCAAATTCAACAACAACAACAACCACAACAACAGCAGCAGGCAACACCAATACACACCACCACCATCAACAACAACCACAACAACAGCAGCAGGCAACACCAATACACCACCACCATCAACAACAACAACAACAATAACAACAACAACAACAACCAAACAATCGCCGACTACAGACCTAAACACCCTTCCCCAGTAATCGCTTAATCCGCCACGGTGTATACAAATATTCAGTGTGTCCGATTGCTTCGTGCTGGGTTATATCTTAGGGGGGATGGGCGTATTTATTTGTTCATTTATGTAGCTATATATTATTTTTTTAGTTCCTCCCTAGACCTCCATCAAGCTAAAAAAAAATCAGAAAATAAATAAATAAATAAATGCACCCCAAGACCTCCTTCAAGATAAATTTGTACATTTTTCGTAAGAAAAACGTTTCAGCCGAAGGCCGGTTCCTCTTAAATTACAGGCTCGTTACCGCTCGCCAGGAAATAATCGACACCTAAATGACACGAAAATTCTTAATATTGACAACGAAATGGGGCGAAAGGTCTAGCGAGGAAACTAAAAAATAATTAGATTAATAAATAAATCGACCAAAATATTAACCCTACCCCCTTTAAATATGTGAGAGGTCCATGATTTTATATGAGTTACTAGATTCGTGCCCAAAAGTTGCGTCCCACTTTCGTAACTCCCAATTATTTTGATCCCCGTTGACATTTAAGGGGAGGTGGGTCGTTTATATTTGCTCATTCGTGTATATTTATATTATTTAATTAGTTTCTACCCTAGACCTCCATCAAGCTTAAAAAACACCAGCTCAAGACCCTCCTTCAAGATATATTTGTATTTTTTCGATAATAAAATGTCCCGTCCAAAGACCGGTTTCTCTTAAATTGCAAGCTCGCTATCCCTCGCCAGGAAAAAATCTACACCTAAAAGACACGAAGAGTCTTAATATTGACAAAGAAATAGGGCGAAAGGTCTTAAAATCGCCAAACTAATGGGCCGAATGTTTTATAATCTGAAACCCAATGGTGCTAAACATGAGGACGAAGGGGGACCAGAAAAATGGCCCATCTCCCCTTAACATTGTGCATATTGGATCAGACCTCAGTTCCCGTGCCAATAACTGACGTGGATTTAAAATGGATTGCGGATTATGAGCTAAAGGTGATAACACAATCTCTCGTGGATTTTCTCTCGCTCTCTCTCTCTCTGCCCAATGAGATAAATTATATTATAAATATTCCGTTATTTGAGTTCATAATAGCAAAGCAAGAATTAAGAAATCATGAGAATATATAGTTTTCATCATAATACCATATTGAATATCACGATTATCAAACACAAACTTCCCATTATTTTAGCAGGGGATTCACTCAGTATTAGCCACATGTTAATTGGATTTGGCTGCCAATATAGCAGAGATTCCCACACCCGCACGCCCCCACACCCGCACGCCCCCACACCCACACGCCCGCATACCCACACGCCCACACACCCACACGCCCGCACGCTCACACGCACACACACCCGCCCTCCCGCACACCTGCACGCCTGCACGCCCCCATACCCGCACAACCACACACCTGCCCATATTTTATTGGGGTCGGGGAGTGAGTACGTGAGGGAGCAATAGTTTCTCAATTTTTGCTCCCTGTAGTATTGGCTTGGTGGGAGGGAGAAACGCCCCCCTCTGTCTCCCATCCTCCTCCGCCGTGGCAAATTATTATTCTCCTGTCCCCCTTAACACCAGCCCCCTCCCACTCTTCCCTTCCCCTGAAAGATCCACCTCTCCTCCCCCCTTCACATCCACGACACCACCCCTCCCCTTCCCTTCCCTTCTCCTCTTCCTACACCCTCTCCCCACATTGCCTCTCCTTCCCTCTCCCTCTCATTGTTCTTCCTCTCCCTTAAAAGCTCCTCTTCTCCCCCTCTCCCACTCCACTTCCACGACACCACCCCCTTCCCCACCCCTGACGCCTCTCCCTTTCTATTCCCACCCACCCCTGAAGTCTCAACTCCTGACACATATCACTTACCTTCCTTCCCTCCTCCCCTCTCCCCTTCACCACCTCTGACGCCTCTCCTTCCCACTCACCCTCCCTGTCCCCACACCTGACATCTCCCACTCTCCTTCCCCCTTCCCTCCCACCCCCACCTGCCTCACATTATCCCTCCCCAGGTTCTTTTGTGGCTGTTGCTTTTCCTTGAACTTGCTCAGATTTCTCCTCTGTTTGCATTGTTTTTGCTGTTTTATTGAGCTGGTTGGCACATACGTTATGTATCTGTACATTTTTCTCATCATGTATTTGAGGTATGCTATTTATTTTCCATTCTTTTAGTATATCTTCCCCAATCCCATTTATTCTTAATGTTGGCACATCCATATCTCTTTACTAAATTCTTGAGAAATAATTTCACTTAAATTTTATATATATATATATATATATATATATATATATATATATATATATATATATATATATATATATATATATATATATATCCTTTTGCCGGCAACCGTACTTTACCAATCATAATTCATGTCTATATTTATGATCAAACTTCGTCCTGTTCCTTGCGATTCTCACAATTTATGAACTTGCATTATCTATCTAAATCCATGCTCTCTCTCTCTCTCTCTCTCTCTCTCTCTCTCTCTCCGTATTTCAATTCCTGCGTTACGAGTTCGAATATTGGGAGTGCATTTTGTATGACTCAGATTCCTTGCTATTGATCGCCTTGCTTCACGTTTTAAAATGTCTTTATTTCGTTTTATTTATTTCATTTTTTTATATATTTATTTTATTTTACTTATATATTTATTAATTTTATTTATTTTATTTTATTTTATTTATTTATTTTATTTATATATTTATTTTATTTATTTATTTTATTTTATGTATTTATTTATTTTATTTATATATTTTATTTATTTATTTTATTTTATTTATTTATTTATTTATTTTATTTATATATTTATTTTATTTATTTATATTTATTTCATTTTAGTATTTCTTGGACATTTTCGCCCCACTTCAATATATTTAATGTTTATTTCTTATGGACGCTTTGTGACAATTGGCATATAATGTATTCACACATTTGCATAGGTGCTTTGCGGGGTTAATACTATAGTAATTTGTCTTGCTTCTCTTTCTCCCTCAAGTTTAGCCCCATTAGTTAATATTAAGACTGTTTGTGTTATTTAGGTGTCGATATTTTTCCTGGCGATTGATAGCGAACCTATAATTAAGGAGGGACCGGAGGACATTTTTATACCGAGAAATTGTATTTTAGCATTAAGTCCGGACTGCCTAGTAGGGACCGCAAGCTCTGTACAATGTGTTTATCTATGTAACTCTCTCTCTCTCTCTCTCTCTCTCTCTCTCTCTCTCTCTCTCTCTCTCTCTCTCTCTCTCTCTCTCTCGGAGCACTACCTCGTAACAATGGCAGCTTTGAGAACAACATGGGTGAACTGCACTGAATAAGTCCCCATTGTGTTGCCTTTGATATAGTATTCAATGAATATGCAAAAGATTTGACATTTCCATCACAATGTTTTAGTCTCAACATGAATACAACACGAAACCACGACTGGATACTTTTGTTTACATAAAAGATACTTACCATAAATTGCACTCATAAATTGTAGGTAATTCTTGAGTGTGGAGTTTATAAGAGGAGTATACAGTATGTGTTGTCCACACTCCTTAAGGGGAGATGGGCTGTTTTTTTCTGGACACCCATCTCCCTCATGCTTAGCCCTTCTAGTTTTCAGATTTTAAGACGTTCAGCCCATTAGTTTTGCGATTTTAAGACCTTTCGCCCCTTTTCTTTGTCAATATTTAGACTGGTCGTGTCTTTTAGGTGTTGATTTTTTCCTGGCGAGCGGTAGCGAGCCTGTAATTTTGAAGAAACCGGCCAATTTCTACCGACAAATGTACAAATATATCTTGAGGGGTGATTCTGGGGTTGTCTTTTTTTAAGTTTGATGGAGGTCTAGGGAGGACACAAGAAACAAATAATATATGAATAAAAAAATCGACCAAAATGGTAACCATCTCCCCTTCATGTATGTTCTCTAATCAACAATGTCCATACTTTGTGTTTATAAAGTATCCGTGTGTCCGCAAGGTCTTTGAGATACTACCTATTAATAGAAAAAACTTAACCCTCTCAATACGATAACATCTCTCTTGATGCTATTATGAGAAATTATGCAAATGTTTCTTTGGTCTTCATTCTTTTTCTTCACCTTTAGATTATTTTGTTTCTAAAATTTGACAACATTTTAGTACAGAGGAATATTAAACCAGGACAATTTGGTGAATATGAATTCATATTATCACCAACCCACCAGTTAACATACAAATATACCTAATAAATGTATGAAACTAGTGAATACATGTGGTACTCCAAGGATTCGAACCTAGGATACTCACACCGAAATTCCGCGCACTTACCATTACTATACCGGTATATTACTATACCGGTATATTACTATACCGGTATATTACTATACCGGTATATTACTATACCGGTATATTACTTCATTCATATCAAAGGTGTGGAAGAACTTTGAACTTTCATTGTACAGCTTTAGAGAAAATATACACATAATGAATATATATATTTGTTATTAGCATGGTTATGAATAAAGTATATCTTCACATCTTCACACAGTACATCATTATATCTTCACACAGTACATCTTCACATCTTCACACAGTACATCATTTTACATCAATAACACACAAATCACTTTCAATCTGTCCACCTCCTAAAGTAATAACGTATGTTGTTGTTGTTTTTTTTTTTTTACCCTTACAGTACTGACACACTTATTCACAACACACACACACACACACACACACACACACACACACACACCACTATTAAATGTTCAATCATGCACATAAAAACCGTATCATCTCATACTTTACATATTTGTACGCACTCAACTCTCTCTCTCTCTCTCTCTCTCTCTCTCTCTCTCTCTCTCTCTCTCTCTCTCTCTCTCTCTCTCTCTCTCTCTCTCAGTCAGGTGTGGTAAGAGGGTTACGCTCCTATATAAAAATCTTGTTCCCTTCCACCAGATTTTCTCGAGTGTTATGTGTATGTGTGTGTGTGTGTGTGTGCGTATAGGAGGGGATTGTATGTGTGGGTGTGTGGCTGTGGGTGTGTGTGTTTATAGGAGGAAATTGTGTGTGTGTGTGTGTGTGTTTGTGTGTGTATTTGTGGGGTTGGGTAGTTATGTGTGTGTGTGTGCGTGTGTAGAAAAATATATGCCTGACTGGCAAATTGGCTATCTATCTGTGTGTCTGTCTGTCTGGCAATCTATCTATCTATCTATCTATCTCTCTCTCTCTATATATATATATCTATTTATCTATTTATCTATCTATCTATCTGTTTCTCTATCTATCTATATACTTAGGCGAAGGGGTCAGGTTGAGTTTGACACGGTAGCAACACATCGCACCAGACTAACCCTTCCCGTCGTCACCAGACAACTACAAGGTCACAATGATTAGGATGAAGTCAACAATGGCTGAGCAGCATAACCCGTCTTAGAAGCCTGAAGACTGATCTGTATATCCCGCCCCGGGCCTGTAGTGGAGCAGTCCAACACCAAGCCGACTAGATCACCTAGGAAGCCTGGGTTGTCTTCATTCATCGGTAATTTTAAGGAATTCGTTCGCTGTTGTGCCGATCGCTGAAGCAGTGGTGAAGGAGGTGAGAGGCCATAAGTTGCTGTGTGTTGGCTGCCCTGCTGTGTTTCCCACCAGTCCCATGCCACCCAGGATATAGCCAGTACAGCAGCGGTGGTGAAGGAGGTGAGAGGCCATAAGTTGCTGTGTGTTGGCTGCCCTTGCTATTCAAGTGAGCGAAGATGGATCAAACAACAGTTGATTATAATGAGAATGCTATATTAACTTATGTTCAGTCAGCGAGACATTCAAAGTGCAAAAATGACATCATAAATATATGTACTGTCTTTTATGATGAAAACAAGATAAAGCATGCCAAGGAGACTTTGTTTAATGTAGTTAAAATGAAACCTGTGTGGAGAAGGTCGGAAAATTAGTCAAGAGAAAACTTTGCAGATATTATCGACCTTTTCCAAAAGTGTGATGATGAACAAATTAAGCTTCCGCGTTTTGTGACTGCTGAACATAATTGTTTTCCCCCATCATCTGGATTTGAGGTTATTGGAGGTTTTATTGAAAAACTGACTGATCATGTATTTGAGTTAAAAGGAGAACTACAAGAAATGAAGGACGTAAGACTAAATGGTGTTAGTATGATAGAAGACCAGTTTTTCATTAAAGAAGAACTAATGGAAATCAAATTAATTTTGAAACAGAAGAAGCAGAATGAAATGTTCGAATCAGTCAAAAGAGATAGTTTTTAATCAAACACTTGGATAAGATTCTCGATGATAAAAATGCTACTAATGTTAATGATTGTAACAGTCTTCCTAAACCACTGAGAGAGGACATTGAAGTTTTGTTGGCGAACCGTCTGCACCAAGTTTGTCCCAAATTGATGTTGATGGAGAACAAGATGTGGATATTACAAGAGCTGATGATGCTGTGTCACCCCTGTTGCTGCCAAGCTACCGAGAAGTGTTGTGTGAAGGAGGCGAGAAATCCAACCCCGTTGATTTCTCGACTAAGGATGGAGGAACTCCCAACATCGATGTTGCTTCACAGTCAATGACACGTAACACTGACCCAAGACACAAGAAACAACAGGCAAATAGCAAAAAGGAACCCAGTTATACGCGTACCAGCAATAATGTTCAAGATGAAGAGGGGTATACTCAGGTACAACGGAGACGACGCCCACCTACTGGAGTCCCCCCTCATAAAAGAAAACTGAACGATGAAGCCCAGCCCCCCACCCAGGATCAGATGTGGCGTCGTAATGTTGGTGTAAGGGGGACTAAAGCAGTAAGCAACACCAAATTTAAAGGAACACGCAGAACAGTGGATATTTATGTAGGTAATGTCGACTTGGATTCTGAGAGCAATGATATTATTCAATATATTAAAGATGAACTTGATGTTAATGTTGTTGATTGTAAAGAACTAGAATCGCAGTATCTTGTAAGAGATTGGAAATCTTTTAAATTAACAGTTGACATAGAGGAGAGAGATCAGTTACTTCTTGCTGAATGTTGGCCGAAAAGCGTTGTGGTGAGAAAATATTACACGTCAAAGTCTAGGAATAATTCATAGATTTCGCTCTAGCTATTAATATGCTTAGTTGTGTCTCTTTTAATTGTAATTCTGTTAGAAACAACTTAGGGAATTTATTTATTTCTACACCGGGTCGAAACCATCGATATATTATTTAGACAAATATGTTAGTTAGGTCATGTACTTCATTGCCATATATGTCCACCCCGGCGGTAATTCATTATAAAAAAAATCCCTAAATGTCTAAAAAAAATCCCTAAATCTCGCACGGCTCACCCGATCTCCATTTTCTGTTGCGTTGGTGCGGGACGGCCACCCCTCTCGCTCCACCAAACTTGGCTCGGATTTCATGATTTAGCGGGGGTGTGGGGGCAGCAGCCCCCACCCATAATACTAGGTTAGGTTAGGTTAGGTTATTTGGTTAGGTTAATGACAAAACTTGGCTCGGATTTCATGGATTTAGCGGGGGTGTGGGGGCAGTAGCCCCCACCCATAATACTAGGTTAGGTTAGGTTAGGTTAGGCTATTTGGTTAGGTTAATGACAAAACTTGGCTCGGATTTCATGGATTCTTCCAATATTACCCCTTTATTTACGCCTCTTACCCCGCAATTTCCCTGATCTTCATAGCCCTCCCCACTATCGGGGGCCGTGTCTTAAGATTGATGGATAAGACTTGTTTTGCATTTTCCGATGGGGTTCATAAAAAAACACAACTAAAAAAACCCAAAACAAGGAAAAAAACTAAAAAATACTTGTAAAAATCGTCCCCGGTGTAAAACTAAATATTTACCCAACTTAGAAACTGTAAAAACATTATCGAATGAGTATGATATAATTCTACTGCAGGAACTAATGTTACTTGAAGAAGATTTGCCTTATATGAATACAATCAATGATTCCTTTGACTGTGTAGCTTGCGTAGAAGATAAAACCACTGATGGGATAGTAGAGGGTAGGCCATCTAAGGGAGTTGCTATTTTATGGAGGAAAAGTTTAAGTAAATTTATCAATCCTGTTTATTGTAATGATAGGATTTTAGGAATTATATTATCTTCGGAAAATCAGAAATATTTTATAGTAAATGTCTATCTACCGTGCGATAAGCAAAATGATGATGCAATAGATGAATACAGACAGTCACTCGCTATGCTTGATAATCTTATTGAAGAGCAAAATATTAACAACTTAATTATAAGCGGCGATTTTAATGCAAATTATAGAAAGGGTAGATTTTGGAATGAATTGATGAATTTTATTATGAACAAGAATATGAAGGTTGGTGACTCAGTGTTGCCACTTGATACTTTTACTTATTTGTGTCCAAGCAAGAGTACAGTTAGTTGGTTGGATCATGTTGTTCTATCACAAAGTCTAAGCAGTTTTGTTTCTGATATAACTGTGCGCTATGATCTTGCTCTCTATGACCATTTCCCAATAACTTTCAACCTTAATATTAAGATGGCACATACTGTAATAAAAACACATTCTCATTTTTCACAATTTGTAAACTGGTCGCTGTTTTCTTCTAATGAAGTAACAACGACTTACCAAGATAAAGTAAATGAAAGCATTATGCAGTTGGGTTTGATGAAATTGGATTGTTTGGACTGTTGTGTATATAAATGTACAAAATAATAAAGATCATATTATTGAAATTGATTATATATATAAAACTCTTGTGGATGTTATGATAAATTCAACTAATGAATATACTGTTGTGCCAAAAAGAAAGGAACCCATTAAACCTGGTTGGAATGATCATGTATCCCACTTGTACATAATTGCTAGAGAGAAATTTTTAATATGGACAAAAATAGGATGTCCCTTATCTGGAGATATACTTGATCATATGAAAGAGACTAGAAAAGCATTTAAAAAAGCACTAAGATATATAAAAACAAATGAAAACCAGATTATAAATGACAAATTAGCTGATTCTTTGGCGAATAAAAGATATAACGTGTTTTAGAAAGAAGTGAGGAAGACAAAGAGAAATAAATCCTATATTAATATGAAAATAGAAGGTGAATGTGAAGCAATTCTTATAGCTGAAAAATTCTCTCAGAGGTTTAAAGGCATCTTTGATGACGAAAAATGTCAAAATATATCTAATTTAAAGTACCAGTACCTTACCACAAAATGATATGCAAATGTAAGAAAAGGACAGTTATTAGGAAATATTAATATAAATGATGTATGTAAAGGAATTAGTGACCTTAAGTATGTCATTGGTTACGATAATGTACATTCAAATCATATCAAACATGGTTCTGAATATTTAGTGAAGCTATTAGCTAAACTCTTTTCGTCTTTTGTCACACATGGATACTTGCCTGAAAGAATGACTTTTGGAGTTATTTTACCTTTAGTAAAGGATAAATTCAAAGATCAGAGTGATATAGAAAATTACAGACCAATTGTATCATCCTCAGTGTTCCTCAAACTGTTTGAGTATTGTTTAAAATACCATATTGAACGGTATGTGACTTTTAATGACAGACAGCATGGATTTAGAGTGAATCACTCTACGTCTACAGCATGCTTAGTTTTAAAGGAAACCATTTTAAGATATAATTCTTTAAGCTCAAATGTATATGCCTCTTTTATAGATCTGAAGAAAGCTTTTGATAAAGTTAATCATTTTAAGCTTATTCATAAACTTTTAAAATTAAATATTCCTATTTTTTATGTAAATATTTTATATTTCTTACATAGGAATCAAAGCGTAGCTACTAAGCATAATGATGCAGTATCAGATCCTTGGAAAATTAAAAATGGAGTGAGACAAGGTGGTATTCTGTCAACAGTTCTATTTAATATTTACATTAATGACATGATAGAAAAAGTATCTGAGAGTAGTACAGGCTGCAAGTTGGGCAACAGATCTAGCAACATTGCTTATGCCGATGACTTGGTTCTGCTTTCTCCTTCTTCATCAGGTTTACAAGAATTATTGAACATAATTGAAAATGAAGCAAAGGCAATTGATATTGAAATTAATCCAAGTAAGTCCGTTTGTATGTATTTTAAGCACAAACACAATAATGTCAAGGATCCGAGTTTATATTTATATGAAAGTAAGTTAGAAGTTGTACACGAATGTAGATATCTTGGCTTTGTAATAGATTGCAATTTGCATAATGACAAAGACATAATAAGATGCAGGAATAAGTTTTTATAACGAATTCAATTGCCTTTTGCGGAAATTTTCTAGCGTTAGCTGTAATGTATTTAGTAAATTATTCCAGAGTTATTGTATGAGTTTTTATGGATCAGAATTGTGGTTCTGTAATAAGAAATGTTATGTCCCATTGAAACAATTTGCAATAGGCTTCCATAAAGCAATAAAGAAAATTATGAAGCTAAGATACTGGGAGAGCAACCATAAAGCATGTCACCTTGCAGGACTAATGACGTTTAATCATTTTATAAATTGGCAGAGAATCAGGTTTAGTTATAAAATAATTAGTAATCCCTGCAAATATTTAAGAAAATGCCTGTTAAATGTGTCCGAGGATCTGTTCCTGGCTAACGAAGCCAAGTCTTTACTACTTTCAGAGTATAACATTGAAAGCATGATGGAAAATGACATAGATGCCATTAAGTCACGGATACTGTATGTTCAAAATAATGAACCCACCTTGCGGTAGGATGAAATTTTATACACTGTATATATGTAAAATGTTACCATGTAACCTTTTATGAAATAAAGAATTTACTATCTATCTATCTGTTTTCCTCCCCTTCCTTCTCCCTCCCTTACCCCCCCACCACCACCACCATCATCACTTGAATCACTAACCTCCGCCCCAATGAACAGTTTACATATATTAAACTTTTCATCAACCTCCGTTCTTGCCTCAGGAAAGAAAAGTCTGCGGATCCAACCAATAATGTGAAAGCCGAGGGATGAGAGTGTTTTTCTATATATTATTATTTTAGAATGTGTGTGTTTCCTATGCTCTTAGTTGGTGTTTGCAATTTAGGTTAGAATATGAAATCCATCCACCTAATCTTGTCTAAGTTACCTATGCTTTGGTGATATAAGAATTATATTAATTATACTTGGAGTCACCATTATAAGATAATATACAGTATATTGTTTCAGTAAAATATTTCACTTGGATAAATAAAAGATAAACTATTTACCTTCATCATAAGATTAAAGACAATACATAAAATGCATCAGAAATATTAATTAAAAAAATACACTTGCTCAGAAAATATTAATTCGTGAGAACAGTTAAATTGTATTAACCCTCTCAGTATAAGAAGAATCGTTTCTTAATTTTATTCTGGCTATCATTCAACGATTTTACTTAGTTTTGAAAGGTCCTCTAACAACAAAGGGGGACAAATATATCTCAATCAACCTTCAAAATCCCATCCCTGCTTCCTAAGCTGAATAAAATCGTCTTCTTACAGCCAGAACAAATTGGAGAAACCCGCCATCGAATACTAAAGGGGTCAAATCTGGTATTCATATGAAAATCAAGTCAGAGTAGATTCTTCAGTTCTTGATGAGGTTCCCTTGGCGTGAGATAAGGCTATGCATATCTAGTATGTAAGACAGGAAATTGGATAGGTTTATTCTTATGCTGATATTTTAATGAAAGAGTGTATAAACTGCTAATCGTCTAACTTTAGCCAGAATAAGAGGTCAAAATGGCGTTATCGTACTGAAGGGGTTAATTAAGGTAACAAAATGGCGTCCAAAATATGTAGTTTTCCACTCTCTCCTACTACAGATCTCTACCCCGACTTGATATACATCCTCCTCAATCTCTATTCAGCGTCTAAAATGAGGAAGATGATTTTCTCTTCTACTAGCTCGGGTCTCCTCTAATGGCATTTGCATACAGAAAATATCTAATAAGGGGAGTTCCTCTCTCTCTCTCTCTCTCTCTCTCTCTCTCTCTCTCTCTCTCTCTCTCTCTTTCTCTCTTTCTCTCTCTCTTTCTCTCTCTCTTTCTCTCTTTCTCTCTCTCTTTCTCTTTCTCTTTCTCTTTCTCTTTCTCTCTCTCTCTCTCTCTCTCTCTCTTTCTCTTTCTCTCTCTCTCTCTCTTTCTCTCTCTCTCCCGCTCTCTCTCTCTCTCTCCCGCTCTCTCTCTCTCATCGCTGTATTAATATAAATATAGAAGCACTCTACTGCTAGATGATATTAAATATAAATATAGCTCATCTTAAATTTATATCTATCTATTTATCTATCTATCTACAGTATATTTCTATCCATCTCCATCCCATAATCTCGGTCTGCCTCTGCCTCTGCCCTGTCACCTCACTCGCATACACTATTCTTCAAATTATCACTCTATACTCTAAATGCCATACTCATCACATGACCGAACCGCCTCAAGGTATTCTTCTTCACACTCCCGGCACTTCTACACCACAGTTCCCCCGCACTTCCACATTTGTTTACAATCGTGCTCCTAAATTATTGCCACTAAAATTACCGAACGAAAATTGTCCGTCTGACTCCGGCTTTTCTAATTATATTGAAAGTCCAGAGTTTTTTATTTGTATATAAAAAAATGTGAACGTTATCATATCTGTTTTGCTATAATTACAATAGTATATAATGATGTACTGGAATATATTTTATGCACGAGCCTCTATTAAGAATTTGTTCAGTTTCAACAATCTTTTAACAATACAATATTATTATAGAAATATTGTAACAGCTTTCTACTGAAGACAGGAACTACTTATTAAATTGTTTATATATCACGGTAGTAATTAAAGTCGTTTTTTATATATCACGGTAGTAATTAAAGTCGTTGTTTATATATCACGGTAGTAATTAAAGTCGTTGTTTATATATCACGGTAGTAATTAAAGTCGTTGTTTATATATCACGGTAGTAATTAAAGTCGTTGTTTATATATCACGGTAGTAATTAAAGTCGTTGTTTATATATCACGGTAGTAATTAAAGTCGTTGTTTATATATCACGGTAGTAATTAAAGTCGTTGTTTATATATCACGGTAGTAATTAAAGTCGTTGTTTATATATCACGGTAGTAATTAAAGTCGTTGTTTATATATCACGGTAGTAATTAAAGTCGTTGTTTATATATCACACGGTAGTAATTAAAGTCGTTGTTTATATATCACGGTAGTAATTAAAGTCGTTGTTTATATATCACGGTAGTAATTAAAGTCGTTGTTTATATATCACGGTAGTAATTAAAGTCGTTGTTTATATATCACGGTAGTAATTAAAGTCGTTGTTTATATATCACGGTAGTAATTAAAGTCGTTGTTTATATATCACGGTAGTAATTAAAGTCGTTGTTTATATATCACGGTAGTAATTAAAGTCGTTGTTTATATATCACGGTAGTAATTAAAGTCGTTGTTTATATATCACGGTAGTAATTAAAGTCGTTGTTTATATATCACGGTAGTAATTAAAGTCGTTTTTTATATATCACGGTAGTAATTAAAGTCGTTTTTTATATATCACGGTAGTAATTAAAGTCGTTTTTTATATATCACGGTAGTAATTAAAGTCGTTTTTTATATATCACGGTAGTAATTAAAGTCGTATTTTTATATATCACGGTAGTAATTAAAGTCGTTTTTTATATATCACGGTAGTAATTAAAGTCGTTTTTTATATATCACGGTAGTAATTAAAGTCGTTTTTTCTATTCCATTTATACTATTTCAAAGTGAATTCCCATTTCCTGTATAGTGCATTTTTTTAACCCTTTCATTACGCGTGACGGGATTTGGTTTGTTCCATCGATATTTAGACGATTGTATGCAGTTTTGGAATGATCTGCGGTAGTTAATAGGGTTAAATGAGATAGTTTGCAGTCTTTAATTTGCTAGAGATCCTTGTTAAACTGGCTAAAATCTTCTACAAAACAAAATTGAAAAAACGTCTCCTGCACTAAAAACGTTAAACATATGTACAGTTGCCTACACGAATTCGTACTCAATCAATGATTTTATATGTGGAAGTAAACTGAGAATTATTTACCAAACACTAGGTCAATTGATCATATGAATTTAACTACTGCAGAGGAAGCCACGCTCAAAATTTAATCATACTAGTTTTCTTCCCTTACCTAACGACATTGACGAATTGGAATCCATTTATATATGGAACTTTCCATCAGTTATATATATATATGCTCAAGTAATTCACAGGGAGATAGATAGATAGAGAGAGAGAGAGAGAGAGAGAGAGAGAGAGAGAGAGAGAGAGAGAGAGAGAGAGAGAGAGAGAGAGAGAGAGAGAGAGAGAGAGCGAGAGAGAGAACACTAAATATGATGTATGCTTATTTTTCAAGGAATATTAGATTTGTTTTCTTTTACCATAAGTTTGAGGAAGGAGAGTCTTTTTACATATTGTGTGTTTGCTATTCACGTTTGAGGGGGACATTTGGATGACTATTGCTTAGACGGAGTTTTAATTGATTTGAGTCATTTTTATTTTTATTTGTGTAGGAATGTTTGTGGGTGGAAGATGATGTTATTGCTGTTGTTCTGTTTGAATGTGTTTATCAGTGTGTTAGTGTACTCCTTGTGGATGAGTGTATTCCTTTATATATATATACAGTATAAATATACTGTATATATATATATATATATATATATATATATATATATATATATATATATATATATATATACAGTATATTTATACTGTATATATATATAAAGGAATACACTCATCCACAAGGAGTACACTAACACACTGATAAACACATTCAAACAGAACAACAGCAATAACATCATCTTCCACCCACAAACATTCCTACACAAATAAAAATAAAAATGGCTTCCTTAAGGGTCGCTCTACTGGTGATCTTCTTTCATATCTTACTAACTCTTGGTCATCCTCCTTTCGGGACTTCGGTGAGACTTTTTCTATTGCACTAGACATATCGAAAGCCTTCGATAGAGTCTGGCATAAATCTTTAATTTCTAAACTACCCTCCTTCGGTTTCTATCCCTCCATCTGTGCCTTTGTCTCTAATTTCCTTTCCGGCCGTTCCATAGCTGCGGTTGTGGACGGCCATTGTTCAATTCCTCACCCTATAAACTCCGGTGTTCCTCAGGGCTCTGTCCTATCTCCTATTCTCTTTCTAATTTTTATAAATGATCTCCTTAACTGTACCTTAATTCCCATCCATTCATACGCAGACGACTCAACCTTACACTACTCCATTAGTTTTTTCAAAACGCCCCAGCCAGCAATCCCTCAACGACAAACGTAATGAAGCCATAGAACTCTTAAATTCTGATCTAAATACTATTTCCAATTGGGGCAGAGAAAACCTTGTTAACTTTAATGCTTCCAAAACCCAATTTCTCCATCTATCTACCCGTCAGGATCTCCCAGCGGACTATCCCTTATTCTTCAACAATACAAAAATCAACCCTTCATCTTCTCTCAATATTCTTGGTGTCTCTTTTTCTTCTGCTCTCATTTGGAAGGACCATATTACCAGTCTTGCTAGGGCAGCCTCCCAGAAGCTGGGTGTGCTCAACCGCCTTAGGGGGTTCTTTTCCCCTGCACAGCTTCTTGCTCTGTACAGGGGCATAGTGCGCCCTTGTATTGAGTATTGTTCACATGTGTGGGGAGGTTCCTCTCACACCGCTCTCCTAGACAAAGTTGAAAGGAAGGCCTTTCGTATCATTAACTCCCGTCCACTCACCAACTCTCTGCAATCTCTCTCTCTCCGCCGCAATGTTGCATCTCTCTCGCTATTCTATCGCTACTATAATAATCAGTGTTCCTCAGAGCTATCCCAGTGCATACCACCTCCTTTACGTAGGACACGTGGTACCCGTCTTGCAACTCAATCCCACCCCTACTCTGTGCAACTCTCCAACCCAAGAGTGAAACGTTACTCTCAAACTTTCTTCTACTCAACATCTGAGCTCTGGAACTCTCTCCAGAATCAGTCTTTCCCTCTTCCTATGACTTAAATTGCTTCAAACTCCGTGTGTCCAGGCATTTTGACTCGAACGTCCCTTGATTTTGGCCCTGTCACTCTTTCAACTATGGGGGAGGCACTCGCTATAGGCAGTTATGCCTTTTGCCTCCCTCAATCACATAGAAAAAAAAAAAAAAAAAAAAAAAAAAAATATATATATATATATATATATATACTTGGGATAGGAGCTGGCTCGTAGGAAACCGTAGCTTGCATAAGAATAGGATTACCAAACTCCAGGTGAACAGCAACAATATTTATTTAACCAGACGTTTCGGCAGTTACATCATGCCATCTTCAGTGGTAGCTAAAACAAACGAGAAGGACATTCTCTTAGTATATGTAATTTATAGTGTTTATATAGTGTAATAAAGTAGTAATATGTATAGGATGTGTAGGATAGGCTTAATTGTAAGTAGTAATAATGTAATATGTGTGTAGGATATAGTAGTAATGTAAAGTAGTAATAATGTAAATATAGGATGTGTAGGATATAGTAGCTTAATTGTGTTTAAAGTAGTAATAATGTAAATATAGGATGTGTAGGATATAGTAGCTTAATAGGGTGAACGTCTTAAGATCTCAAAACTAATGGGGCTAAACATAAGTGTTAAAGGGGTCCAGAAAAAGCAAATACCTCCCTCTTTAGTCACTGAATCCCACTGGCATTACTGAACTCTCACACATGGGGCTAAACTTTGGCATCATGTCGATTAATCTTGTCAACGAATGTGAATCAACTCCCCCTCCCGCCCCCCCCCCCCCCCCCACCCAACCCCTTCCTCTCTTTCTCGCTTCCTTTGTAAACTTCTGCCAAAGATACACGCTGAATCTAAGAGAGATCTGCGTTAATCTAGTCAAACAAGAGTTGAAGAAAACAATAAAAAACAGAATGCCCCGAGCGTTCATAAGCCTTCCGCTAACAAACGCGACGTACGCGAAGTTAAATTCACTATATACTAATTTGTTTCTTGATCCGAGTGACAAGAACGACCGAATCTTTGCAGACCACACGTCCAAATGAATATGTTTGACAAGGGAACACAAACTCAACCCATCCACTCGGCTGACGCGGAGCAAGAAATACACGTCGAAAAAAGTTGATGTAAATTAATACGTTTGTCGAGAGAGAGCAAAGGGGTTGTCACAGGAGCCATTATCGTCAACTATTGTATTGCCTTTTATTATATTTATATTTTATTTTATTTATTTATTTATTTATTTTATGGTCAACATTAGTACAGCAACATTACTCGGATATTGTGCGTTCTGATCGGAAACTAGGCTGAAGACGGATGAATTTAGGTGACAACGATATATAAATAGTTTACTTCATAAGCTGCCGGACCAGTGTTGAAGATTAAGTGGGGATAGTTCATTGTTTTGGTCAATTTTTGTTTTTTGTATATATTAATTATGTTCTTAGTTTCCTCCCCAGACCTCCAGCAAACTTAAAAATACAACCCCAGGATCCCCCTTCAAGATAAATTTGTAAAAAATTTCGGTAGAAACATGTCCCGGTTAGAGGCCAGTTACTCTTGAAATTACAGGCTCGCTATCGCTCGCCCAGAAAACTCGACAGCAAAATGGCACGAAAGGTCTTAATATTGACAAAGACAGGGGGTGTCAAGTCTTAAAATCTTCAAACTAATGAGCAGAACGTCTTATAATCTAAAAACCAATGGGGCTAAGCACGAGGAAGAAGGGAGTCCCCCAAAAAACAGCCCATCTCCCCTTAAAAAGAAAAGAAAGACAAAAACAAGGTAAACTCAAGTGAAGGTGTTAAATCCGCGTGTGAGTGTTCTGAGAAGGGGGGGGGCGGCGGCGAGATGGATGGGGAAGGGGAAAAAATGTAATTAAGGAAACGTTTTTGTTGGTGGAGAAGGTGGCTGGAGAGAGAGGGAGAGAGAGAGATTGAGAGTGAGTGAGAAAGTGAGTGAGTGAGTGAGAGAGAGAGGGAGAGAAAGGATTGAGAGTGAAAACGAGAGTGTGGAAGTGAGTTATAGATTGAGAGTGAAAGCGAGAGAGAGAGAGATTGAGAGTGAGAGACAGAGAGAGAGAGAGTGAAAGTGTGTGTGTGAGAGAGAGAGAGAGAGAGAAAGCACTAATCGTGGAAAAGAAAATACAAGTGACTTCATTTTATGGAGGTATTTTCTGGAGCCCCTTCTCCCTCGTGTTTAACCCCTATAGATATTTAAGACGTTCTTTGTCATATGAAGACCTTGTGTACCATTTAAGTGTCTACTTTTTTCTTGGCGAGCAATGGCGAGCCTGTAATTTAGTAGGAATCGGCCTTCTCCAGGGATACTAATATATTTCGAAGGGGGGTCTTGGCGGTGTTTCATTAGCTTGATAGAGGTATAGGGAGCAAACTAAAGAAAGTATATTGTGTCGTCCCAGTTTTGGTTTGTTTATTTTGCAAATTGTACATAGTAATAATAATAATACCCATATTAATAGAAAAATACAAGTAAACAGTAAATTACCTCCACCCCCACCCCCATCCCCCAGTTAGGCAAAGCTCAAAGCATCATTCCCAATAGTTCTATGTGTATAACGCAATACTTAACAGGTCCACGATTTACTTTAGGTAACTGTACATTCCAAAGAGACATGAAAGGCGACGCTAGTAGAAACCGCTCATGAAAAGCGATACTATAGTCCGTTCATTCTTGGTTGGGCAGAAATCGTAACCTCTAACCTCTGTAACTCAAAAAGGGATGGTGCAAATGAGCTGTCAATTTCCACACCTATTCCTTAGCTAAGTCTTCCTATTTGGTAGAAATATTAGTTCGATTACGCTAGTCCTTTTTGAGTTACAGAGGTCAGAGGTTACGATTTCTGTCCAACCTAGAATGAACGGACTATAGTAGAAATAGTTCAGGAATGGCGACACACTAGTAGAAATAGCTCAGGAATGGCGACACACTAGTAGAAATAGTTCAGGAAAGGCGACACACTAGTAGAAATAGGTCAGGAATGGCGACACACTAGTAGAAATAGGTCAGGAATGGCGACACACTAGTAGAAATAGGTCAGGAAAGGCGACACACTAGTAGAAATAGTTCAGGAAAGACGACACACTAGTAGAAATAGCTCAGGAAAGGCGACACACTAGTAGAAATAGGTCAAGAAAGGCGACACACTAGTAGAAATAGCTCAGGAAAGGCGACACTAGTAGAAATAGTTCAGGAAAGACGACACACTAGTAGAAATAGGTCAGGAAAGGCGACACACTAGTAGAAATAGGTCAGGAAAGGCGACACAATAGTAGAAATAGGTCAGGAAAGATGACACACTAGTAGAAATAGGTCAGGAAAGGCGACACACTAGTAGAAATAGGTCAGGAAAGGCGACACAATAGTAGAAATAGGTCAGGAAAGATGACACACTAGTAGAAATAGGTCAGGAAAGGCGACACACTAGTAGAAATAGGTCAGGAAAGGCGACACAATAGTAGAAATAGCTCAGGAAAGACGACACAATAGTAGAAATAGTTCAGGAAAGACGACACAATAGTAGAAATTGATCAGGAAAGACGACACAATAGTAGAAATAGCTCAGGAAAGACGACACAATAGTAGAAATAGATCAGGAAAGACGACACAATAGTAGAAATAGCTCAGGAAAGACGACACACTAGTAGAAATAGCTCAGGAAATACGACACACTAGTAGAAATAGCTCAGGAAAGACGACACACTAGTAGAAATAGCTCAGGAAAGACGACACACTAGTAGAAATAGCTCAGGAAAGACGACACACTAGTAGAAATAGCTCAGGAAATACGACACACTAGTAGAAATAGCTCAGGAAAGACGACACACTAGTAGAAATAGCTCAGGAAAGACGACACACTAGTAGAAATAGCTCAGGAAAGACGACACACTAGTAGAAATAGACCTCCCTGCGAATTCTGGAGACCAACACGAAATGGGCGGAATATTTCAGTCAAGCCAGGCCGACCTATCACGATCCCCTAGCATTTGTTATCATCTTGTCTGGGTTTTCTGAAGTTCGGGATCAATGCGCTGATGATCTACGGTGAAGGAATTACATACAGTGTTAGAGAGAGAGGGGGTAGGAGAGAGAGAGAGAGTGGCTCGCTTGCACTCGCCAGGAAAAAATCGACACCTAAATTACACGAAAGGACCTAGTATTGACAACAAAATTGGGTGAAAGGTCTTTAAATCGCCAAACTAATGGATCTAAAAACTAATGAGGCAACACATGTGGGAGAAGGGAGACCAGAAAAACGACCCGTCTCCCCTTAACTTTGACTGGACATTCGTATTTTCCTTTGTATGGTGATCCTTCCCTCTTTCTTCCCTTCACAGAGCCATACTATTCCAGCTGCTCTCTTTCTTTTCTTCTCTCTCTCTCTCTCTCTCTCTCTCTCTCTCTCTCTCTCTCTCTCTCTCTCTCTCTCTCTCTCTCTCTCTCTCTCTCTTCTCTCTCTCTCTCTCTCTCTCTCTCTCTCTCTCTCTCTCTCTCTCTCTCTCTCTCTCTCTCTCTCTCTCTCTCTCTCTCTCTCTCTCTCACACACACACACACACAATCACACCGGAATAAGCCAAGTCCACAAATATTATGCAAATTGCTAAGTCTCTCACATTCTTTCTGCTCGGAGTCCAAAAATCCTGTATATTATTTTCCTAACTTGCATTCTTCATCATCCAATATTTAATGTCAAGTTTTACCGCTGTTCTTTAAAGTTTTACATTGTTTTTGCATTTAATGTTTACTATCATATTTGTTCTAATGATTTGAAGTGGGATTATTATAGTTTATTAATATTTGTAGTTGACTCTCCTTTCGCTCTATTGTATTCACATTTTAATCATACTTCTTTGTTTGTTTTATATATTACTATGTTTGTTTATAATGTTCGGAAAACTACTATATGTTATGTGCAGTCAACTTGTTTAATCCGCAGAGTCTCGGAAATTTTAGTTATGCAATTATATATTTGTTCAGATTGCTGTAGGAAACTGTGTTGCTTATACATTACTTAATTTATCTCTTTTCCATTTTATACATTGCACATTTATTTTATACATTAACTTTTATGATTGTCATATGCCTAAACAATATTCTGAGACTGCGGATTATACGAGTTGACTGTACATTATAGTAATCTATTAATCCAAAATTTCTAACCTAACTGTAGATTTAACTTAAGTTCTGTTCGTCTCTCTCTCTCTCTCTCTCTCTCTCTCTCTCTCTCTCTCTATATATATATATATATATATATATATATATATATATATATATAATTATTTATTTATTTATACATGTATTTATATGTATTGAAATAGATTAATACATCATATATTATATTATTTATGGACTTGTCCTTCCGGTACACTTTGTTAGAAAATAATTAATTTTATTATGTATCCTTTATTATATTGCCTTATTTGGAGTTGCCGTTCTTATTCACCCATTGACGCAGGTGGAATCGATTATCTTTGTGGTTTGTGTAGGGTGGAGGTATGTGGTCTATACACATATTTAATACAGGCTTTCCTTAGCGTTCATTCATTCTAAGAACCACCCTGCTCCCATTCACACACACACACACACACACACACACACACACACACACTAACAAGTTATATATATATATATATATATATATTTTACAACATAGCCACCAGCACAAATCGTTGTCTAGCAAACCTCTGCAGGAAGGAGAACGTGGGATTCGTCGACACCTGGGACAATTTCTACTACGATGACTATTTTTTTTCGGACGATGGAGTTCATCTGAACCAGGTGGGAGCAGCACGTTTTGGGCGTCTTCTCAACGATGCGGTGAAGGATTTTCGGAGAAGAAATCGACTCAGCACAGGACAACCAGGAAGGAGGACCGAAGACAGCGAGGACGGCAACCTACAAAGGAATTAAATACTAATCCGTCAAGAACCGCGAATTTTGATAAAGCTCCACCAACACGACCCAATTTCAAAACCGTCAGGGATAACGACCGAGGACCGAGGACAGCCATGAATGTAAATGTAGATCCGACCAGAACCAAAAATTCGGTGAAAGAACGTTCTGCGAGTTCTAAAACCGCAACTTTAAAGGTTTTCTATGCAAACGCTCGTAGCATACGCAATAAATTTTCAGATTTAGAGGAACTAGTGTTTACAGAAAATGATGTGATTGGCATAACAGAATCTTGGCTCAATACAGAAGATAGAGACTTTTTAGCAGAGTATTCACTTCCCGGTTATGTAATGTTTGAGAACAGCCGAATAAATAAAAATGGAGGTGGCGTTTTATTTTATATCAAAGAAAGTCTTAACCCGACCCTCGTGTCAAAACCTCAAATTGTGAACGTCGACACATCTTTTGTGCTAATAAAGAATAATAAAGGTACAAAAATAATACTTGCGTTAATATACAGACCTCCAGCTCAATCAGTGCAAACTGACCGAGAAATTTACGAACAAATTGCAGATGTAAGTAACTCACAAGATACCGTAATTTTTGGCGACTTTAATTTACCTGTGACCAAGTGGGGCGATACTCTTACTTCACACTCCGGACATAACTTGTATACGAACTTGCAAGAGAGTTCGCTTTATCAATTTGTTCGAACGCCGACCCGTGGTAATAACGTTCTTGACATTGTACTTGCAACAAAAGAAGAATTGATAGAGAATTTGAATGTTGGTGATGAATTCAGTAACAGCGACCATCGTACGATAACTTTCACTTTAAAGTTTACTAGTAACGAACCAAATAGTAGCATCGAAAAAGTCCCTAATTTCAAGAAAGCAAACTTCCATAAACTTAGAGCTATGTTTAAAGAAACTGACTGGAGCTTTTTAATTAACAATAACGACATAAATACATCTTGGAAGTTATTCGAAACCACTTACCTAAAAGCAGTGCAAGAATGCATACCATCGAAAATACGGCGTCCAGGCCATAATAATAAGCCCAAATGGTGGAATAAAGATATTTCAAACTGCCTGCTTGCTAAAAAATTTGCTAATGATAGATTAAAATCCTCACAAAATGACGAAGAACGGGTGAAATTTGTAGAGCTACGACGCAAAGCCAAAAAGTTAATTAAGCAAAGTAAAAAGACCTTAGAGTTACATATTGCGAATCAAAGTAAAACAAACCTGAAAGAATTCTATAGTTATATCAGAAAGAAAAAAGTAGTTACTTCAACTGTTGGATCGTTAGTCGATGAAAAAGGAGAATACACCAAAGACGAAGTACAAATGAGTAATGCCCTCAATACCTTCTTTGCATCAGTTTTTACAACAGAAGACCTCAGTGATATCCCTACACCATCGCCGATTCAGATTGATAATTCAGATGTTCTAAGCAATATCACCGTTACAGAGAGAGAAGTATTGAATTGTTTAGATAAACTCAAGGTAAATAAAACGCCAGGACCTGATACAATCTCGCCTAGAGTTCTAAAGGAAGCTAAGAATGAGCTCTCCAAACCACTGACATTACTATTCAATAAATCCTTGCAGTCTGGAACTATGCCTGATCAGTGGAAGCTAGCCAACGTAACACCGATATTCAAAAAAGGCAGCAAATCCCTACCCAGTAACTATCGTCCAATTAGCTTAACCTCAGTTGTATGTAAAATGCTAGAAACGGTCATACGAGACAGACTCGTAAATCACTTAGAGGAAAATAACATACTTAAAGATACTCAACACGGCTTTCGTAAAAAACGTTCCTGTTTAACAAACCTCTTGGACTTCTTCCACGATATCCTCAACCTCTACGATGAGAGTAAAGCTGTAGATATTATATACCTTGATTTTCAAAAGGCCTTTGACAAAGTTCCCCACAAACGTTTACTGCTAAAACTAAAAGCGCATGGAATACAAGACGGTGTGTTGAAATGGATAGAAAATTGGCTCAGCAACAGAAAACAAAGGGTAGTCATAAACGGTAAGGCATCTAAATGGACCAATGTAAGTAGCGGGGTACCCCAGGGATCGGTACTAGGACCAATTCTCTTTCTAATTTACATCAACGACATAGATGAGGGTCTCACCTGCACAATCTCAAAATTTGCTGACGATACAAAAATTGCAAATAGCGTACTCTCAAAAGAACAAGTTGACGATATGCAACACAATCTAGATAAATTGTCATGTTGGGCCCAAATTTGGCAAATGAGTTTCAATGCGGATAAATGTAAAGTACTACATGTCGGATACCTAAATGAGAAAGCAAACTATTCGATGAATGGCACTCAGCTTAAGAATGTAAACAGAGAAACCGCTCTGGGAGTAACAATATCGAGTAACCTAAAACCGAGTCAACAATGTTCAGAAGTTGTTAAGAAGGCAAACAAAATAATTGGCTTTATAGGCAGGTCATTTGAGCATAAATCCAAAGAAGTTATCCTAACCCTTTACAATTCCTTAGTCCGCCCTCTTCTGGAATACTGCGTTCAATCTTGGTGCCCTTATTACCAAAAAGATATAAACAAGCTAGAACGAGTTCAACGTAGAGTTACCAAAATGATACCTAGCCTAAAGAACAAACCATACGAAGAGCGTCTTAGAGAATTAAATCTATTTCCTTTAACCCAGCGCAGATTAAGGGGCGACTTAATTCAAGTGTTCAAAATCATCAAAGGCATCGACAATATGAACTGTAGTAAGTACTTCACTATCGACCAATCTAATTACACGCGGGGAAACGGTTGCAAAATTATTGGTAAATCTTTTAACTCGCACGAATCTAAGAATTTCTTCTTCAATCGAGTTGTCAACTTGTGGAATGGGCTTCCCCGAGACGTTATAGACTGCAGCACCGTTGATTCATTTAAATTCCGCCTAGACAAATATCTCTCATCAAACCCGCGACTGACTGCGTTTGTAAATGAATAACTTTATCCTCCCCTCAGTTACTAACCCATATGTCCCCTACTAACTTCCTAGTCCTGCCACGTTAGTGGCAGGGCAGTAGTTCCCTTTCCAATGTTCCCTTACCCACTCTAAACCACTGTTAGGACACTTGATCCTCAGTGTTTTGGAGGACAAGCAGCCTAGAAGGGTCACTAGATCTGTTGTTGCTTGATTTCCTTTGTACTCCTTTGTACTCTCTCTCTCTCTCTCTCTCTCACCACCTTGTCCACAACATTTTCCTTGGAGTATATTCACTTGGGGATACCTCAACCTCACCATCTCCACCACACACTCACTCTCTCACTCACACACTCACTCTCTATCTCTCATTCTCATTCACTCACTCTCACTCTCACTCTCTCTCTCTCTCTCTCTCTCTCTCTCTCTCTCTCTCTCTCTCTCGACCACCTTGTCATGGGGCCGAATGGATTCAACTCACAGAGAGAGGGAGAGAGAATAAAAAACGAGGTGGGGGCGGCCCCCTTAAGGATAGAAGGTCCTTACCTACTTCTTCCATGTCTATTCTCAATTGACCACTTGCGAGTTTCAGGCTATAAGGAAGTTGGAGCTGTAGACAACGATATTTAACAGAATTTACAGCTAAAATCCGGTCGTAGTACATATATAAATACATAAAACCCAATTC
>CM064527.1:42992485-43029985 GCA_032716605.1 Paralithodes platypus | reverse complement strand
CGTATTCTGCAAAAATGCTCTTACGGCAGGGGAAAAACATTCAGACTTTTATTTTATTTTTATATTTTTTTAGAATTTCTGACCGTACAAAATCTTCCTAGCAGCTTATGGCATCAAAAGCTCACACATAAAAGGTTGGGGAAATTGTATTCCCTTACGTGTTCATGTTTTCCTATGTTAGAATATTTTAATTTTATATAGGTCACTTAAGGGAGCCCACTTCGTGTTTTTTCTCTTTCTCTCCCTCTCTCTTAGGCTTGTATCCATTCGGCCCCATTCAGCCTACTGTTTTAAGACGTTTACCCCCATCCAGGTGTCAATATTTTCCTGGCGAGCGGTAGCGAGCCAGCATATATATATTTTTGTTTTGACAGCAAGCTAAATTTGTACATTTTTCGATAGAACGATTTCTCTGGCGAAGCCGGATTTCTCCATACAATGCTGGCTCGCTATCGCTCGCCAGGAAAAAATCGACACTTGGATGGGGATAAACGTCTTAAAACAGTTGGCTTAATGGGGCCGAATGGATACAAGGCATTGCAAGAGAGAAAAGGAGAGAAAGATAAACATAAAACATCCGGTGACCCCCCCCCCCCTCTCACATACACCAGCGTCTTTTGTTTTATTTTTTACATTTATAATTGTCTTGGCAGTCAATTGTTGTCTGGCATCTTTTTATGTAAAGTTATATATTATTTAAAGTTCTTAAGGGGAGGTTCTTAGTTGATTCCTCAGACTTCCATCAAGCTTAAAATAACTCCCCCTAGACCCCCTTTCAAGATAAATTTGTAGATTTTTCGGTAGAAAAATTTCGCGGCCCAAAGCCGGCCCTTAAATTACAGGCTCGCTATCGCTCGCCAGGAAAAAATGGACACCTAAACGGCACGAATGGTCTTAAAATTGACAGAAATGGGGCGAGGGTTCTTAAAATCGCCAAACTAATGGGGCGAACGTCTTAAAATCTCAAGAGCAATGGGGCTAAGCATAAGGGAGAAAGGGGTCCAGAAAAAAATCCTCCCGGTGGAAATCTCCCCTTAAAACCAAGTCCAGTCCGTGTGTTTTCTATGAATATGCATTGTCTGATCGTGACGTATGGATTTATTCGATTAATGTTTATTATGGTTAGGTAGTAATAGTGATGCATGAGTGTTCGTTTTGCCATGGATCTGTTTATATATATATATTAGAGAGAGAGAGAGAGGGATGGAGATAGTGACAATATATACTCGAATATTATATGCATTAATGAACATCAAAGTGCGTAATCGTATAAATTATGTTTGTGTGCTGTAGGCGTTGTAGGGAACGAGTAATGTGTTCAATTGTGAATATGATTACTTGTGTATGGGATTCATACAACTGTGTAATTTGCGTGAGTGAAAAACAAACAATCGCATAATTTTGTTGGATGCATTTAGAAGAGATCAGAGGATGGGTTAGGGAATTCAATTTTACTTCCTTTTTCAATGCTTGTATTCTTAATCTATTCCTAATTTCTGCTTAATTACATTGTCAGCCATCTGTTGCACACTTCTTTGTTAGCACTTTTTCTGGCATTCAATTAAGGGGGGGTTTTTAGTTTGTTCCCTAGATATCCTTCAAGCTTAAGATTACACCCCCTTGAGCCCTTTTAAAGATAAATTTGTACATTTTTCGGTAGAAAAATTTCCCGGCTGAAAGCCGGTTCCTCTTAACCCTCTCACGACCATAGGACGTAGAGGTTGCCAGATTAGCAATAAGAAATAGATTACTCTCACGGTTATAATTACCTCTCCAAAATTAGTGTTCTGCCCACAGCTAACTCAAAGACAACTGCAGAGGTTGAAGTAAACAAACTAAAGGTTTATAGATACCCCTGACGGTAACAAAGGATTTAAAGTATCCAGAATAGGCTCAAAAATCGCGTCGGATGTGAGAGGGTTAAATTACAGGCTCGCTATCGCTCGCCAGGATAAAATCGACACCTAAATGGCACGAAAGGTCTTAAAATTGACAGAAATGGATTGAAAGTTCTTAAAATCGTCAAAATAATGGGGCAAACGTCTTAAAATTAGAAAAACAATGGGGCTAAACATGTGGGAGAAAGGAGTCCAGAAAAAAATCCCTCAAGTGGATTAACCCTTTCTTTACTTCCTGTGTCATACTGATATTGGGCAAGTTTTAGATTGATAGTTGCACAGTAGCGATCAAAAGGCGTGTCAACTCAACCAGTAGACCATTTCAACCAGTAGCTCTCAACCAGTACCAAATCAACCAATACGGTTAGGTTAGGTTAGTACCGTACTATATTTTGGCACTGGTTTGGTTGGTCTTGGTTGATTTGGCACTGGTTGAGTTTCCTCCTCATATGTGGTTATCTGTTAGAAATAGTGTGCTTTAAGGGGTGTGGATTTATTTATTTATTTATTTATTTATTTTTATTTATATTTGCCCCCTTCTGCCTCATGTTTATCCCCTAACTCTCTCTCTATCCTGTGGACTCGGTGGTTGCCGTTTAGTATTCAGATATAGAGAGATCTCGATTTCATAATTACCTCTCCAAAATTAGTTTTCTGCCCACGGCTAACTCAAAGACAACTGCATAGGTTGAATTAACTAAACTAAAGGTTTATAAACAGCCCTGATGGTCACAAAGGCTTTTAAGTATCCCAGAAAGGATGCAAATCGCGTTCTGCGCGTGAAAGGGTTAATTATATTCCTAAGGTATAGTTGTGCATGACTCAAGGGAAAGTTGTTTATGTGTGTATGTGTGTGTGTGTGTGTGTTTATGTGTGTTTGTGTGTGTGTGTGTGTGTGTTTTTTTTTTTTTTTTTTTTTTTTAAGAGACAATGAACGGAGGAAGGAAAAACACAGATAAAACAAAAAGGTCCATGTGCCTAAAGGCATCCTCCATTCATAAAATGTTTGTAACAACTGGATTTAAATTTTGTAGATTGTAAGATTGTGGAAAGCAACTCGAGGGAAGTGAATTCCAAAGAGTAGTAGTTCTAGGGATAAATGAATTTTGATAAGCAGAAGTTCTGCATTGTGGAGGAGAAAGTGTAAATTCATGGGCGCTCTCAGCTGCCCTAGTTCTACGGGGAAAGATGTGGAGAGGCGGCACAATTGAAGCAAGTTCCTCGGAACAATTGCTGTGAAAATATCTGTAGAATAATGCAAGGGATGCAACGTTTCTTCGTATGGATAATGTAGGAAGGTCCTGTGTGATTGCAGGGTAATTGATTAATCTAATAGCTTTATTTTGAATTTTGTCCAACTGCCTCAATGCAACCACTCCACTTCCACTCCACAGAGGTGAACAGTAATCCATCTGAGAACGCACATGACTTTTATATATTACGGCCAACTGCTCGTCAGTGTAGAATTCTCGAACTCTGTACAGGAGTCCCAGTTTTTTAGAGGCATTCTTAGCAATGCTTCTAACATAATGTGTCCAGCTCAAGTTAGTAGTTAATGTTACACCGAGAATGTCAATACTAGGGGAAGTGGGAATATTTACATCATTAAAAAATATATGGGAGTCAGTGAGATTCTGTCGGTTAGAAAATTGAATGTACTTGGTTTTCTGTGCATTAAATGAAACTAGATTCTTTTGTCCCCATTCATTAATTCTAGAAAGGTCCTGGTTCAGAGAAATAGCAGTGTTTATTTTTGAATTTATAAGATCGGGTTGGGTGAAAGAATTGGTAAATGTGAAGGAACTGTGGAGTGTTGAGTCATCTGCGTAGGAATGTATTGGATTATGAGTGGTAGATATGAGATCATTGATATGAATGAGGAACAGAGTTGGGGCCAAAACTGATCCCTGAGGAACACCAGCATTTATTGAGTGAAATTGAGAATAAAGGCAATCTACCACTACACATATTTTTCTGTTATGAAGATAAGAAGAAATTAGTGGAACTAATGATGCAAGGCCGTAGTGTGACATCTTCGACAATAAGGATTGATGCCAGACTCTATCAAATGCCTTTGATATATCCAGTGCTATTGTATGTGTTTCACCATGTTGGTCTGTAGCTTGGTTGAATTGATGCGTAAGAAGGCAAAGAATGTCTGCAGTTGATCGACATCGTCTAAAACCATATTGCCTATCACTGATTAATTTATTATTCTCAAGATGCTTAATTATGTGATTATTTAATATAATTTCAAAGACTTTACCAAGAGTGGAAGTTATAGCTATTGGTCTGTAGTTTGATGGATCTGAGGAGGCACCTTTTTTAGGAACTGGATGGATGTTTGCTTCTTTCCAGGGTACTGGGAAGCATGAGGTATGAGTACACAGACGGAAATTTTGCCAATACAGGAGCGAGCACCAAGGAGCAATTCTTAAGTACTATTGGAGGAATTTCATCTGGACCAGGAGCCTTATCTACTGAGAGATTCTGCAAAATAGTTTTGACATGTCTGGTGTGGATCTTAAGTGAGGGAATTTCAGGCGAATTAAAATTAAGTACAGGGACATCTTGATTTATTTCATCTAAGGTTGAGTTGGTGGAGAAAATATCCGCAAGAAGGTTAGCTTTACCTCGTGGGTCACTTACAAGATTGCCAGTCGGAGATTTTAATGGTGGAATGGATGAAGCAGTAGTGAAGTTGGATTTGAATGAGTTAAGAGTAGACCAAAATATTTGTGTTATCATTTGGATTATTTAGAAGTTTATTTGCCTGCTTGTGGAGAAAGTTTGATTTAGTTAGGTTTAATACAGTTTTGGCATGATTTCTGATGTTTCTAAAGTAATTAAAGGCTTCATGTGTTTTTGATCTTGGGTATGCATTGTAGGCTATTGCTTTTTGTTCAGTTACTCTAGCACAATTATGGTCAAACCATTTAGGTGAATTCGATCTTTTACTGTACTTTTGATGAGGAATAAAAGTTTCCATTCCAATTTTTACAAAATGTGTATGTGGTTCAAGGTTGTGTGTGCATCATTAGAAAAGAAAGAGGTCCAGGGAATATCAATAAAGAAACCTTGAAGATCCTCCCAGTCTGCCCTATCGTAATGCCATTTAGTCACCAAAACAGGTTCAGAGTGGGAAGGTGTGGTAGGTGATAGACAGGTGGCCTGTATCAGACAGTGATCAGAAGATCCAAGCGGGGACCTCACTGTAACATCATAATTTTCTGAATTGGTTGTTAAAAATAAGTCCAGTAGGTGGGAATTATGATTAGGATTATCTGCTACACGGGTGGGTTGGTTGACTAGTTGAGTTAGATTAAATGAGTCTGCAAATAGCTCACATTCAAGACCAGCATCATCAGTCCTGGCTGAATGAGTGAGCCATTCAACATTATGGACATTAAAATCACCCAACACAGTGATTTCAGAAGAAACTTTTAAGTTGAGGACACTGAGTTGTGAGGACAGAGAATCAAAAAGACTTTGCTCTGGAGGAGTATTTGGGGAACGGTAGATGCAACATATGTATTTAAATTTACCAGCAGAAATTAATTTGTATATAGAATAATCAAAATAGGGACGATTGAAACTAGTAACCTCCTCCAGGGCAATTTCAGATTTTGCGAAGCAACATACACCTCCTTTAGGTCTGAAATTTTGGAGCAGTTGATAACCTGGAAAATTAAATCTAGACGTGTCAGATGTGGATGTTACTTGAGTCTCTGTCAAAAAAAGGAGAGTAGGGGATTCTGCTTGAAGACATTGATGTACAGAATTGATGTTAGAGTGAAGTCCCCTTATTTGCTAAACAGAAAGCTGCACCGACGAGCAGCTTTGGGACGTTGCAATGTTATGTGTGTTTGTGTGTGTATTTATGTGTGTGTGTGTGTGTGTGTGTGTGTAGGAGGTTTAGGGAGGAAACTAATCAAATTTTAAACAGACAAATAAATAAAGTAGACGTGCCGTTTTGCCCAAAATCAAAACGGCATAACCCAACTCTGCGATGGGTTACCATCATCACAACTAATACCATCATCAATCACAATCACTACTGCTATCATCACTACAACTGCCACAATTATCACGAGTACTGTCATCATCACCATTACTATGATCATCATCACTACTACAATTATAATCATCACTACTACTCTCACCATCATCACTGTCCATTGTCACTAGCATCTTAATCACTACTATCATCATTGATACTACAACTATCAACCATCATTACTAATATCATCACCACCATCTTACAATCATCATTACTACTGTTAACATCATCACTACTACTATAACCATCATCATTACTACTGTCACAAATATGACCATCATTTATCCTAGTCACCATCATCACTACTACTGCCATCATCACCATTACTATGATCTTCATCACCATAACTATTGTCATCATCACTACAAATTTCACCATCCTCACTACTACTCACCATCATCACTAATACTCACACCATCGTCACTACCATCATCACTACTGTCATTATTATCACTACAACTATCATCATTACTTGTCACCATCATCACTACTATTATGACCATCATTACTACTACTAATACTGTCACCATCATATCTACTACTGTCACCATCATATCTACTACTGTCATCATCACTACTGTCATCATCATCAATACAATTACAACCATCATCACTACTATTATCACCATTATCACTACTATCACCATAAATCCAAATATTACTACCATCACTTCTAATGCCAACTAAACTAACTTAACCTAGCAAATGCGTAGCGAGATGTTTTCGCTCCCAGTACGCCATCAATGCTGAGGGGGGGGGGGGGGGTAAAACCATATTTTGGACCTAAAATCATAACTATTGCATAAATTTAAAAAATCTTTTTTGACTGGCGTTCGCATTCACGCAACAAATGTTCGTGTGAAATTTGGTGAAAATCCGTCCAACGGTCCAGGAGGAGTTTCGAGACAGACTGACAACGACGACGACGACAGACTTTTTTTTTGTGTGGTACCCACTATACGGGGGGGGGGGGGGGGTCGATACCAAACTCTGCTTAAGCAGAGTTGATTATTACAATCATCACTACTACTCTCACCATTGTCACTACCATCTTAATCACGACTATCATCATTGATACTATACCTATCAACCATCATTACTACTATCATCACCACCATCTTACAGTCATCATTACTACAGTTAACATCATTACTACTACTATAACCATCATTACTACTGTCACAAGTATTACCATCATGTATCCTACTATCACCATCATCACTACTACTGCCATCATCACAACTATTGTCATCATCACTACAACTTTCACCATCATCACTACTACTCACCATCATCAGTAATGCTCACACCATCGTCACTACCATCATCACTACTGTCATCATTATAACTACAACTATCATCATTACTTGTCACCATCATCACTACTATTATGACTATCATCACTACTACTAGTATTGTCACCATTATATCTACTAATGTCACCATCTTATCTACTACTATCATCATCATCAATACAAATACAACCATCATCACTACTATTATCACCATCATCACTACTATCACCATCAATCCCACTATTACTACCATCACTTCTAATGCCAACTAAACTAACTTAACCTAGCAAATGCGGAGCGAGATGTTTTCGCCCCCAGAACGAATGCGTTCTTAGTGTGTGATATAGCTAGGGGGGGGGGGGTTTCCGGGAAGGGGGGACTGGCAGGGGGGGGGGGGGGGAACCATATTTTGGACCTAAAATCATAACTATTGCATAAATTCAAAACATCTTTTTTGACTGACGTTCGCATTCACGCAACAAATGTTCGTGTGAAATTTGGTGAAAATCCGTCCAAAGGTCTAGGAGGAGTTTGGAGACAGACGGACAACAATGTAACGTTACTATTACTACCATTTCTATTATCTTCATCACCACAACTATTGTCATCATCACTACAACTTTCACCATCATCACTACTACTCACCATAATCACTAATACTCACACCATCGTCACTTCCACTGTCATTATTATCACTACAACTATGATTACTTGTCACCATCATCACTACTATTATGACCATCATCAC
The DNA here is from genome assembly GCA_032716605.1 of Paralithodes platypus. NCBI lineage: Eukaryota > Metazoa > Arthropoda > Malacostraca > Decapoda > Lithodidae > Paralithodes > Paralithodes platypus. The sequence continues at coordinate 43,021,984 of CM064527.1, read as the reverse complement.
TACTACTAGTACTGTCACCATCATATCTACTAAAGTCACCATCATATCTACTACTGTCACCATCATATCTACTAATCAATACAACTACAACCATCATCACTACTATTATCACCATCATCACTACTATCACCATCAATCCCACTATTACAACCATCACTTCTAATGCCAACTAAACTAACTTAACCTAGCAAATGCGTAGCGAGATGTTTTCTCCCCCAGAACGAATGTGTTCTTAGTGTGTGAGCCCCTTTGGGGCTCACACATTAAGAACGCCATCATTGCTGGGGGGGGGGGGGGGGTCTGGAAGGAGGGGGGGTAAAACCATATTTTGGACCTAAAATCATAACTATTGCATAAATTCAAAAAATCTTTTTTGACTGACGTTCGCATTCATGCATCAAATGTTCGTGTGAAATTTGGTGAAAATCCGACCAACGGTCTAGGGGGAGTTCCGAAACAGACGGACAACGACGACGAGAATTTGTTTTCGTGTGGTACCCACTATACGGGGGGGGCGATACCAAACTACTTACGCAGAATTGATGAAGACGCCCATTCCCTCTTAACTATGGTGCTCTACGTCAAGTGTGGTGTGCTCTTGACTGTGTAGGATGTGTAACTGTGTGTAGGATGTGTGACTGTGTGTAGGATGTGTGACTGTGTGTAGGATGTGTGACTGTGTGTAGGATGTGTGACTGTGTGTAGGATGTGTGGTAGGATGACTGTGTAGGATGTGTGACTGTGTGTAGGATGTGTGACTGTGTGTAGGATGGACTGTGTGTAGATGTGTTGACTGTGTGTAGGATGTGACTGTGTGTAGGATGTGTGAATGTGTGTAGGATGTGTGACTGTGTGTAGGATGTGTGACTATGTGTAGGATGTGTGACTGTGTAGGATGTGTGACTAGGATGTGTGACTGTGTGTAGGATGTGTGACTGTGTGTAGGATGTGTGACTGTGTGTAGGATGTGTGACTATGTGTAGGATGTGTGACTGTGTGTAGGATGTGTGACTATGTGTAGGATGTGTGTAGGTATGTACTCATTCGTGTGTGTGTGTGTATGTGTCTGTGTGTGTGTGTTTGTGTCTGTAGTCAATCGTGTGTGTGTACGTGTGTATACGTGTGGATATATCTGCACTCGAGGGCATATGCTTGATTGCTTTATGTATATGTGGCGGCACCTGCATGTGTGTGTGTGTATGTATGCAGTAATTCGTGTACGTTTGTGTGTGTGTGTCTATACTCGAGGGCATATGCTTGATTGCTTTATGTATATGTGGCTGCACCTGCATGTGTGTATGTGTCCTGTCTTCTGTGTGTGTGTGTGTGTGTGTGCTCTGTGTCTCTGAGAGTATAAGTACTTGGTCGTTTGTGAAATTGTTTTATTGTGCGTTGATGTGAATATGTTAATTAATTTGTGTCTTTATGGTCATGTAAGATAGTGTGTGTGTGTGTGTGTGTTTAGTGTGTGTGGGTGAGGGTGTAAGTATGTGTGCGTTATATGCTTGGACCTGTGTGTGACTGTTTTGTTCCCCTTTAAGGCTGGGACACAAGCGGACTGAGACCCATCATTCAGTCTTGTTGTTGGGGCAGGTGGTATTGTGGTGGTGTTGGTGGCATTGTGGTGGTGGTGGTGGTATTGTGGTGGTGTTGGTAGTATTGTGGTGGTGTTGGTGGTATTGTGGTGGTGTTGGTGGTATTGTGGTGGTGTTGGTGGTATTGTGGTGGTGTTGGTGGTATTGTGGTGTTGATGGTATTGTGGTGGTGTTTGTGGTATTGTGGTGGTGTTGATGGTATTGTGGTGGTGTTAGTGGTATTGTGGTGGTGTTGGTGGTATTGTGGTGGTGTTGATGGTATTGTGGTGATGTTAGTGGTATTGTGGTGGTGTTGGTGGTATTGTGGTGGTGTTAGTGGTATTGTGGTGGTGTTGATGGTATTGTGGTGGTGTTAGTGGTACTGTGGTGATGTTGGTGGTATTGTGGTGGTGTGGTGGTGTTGGTGGTATTGTGGTGGTGTTGGTGGTATTGTGGTGGTGGTGTTGGTGGTATTGTGGTGGTGGTGTTGTGGTGGTATTGTGGTGGTTTTGGTGATATTGCGGTGGTGTTGGTGGTATTGTGGTGGTGTTGGTGGTATTGTGGTGGTGTTGTGGTGGTGTTGGTGGTACTGTGGTAGTGTTGGTGGTATTGTGGTGGTGTTAGTGGTATTGTGGTGGTATTGTGGTGGTGTTGGTGGTATTGTGGTGGTGTTAGTGGTATTGTGGTGGTGTTGGTGGTATTGTGGTGAAGTTTGTGGTGTAGTATTTTACTGTGGTTATGATGGTGTTGATGGTGTGGTGTTGTAAAGGTGTTTAACGGTGTTGCTGGAGCGGTGTTATGATGGTTGTTGGTATTGTGGTGGTATGGTGGTGTTGAGGTAGTAGTGATGGTGTGTGTTTGTGTGTGTGTTGGTAAGTGATATTATTTAAGCAGGAGCACAAATAGAGTGAGACCCATCATTCAATCTGGTTTAGGTAGGTGGTATTATGGTAGTGATGGTGTTGTATTATATGGTATGTTGTGGTAGTGATGGTGGTGGGGTGCTTGTGGTGTTATGGTGTATTTATGGTGGTGTTGTGGTGATGCTGTGGTATTGTGGTGGTTGTGGTGCTTGGGTGGTGGTATTATGGTGCTTTAATGGTGGTATTGTGGTGGTGCTGTGTTGTTGTTGTTGCAGTTGTGGTGGTGGTGGTGGTGTTAGGGTAGTGTCGGTATCTTGGTGGAATGGTCGGAGAGCTATTAGGGTGGTTATATTATGTGTTATTCTTATATATTTTTATTTGATAGTGACATAAAACCTGAATGTAAAGATGATAGTAGGGATGGGTGGTGGCTGACAACGACCGTGTTTGATGGAGGAGCAATAATGGTTCGGTGGTTTCCACAGGTACGCCATGGTACGTAGCCTTGTCCGTTTCCTAGTCATTCAGGTGTGACTTTAACCTCATGACACAGAGACAAGTGGCTTAATTCTCCACTTTTGGTAATGCACAATACTGACGAAAATTAGGGGACGGGTGTGAAACAAGTTCTGGCAAAATATCATACTGATCCAACTGTTTGTAGATTTTAAGACGTTCAGCCCATTAGTTTGGTTATTATAACAGCTTTCGTCCCATTTCGTTGTAAATTTTAAGACCTTAATTACTTGCCATTTAGGTGTCGGTTTCTTCCTGGCGAGCGATAACGAGCTTGTAATTATTTGATAAATCGACCTTCGGCCTGGACATTTTTCTACCAAAAAATTTACAAATTTATTTTGAAGGGAAGTCTAGGGGTTGTTCTTTTAAGCGATGGAGGTCTAGTGAGGAAACTAACAAAATATAGGAAAACAAAAATATATAGACCAAACACCAACCACTACCCCTTTAATGCCCCCTGACAGCCCACTAATTGAAACTCACAGGGTTCATTTAGACGCTAAATTAAAAACCACAATTTTTATTTTTATTTTTTTTATTTTGACATATAAATCTTGGCCCCTTTTCGCTGATTGACTACGATTTTTAATGTGGTGTGCCTCTTTATAGGAAATTATTTTAACTTATTTTTATTATTAGTATTGTTATTATTATTATTATACTTATTATTATCAATATTATTAGTATTAGTATTAGTATTATATTAGTATTATTAGTATTATTATTATTATTGTTATTTTTGTTTTATGACTTCTTTGTTTACGTATACCCTCACCCCTTTTGCTGAATGTCGTCTGGATGGTGAATTACGACATGTTTTCCACCAATATTATGTAGTCTAACGTATACTGTATAATGTACGTGTATATACATATCATTTATTTGTTATCATATTTTATTGTATGTTTAAAATGAAAGCTCTCCCCTTCTGCTAATTGACATAGGGTGAGTAAATTATTACAGTTTCCCGCTCTGATTTGTAATGTAGTATATATATATATTTTTAGTACATATTATAATTAGTTATTGAATTATGAATACTACTTTTTGTGTTAACGGTTCATATGCAACGCGACACCACGGTAAAAATTCAATGGTCATTTAATTGGGAGTGATGTGCCGCTTTTAAGGGAAAATGGGCGTATTTATTTCCTCATTTATATATATTTGTATCATTTATTTAATTTCCTCCCTAGACCTCCATCAAGCTTAAAAAACACCCCCAACACCTTTCTTCATGATAAATTTGTGCATTTTTCGATGGAAAAATTTCCCGGCCTTTCTTCTTAAAATACAGGCTCGCTATCGCTCGCCAGGAAATAATCGACACCTAAATGACACGACAAATCTTAATATTGACAAGGGAATGGGGTGAAAGGTCTTAAAATCGCCAAAGTAATGGATCGAACGTCGTCATAAAATCTGAAACATAAAGGGGCTAAATATCAGGAAGAAGGGGGACCAGAAAAACGACCCGTATCTTCTTAAATTGGTGTAAATATGATGTTTGTGTAATTACGTTTAGTAGCTTCTGAAAAAATGCGTGGAATATCTGACAGGGAATGAGAGTCGATGTTTGCAATGTTCAGGGATGATGTGTTGAAGAGTGTTTTTTTTGTTTTTTTTTCCTAGCTATAATTGGAAGATTTTGTGCAGCTTAGGAAGGATTTGGGGTAGCTTAATGGTTTAGTTGGGATAGTTTGTAGTCTATGCATTGCTAGAGGTTCGTCCAAGCTGAATAAAATCGTCTAACATTAATCAGAATAAAATTAAGAGGACGTCGCCCGTATTAAAATTGATAATCTTATTTCCAGCGTTGTTCTGGTGGTCATATGTATTGGGTAACTTGCTGCTATAACATAATATATATATATATATATATTCTGACATACGGAGCCCTGTATGTGTTTATTTAAGAGTTAGAGTTAAGAGTTGAAGGAGTGCCGAATTACCCAGGCGGCGAAGCAGACCAGCGAGCGTGGGAACTAGCTCGCCTGCATACCAGCAAACAAGCCTTCACACCTGCGTGCGTCATATGGGGGGGGGGGGGAATTTGATGGGTGATTGACGTCATTACACAACCTGGCCCCTCCTTTCGGACCCTGCAAACTACTTCGATGACCTGACGCTATGACGATCATCGATGCCATTGGACCACGCATCTGCTACGCAACTAGAGGAGCTGTGATTGGGGCGCGCACCATCCCCGCCTCCTGATTCGTTCCAACACCATCATTGCATAGTATATAAGACCCGAGTAGTGGGCATTCAAATCAGTCACATTTGGAGTTGGGAAGGTGAACAATTAGCAGCTGGAGGAAGACTGGGGTGAAGTATTATAATGGGATTGTGACTGTCAGTCAGATTATATAAGTGTGTGTTAAGTGTATTCGGTGTAAACACTTATGTTGGTTAGTGAGATATGTGATTGGGAATTAACGTTAACGCTACTATTATGTACTAACTATTTTAGTTGACTGGCTTGTGGACTAAAGCAACTCTTTAAGTAATTGGGTTATGATAAAAGTAATACTATTGTTTTATATTAATACTTACGAGTTCTTTAATTTTCTTTTAATTAAGCTTACATTGCTGGTAAGAACAAGAACGGTGATACTATTGTCTCATATTAGTAATATCGCCTTAGACTAACAGGGTTGTTTTAATGTTACTTCTAGTGATTTCCTAAGCTGAAGAAAATTCTTTTAGCTTCAAAATATTATTTTTGCTTTTCATATTATTTGAGTGAGACCTGAATCGAATCTATGAAGCGATCCTGTAACTTAATTTACTCATAATCAAGCCTCAATGTTATGTGGTTAAGAAAATACATTTATCTAATTATTAAATATATATCTAACTTTTTATGTGACTTTGATATTAATCCTGATAATAATAATATAATACTATTAACGTAAGACAAGAACCAAGAATAATAACTACATTAAATATAAATAAAAGGACATGATATAAGTAAACTATCTATTCATTTCAAAAAGGGTAAGAGACAGAAATATTCTTACCTTAATATTTATCTTTCAAGACTTGATATATAATTAATAGTCCTTCTTTAGATATAACTTATTCGGTTCATAACCATAGCCTACTAAGCTTCGGTTAAATAATATTTTTTTATAAATACTACGACTTTAATTAGTTTCAGTATTTGTTCATAATTAAAAAGTATCAGTCAATAAAGGATACCAAGTCCTAAGATCCAAAAGGAAAGGAAGCAACAACAGGAAATAATGTTATTAGATTTTACTTTCGTTTTGCCTTCAGCTGACTGATACCTTAATATATATCTCTGTGCTATCTAGTTTCATCAAGTTAACCACTTGAGGATCGAGATACGTAACATATATATATATATATATATATATATATATATATATATATATATATACCGGTATATATATATATATATATATATATATATATATATATATATATATATATATAACATAATATATAACATAATATATTATATATATATATATTTAATACATGTGAGGGGTTTAGGATTGTGCAAGCATATTTATCTTTCTCTAGTTTCTACCCATCGATTAATTCTAAACTTATTCTTTGTGGAAGATCTTCGTATACAGTGTGTTTGCATGTGCTCTCTCTCTCTCTCTCTCTCTCTCTCTCTCTCTCTCTCTCTCTCTCTCTCTCTCATTCTCTCTCTCGCTCTCTCTCCAACTCTGCAAAAATTTGACAGATAAAGACAATGAAAATAAACACGAGAAGGAGTACAGTAAAATCAGAATAACGTTTCTGATCAATGACTTAAATATTTAGTTCAAAGTTTTTCCCATAAAAGTTATTAAAACTTTTCCTTCAGCATCAACAAATAATTATTGTTGTGAACAATTATGTGATTATTATGTTGTATATTGAAGAGATCCGCTGCAATGGGCAAAACAGTTGGGAAGGCTCGTAATTTTGCCTGCGGAGTAACACCATATTTTTCGTTTTTTTTTCCTTTCAATCATATGTTCTTGTTATATATCTTTTGAGTAACAGGCTTTTTTTTATATACAACTTAAGAAGTATCCCTAACATTCAAAGAGGTAAAATTATGTATCTTTAACTTCTACAGGTCCTTCCCAAGCTTCATAAAATAATATAATAATAGCCAGCATTACATTTAAGAATGCATCATCGCACACTGAATATGCAAAGTAAATTGTCCCTTTTTGTATTAATTCTCTGGCAAAATTGTTGCATATAGCTAGACAAACTAATATGGAGTATATACAGTCTCTCTCTCTCTCTCTATATATATATATATATATATATATATTCTCTTTTAAACAGACGAGGTTAAAAGCAATAGCAGTTTCAGCATTCAGGATTTTATTGTTACAGCTTTCAATAGTTCTAACAATTTTCCTCTGGGGTTCAGAGATGAGGAACAACAGGTTAGCAAAATTCATGGTGGATCCAACGTTTCACAAGTAAACATCTTGCATCTTCAGGGAATGGAGAGATAATGATTAGAATAGGGACAAAGCATCATATTTATACAAAAATCGAGGATCAAGAAGAGGGAGGTGGGCGGAGCTACTGGGTGTGTGGTGGCTGTTCATTGGTGGAAGGCAGTCTATTCGCGAGACGGGCACTAAATCTTATCGGTGGTTGGTTGTTGGCTGTGGGTGGCTGTGATTGGTTGGTGTTGTCAGTTGTGTGCTGAGCGCGGAAGCGTAAGGGAGGGGGGCACGGGGCGAGAGGAAGGGGGGCAGCATGCCTGTAGCGCTTGCCTGAAGGAAGAATTTGAAGGTCTTGTGTTTGGTTGTTGATGCTGGGGTTGAGTGTTTGGATGTATAGAGCTTCTAAAATAGCTAGTCTTCTGGGGTCTGATTCTTTGTCGAGTATGGTGGTTTGTTTGTCTAGGTCGGCGTGAGTTAGGGCAAGATGGTGGGGGGCTTGATAGTGATCTTTTATAGCGCCAGATTGAAGGTGGAGGGTTAGTCGACGGGAAAGGCGAGTCTGTGTCATTCCAACATAGGATAGGGGTCCACAGTCCCCAGAGGTGCAAATATGCTGGTATATCACATGATCGTCTTTCGGTTGGTTGGTGGAAATGGGGCGGTTACGGAGGACAAGGTTGGAGGTCTTAGGAGATTTGTAGTAAATAATGAGTTTTATTTTATTGTCAGGGTTGGTGGGGAGGACGTTTTTGTGAATTATTTCTTTCATAATGGATTCGTCTGTTGTGTGGTCGGAAGACATGTAGTTTCTGTAGAAAAATGTAATGTCATTGGCCGGGTTGGTGCTAGGGGGGTCTTGTTTGTACCATTTTTCTAGGTGGTGGTTGATGGCAGTGGTGACGTCAGTGTTGGAATACCCATTGTTGACTAGGACCTGGGTGAGCCTTTCCAGTTCATTGTGTGTGTCATTCCAGGTGGTGCAATGGGTGAGGGCTCTCCTGACATAGGCGGCGATGGTGGACTGATGGTATCGTTTAGGGCATTCACTTTCCCCATTAAGACATTGGCCATTGTTAGTAGGTTTGGTGTACACTGTAGTTTTGAAGCCGTGGTCGTGGAGGGAGACAAGGAGCTCGAGGAAGGGTAGATGTCCATCGGTGGTTTCTTCGTATGTGAAGTTGAGTCCGGAGGCGGCCATGAAGCGCTGCTGGAGGTCCCTGAGTTCGCCCAGGTCCTTCACCCGCACGAAGATATCATCGATGTACCTGCAGTAGACAGTGGGCCGGTGGACAGCCAGGAGTTCCTCTTCGATAGTTCCCATGAAGAAATTGGCGAACAGGACCCCAGGGGGCTTCCCATCGCTACACCGTCGATTTGCTGGTACATATTCCGCGGGGTCAGAGGAAAGGGGACTCCTTGGTACATAGTTCCAAGAGCGTCTTCAGGGCCTTCTCCGAGATGTCCAGGGGGGGCGTATTAGGGCAGTGGTAAACTCGACGTAGGATAAAATCTATGGTCTTGTCAACGGGCACGTTGGTAAACAAACTCTCTACGTCGAGGGAGGCGATGATGTGGTCGTTAGTTGGGGGGGCATCTCGTAGAATTTCTAGGAAGTCATAAGCAGAGTTGAGGTTGTATTGCCGAGGAACAAAAGGGGTGAGGAGTTTGTTCAGGGCCTTGGCGGTCTGGTAGGTAGCAGTAGGGATCTGTGATATGATGGGGCGGAGGGGGTTCCCGGGTTTTTGGGGTTTTATAGTACCGTAAGCATAACCTGGGGTGAATTCGCCGATATATATATATATATATATATATATATATATATATATATATATATATATATATACCGGTATATATATATATATATATAGTTTCCTGATATCTTTCCTCCTCTCTTGAATAATAATATTAATAATATTAATGGAATAATAAAAACACAAAACTAAAACAAGTCCTGTTTTCGCCTCTCTGGAACAGATAGCTAAATAGAGAATCCATAAGAACTGACAAATATGGACTTTCAGCATTGCATGATGAAAGAAAATCTAAAAATAGAAATAAAATAAAAAAGGAAGCCATTAAAAATACATCAAATTAAAGAGAAATATTAAGAATAACTCGAACAATACCGTATGTAGAATAAGAGAGAGAGAGAGGGGAGAGCTCGAGAGTGTGTGTGAGTGTATGAGTGTGAGTAAGTGAGTGTGAGTCGCACCTGAGAAAACCCTTTATAATTTGAGTTCGCAGAGCAAAGCTAGCGCAAATCAAATCTTATATATTTTCTAATATATTCACATCTATGCAAATTGAAGCAAATAAGCTCAAATTCGACGAAAATCTACTGCACTCTTTATAGAAGAAAAAAATCGAAAAAAAAAATCGCTCCCTAATGGCCTTAATTGGTTCTTATATATTTTCCTCCTGACTGTGTTTGTGGAACTCGAATCATGTTGTATGTAGGGAGAGAGAGAGACTGTGTGAGTGTGTGTGTCAACTTTAAGATGATTTGTCATTTAGAATCTGGCAAAGCAAAGGGAAGACATTGAATAACCTAACAATGCAAAGCAAACCCTGTCCAATCGTTATTATAAAACCGTAACTAGTCAATATGAATACAAAACGACAAAATCAACCATAGCCCTTGAAATATGAATGACAAATATACAAAATAAAGAAAAATCTAAAAAAAAAATAAATAATAATAATAAAAAAAAAAAAAAAAAAAAAAAAGTCATTCAGTCTCCCCCCAGCACCCTACATCGGTTCTTATTAAGTTTTCCCCTGCCTGTGTTTGTGGAACCCCAACCAATACTGTATGTAGGGGAAGTACAGGTGGTGGTGGTGGTAGGGGAGGGCGGGAGGAAAGAGAGAGAGAGAGAGTGAGTGAGTGTGTGTGTGTGTGTGTGTGTGTGTGTGTGTGTGTGTGAGTGACTGACAAAGAGAGGCAGAGAGAGAGGGGAAATGTGTGTGTGTGTGAGAGAGAGAGAGAAAGTGTTGATAGTTTTTGTTCCATCACCTCAATTGTCCACCTTTCTTTAGCAACTGAGCTTAATGTGTCACTTTTATAAAGATGGCTGCCACAACATTCCCATCAATGGTATCTAGTTTTTCTTTGCCACTATTTTATCTCCATGTCATCTGCTTCTAAACTCAAATGTCCATCATTAGTTATGTCTTCTATACATATACAAATAACCTACTGCAACTTTCACTAAGCCTTATCTGGAACAGTTAGTTATGTTGATTTTAATGCAAATTATATCTATCTATCTATCTATCTATATGCTCAGGCCCAATCCCCATTTTGGGGGTAGCCGACTCAAGACAGAGCAAGAACAGGGAAAACACAAAAACAACATAAAAAAAAAACACACAGATAAAAAACACAAACTCTCACACATCCAGGTCACCCAGGAGAAGACCCAGAGACCAGGGTTACCAAGGTCGCTCCAGCACTCCCCCGGCCCCTGACCACCCGGAGAGGTTCCGATCTCGGCAGGCAGACATGCAGCGGAGCCAAAGCCACAAGCCCTCCCACCACACTTCCAGGCACACCCTTCATATTAATCGTCTCCCCGGGCCAGGCGCCTGATGGACTATTATCTAGTCCAACTTGCGCCCGACCCCTTACTCCAAATGACCACGTGTTCACTCAACTATTCACAAGCATTCTCCACTCCTGTCCACCACCACTTCCTCTGCCTGATCTATAGTCATTCCTCTATCATCGAAAGCCTTTCTTACACAGTCTCTCCATCTCAATGGGGGTCTTCCTGCCCTTCTATCTCCCCTTGTACCTGACTCACATATTCTCTTTGTAAGCCTTTCATCTCCCATTCGTTCAACATGACCATACCAGCTCAGCACCCTTCTGTCCACTCTGGCTGACAAATGTTCCTGCTGCCCCACTCTCCTACGTATCTCTTCATTCCTCAATCTGTCTCTAGGAGTAACTCCACACATACTCCTCAAGCAGCTCATCTCCATCACATTCACCTCTTTTCCTCTTTTTCTTCAGAGCCCATGTCTCAGCCCCATACATCACTGTTGGCACATCAATTCCTTGATACAGTGCACTTTTTACTTTCACTCCGAGATTTCTCGTCCACATACTTCCCAAACAAATTGTAATATAATTACATAATATAATATATATATAATAATAATACAATTATAATATATTTAATATTTTATATGATTGTAGTATATGATAATTATAATCATGCATTCTATCATTTAAGGCGATACATAGTGTATAGAGAAGTTATGACTTGCAATGGGTATACTAGTGTGAATTATAAAGATGACACCTGTTTCTTTTCAACTGACGGTAAATTGCAGTTCCATCATAATATATCAGTTATTTTGTAGATTTTGTAGTGAAATATGGTGCAAATTATATATACTTGGTCCGAATATGATGCAGAGACATAGTGGTTTCATATTTTCCATTAAGTATCGAAATATTAGATGCTAAGGGATTCAATTTACCGTCAGATGAAATGAAACCGAGTATAGTTATCTCGATCATGGGCAATACCAGTGGCAAGCAATACAGTAAACTACACTAGTAAATACAGATAAAACATTTTCAGAAATAGCCTGGAGGTAGTAAAAGCGAATATGGATCTGTGAGAGGGGTGAGAGGGAGAGGGAAAGGCAATGAGCTGGAAGTATGTTTGAGGATAGAAATATTTGGCTAGTTTTGTGTCGCCAAACGATATATGTATGAAGAATAAATGGCGTGTTATCTCTCTCTCTCTCTCTCTCTCTCTTATCTCTCTCTCTCTCTCTCTCTCTCTCTCTCTCTCTCTCTCTCTCTCTCTCTAATCCGTCAAGAACCGCGAATTTGGATAAAGCTCCACCAACACGACCCAAATTCAAAACCGCCAGGGAAAACGACCGAGGACCGAGGACAGCCATGAATGTAAATGTAGATCCGACCAGAACCAAAAAATTTGATTAAAGAACGTTCTGTGAGTTCTAAAACCGCAACTTTAAAGGTTTTCTATACAAACGCTCATAGATGTCCTTATTCTCAATTTCACTCAATAAATGCTGGTGTTCCCCAGGGATCAGTTTTGTCCCCAACTCTGTTCCTCATTCATATCAATGATCTCATATCTACCACATAATCCAATACATTCCTACGCAGATGACTCAACACTCCACAGTTCCTTCACATTTACCAATTCTTTCACCCAACCCGATCTATAAATTCAAAAATAAACACTGCAATTTCTGAACCAGGACCTTTCTAGAATTAATGAATGGGGACAAAAGAATCTAGTTTCCTTTAATGCACAGAAAACCAAGTACATTCAATTTTCTAGCTGACAGAATCTCACTGCCTCCCATATTTTGTTAATTATGTAAATATTCCACTTCCCCTAGTATTGACATTCTCGGTGTAACATTAACTACTAACTTGAGCTGGACACATTATGTTAGAAGCATTGCTAAGAATGCCTCTAAAAAAATGGGACTCCTGTACAGAGTTCGAGAATTCTTCACTGACGAGCAGTTGGCCGTAATATATAAAGTCATGTGCATTCTCAGATGGATTACTGTTCACCTCTGTGGAGTGGAAGTGGAGTGGTTGCATTGAGGCAGTTGGACAAAATTCAAAATAAAGCTATTAGATTAAGCAATAACCCTGCAATCACACAGGACCTTACATTATCCATACGAAGAAACGTTGCATCCCTTGCATTATTCTACAGATATTTTCACAGCAATTGTTCCGAGGAACTTGCTTCAATTGTTCCGCCTCTCCAATCTTTCCCGAGAACTAGGGCAGCTGAGAGCGCCCATGAATTTACACTTTATCCTCCACAATGCAGAACTTCTGCTTATCAAAATTCATTTATCCCTAGAACTACTACTCTTTGGAATTCACTTCCCTCGAGTTGCTTTCCACAAACTTACAATCTACAAAAGTTTAAATCCAGTTGTTACAAACATTTTATGAATGGAGGATGCCTTTAGGCACATGGACCTTTTGTTTTATCTGTGTTTTTCCTTCCTCCGTTCATTGTCTCTTAAAAAAAAAAAAAAAAAAAAAAAGCATACGCAATAAATTTTCAGATTTAGAGGAACTAGTGTTTACAGAAAATTATGATGTGATTGGCATAACAGAATCTTGGCTCAATACAGAAGATACACTTTTTAGCAGAGTATTCACTTCCCGGTTATGTAATGTTTGAGAACAGCCGAATAAATAAAAATGGAGGTGGCGTTTTATTTTATATCAAAGAAAGTCTTAACCTGACCCTCTTGTCAAAACCTCAAATTGTGAACGTCGACACATCTTTTGTGCTAATAAAGAATAATAAGGGTACACAAATAATACTTGCATTAATATACAGACATCCAGCTCAATCAGTGCAAATTGACCGAGAAATTTATGAACAAATTATAGATGTAAGTAACTCACAAGATACCGTATTTTTTGGCGAATTTAATTTTGCTGTGACCAAGTGGGGCGATACTCTTACTTCACACTCCGGACATGACTTGTATGCGAACTTGCAAGAGAGTTCACTCTATCAATTTGTTCGATCGCCGACCCGTGGTAATAACGTTCTTGACCTTGTACTTGCAACAAAAGAAGAATTAATAGAGAATTTGAATGTTGGTGATGAATTCAGTAACAGCGACCATCGTACAATAACTTTCACTTTAAAGTTTACTAGTAACGAACCAAATAGCAGCATCGAAAAAGTCCCTAATTTCAAGAAAGCAAACTTTCATAAACTTAGAGCAATGTTTAAAGAAATTGACTAGAGCTTTTTAATTAACAATAACGACATAAATACATCTTGGGAATTATTCGAAACCACTTACCTTAAAGCAGTGCAGGACTGCATACCATCGAAAATACGGCGTGCAGGCCATAACAATAAGCCCAAATGGTGGAATAAAGATATTTCAAACTGTCTGCTTTCTAAAAAGTTTGCTAATGATAGATTAAAATCCTTACAAAATGACGAAGAACGGGTGAAATTTGTAGAGCTACGATGCAAAGCCAAAAAGTGAATTAAGCAAAGTAAAAAGACCCTGGAGTTACATGTTACGAATCAATGTAAAACAAAACGAAAGAATTCTATAGTTATATCAGAAAGAAAAAAGTAGTTACTTCAACCGTTGGACCGTTAGTCGATGAAAATGGAGAATACACCAATAGACGAAGTACAAATGAGTAATGCCCTCAATACCTTCTTTGCATCAGTTTTTACAACGGAAGACCTCGGTGATATCCCTACACCATCGCCGATTCAGATTGATAATTCAGATGTTCTAAGCAATATCACCGTTACAGAGAGAGAAGTATTGAATTGTTTAGATAAACTCAAGGTAAATAAAACGCCTGAACCTGATACAATCTCACCTAGAGTCCTAAAAGAAGCTAAAGATGAGCTCTCTAAACCACTGACATTGCTATTCAATAAATCCTTGCAGTCTGGAACTATGCCTGATCAGTGGAAGCTAGCCAACGTAACATGATATTCAAAAAAGGCCGCAAATCTCTACCCAGTAACTATCGTCCAATTAACTTAACCTCAGTTGTATGTAAAATTCTAGAAACGGTCATAGAGACAGACTCGTAAATCACTTAGAGGAAAATAACATACTCAACACGGCTTTCGTAAAAAACGTTGCTGTTTAACAAACCTCTTAGACTTCTTCCAGATATCCTCACCTCTACGATGAGAGTAAAGCTGTAGATATTATATACCTTGATTTTCAAAAGGCCTTTGACAAAGTTCCCCACAAACATTTACTGCTAAAACTAAAAGCGTATGGAATACAAGACGGTGTGTTGAAATGGATAGAAAATTGGCTCAGCGACAGAAAGCAAAGAGTAGTCATAAACGGTAAGGCATCTAAATGGACTAATGTAAGTAGCGGGGTACCCCAGGGATCGGTACTAGGACCAATTCTCTTTCTAATTTACATCAACGACATCGATGAGGGTCTCACCTGTACAATCTCAAAATTTGCTGACGATACAAAAATTGCAAATAGCATACTCTCAAAAGAACAAGTTGACGATATGCAACACAATCTAGATAAGTTGTCATGTTGGGCCCAAATTTGGCAAATGAGTTTCAATGCGGATAAATGTAAAGTACTACATATCGGATACCAAAATGAGAAAGCAAACTATTTGATGAATGGCACTCAGCTTAAGAATGTAAACAGAGAAACCGATCTGGGAGTAACAATATCGAGTAACCTGAAACCGAGGTCAACAATGTTCAGAAGTTGTTAAGAAGGCAAACAAAATAATTGGCTTTATAGGCAGGTCATTTGAGCATAAATCCAAAGACGTTATCCTAACCCTTTACAATTCCTTATTCCGCCCTCTTCTGGAATACTGCGTTCAATCCTGGTGCCCTTATTACCAAAAAGATATAGACAAGCTAGAACGAGTTCAACGTAGTTACCAAAATGATACCTAGCCTAAAGAACAAACCATACGAGGAGCAGCGTCTTAGAGAATTAAATCTATTTCCTTTAACCCAGCGCAGATTAAGAGGCGACTTAATTCAAGTGTTCAAAATCATCAAAGGCATCGACAATATGAACTGTAGTAAGTACTTCACTATCGACCAATCTAATTACCCCGGGGAAACGGGGGAAAAATTATGGGTAAATCTTTTAACTCACATGAAGCTAAAAAAATATTTTTCAATCGAGTTGTCAACTTATGGAATGGGCTTCCCCGAGATGTTATAGACTGCAGCGCCGTTGATTCATTTAAACTTCGCCTAGACAAATATCTCGCATCAAACCCGCGACTGACTGCGTTTGTAAATGAATAACTTTATTTTATCCTCCCCTCAGTTACTAACCCATCTGTCCCCTACTAACTTCCTAATCCTGCCACGGACATTAGTTCCAGGGCAGTAGTTCCCTTTCCAATGTTCCCTTACCCACTCTAAACCACTGTTTGGACACTTGATCCTCAGTGTTTTGGAGGACAAGCAGCCTAGAAGGGTCACTAGACCTGTTGTTGCTTGATTTCCTTTGTACTTCTTTGTACTCTCCGTAACCCCAAGTCGTGAACAAGATTGAGAACCTCTGCCGTAATGCCTCAAGACAGTAAGATCTGATCTCTCTCTCTCTCTACTCGAAGACTGAAAGGGTTTACTAGAACAGGAAGAGGAATATCATGGGGATAATATCGACAAAATTGAGAACGAATGTAAAAGAAAACGGGTGGTGGAAGTGGAAGGAAGGAATCTAATAGGAGCAGACGCGGAAAGAAAATGGGATTAGCAGTTATTAGATCGGGAACTTACATGTTTTTGGTGGGACGAGGCAATTTGTTGGGTATATTTTCCATTGTTAATGGAAACTCTCCTGAACATACAGTATATTACTTAATTAAGGGGGAATGGGTCGTTTTTATTTGTTCGTTTATGTATATTTTTATTATTTTATTAGTTTCCTACCTAGACCTACATCAAACTTAAAACAACACCCCCAAGACCCTCCTTCATGATAAATGTGTAAATTTTTCGGTTCCTCCTAAAATTACCGGCTCGCTATTGCTCGCCTGGATAATAATCGACACCTAAATAACACGGAGTCTTAACATTGACATAGAAATAGGGCGAAAGGTTTTAAAGTCACCAAACTAAGAGGCCAACGTCATATTATCTGAAAACTAATGGGGGTAAACATGAGGGAGAAGGGGGTCCAGAAAATACGAACATGTGTCACTCATTTGTATTCTCCCTTTCTATGCTCCCTTCCTTTTATTTATTTATTTATTTATTTATTTATTTTTTCGTTCCATTTATTCGTCCGTTCTATCCCTCTTCACCAATAGTTCCCATTTGTGTTCTCCTCTTCCTTCCTTTCATACATCACAACCCTATCTAGATCCAACGCGTATTTGTTTTCTGTTTCGGCTATTAGACGATTGTATTCAGATTAGGAAAGTTATATGGCAGTCCGAGGGTTCATTGAGATAGTCTTTACCCTTATAATTCCCACAGATCCTTCTCATACTGTACAAAATCGTCTAACGATAGCCAGAATAAACTGTCAAAATCCGTCACAATTTTCAAAGGGTTAATTTTCTCACTCTCTACTCATTCCTAAATTGCATTCCAAGTACGTATCATAATTGCCAGTCAACATTAAGTAAAACCCGTTCTTTAAGTCAACCATTAACATTAAGTAACAACCCGTTCTTAACATTAAGTAACAACCCGTTCTTAACATTAAGTAACAACCGTTCTTAACATTAAGTAACAACCGTTCTTAACATTAAGTAACAACCCGTTCCTTAACATTAAGTAACAACCCGTTCTTAACATTAAATATTTAGTTCAAAGTTTTTCCCATAAAAGTTATTAAACTTTTCTTTCAGCATCAAAAAATAATTATGTTGTGAACAATTATGTGATTATTATGTTGTATATTGAAGAGATCCGCTGCAATGGGCAAAACAGTTGGGAAGCTCGTAATTTTGCCTGCTAGTAGAACACCATATTTTTGTTTTTTTTTCCTTTCAAAATGTCTTGTTATATATCTTTTGAGTAACAGGCTTTTTTATATACAATTAAGAAGTATCCCTAACATTCAAAGAGGTAAAATTATTATCTTTAACTTTACAGGTCCTTCCAAGCTTCATAAAAATAATATAAAAGCCAGCATTAAGAATGCATCATCGCACACTGAATATGCAAAGTAAATTGTCCCTTTTTGTATTAATTCTCTGGCAAAATTGTTGCATATAGCTAGACAAACTAATATGGAGTATATACAGTCTCTCTCTCTATATATATATATATATATATATATATATATATATATATATTCTCTTTTAAACAGACGAGGTTAAAAGCAATAGCAGTTTCAGCATTCAGGATTTTATTGTTACAGCTTTCAATAGTTCTAACAATTTTCCTCTGGGGTTCAGAGATGAGGAACAACAGGTTAGCAAAATTCATGGTGGATCCAACGTTTCACAAGTAAACATCTTGCATCTTCTGGGAATGGAGAGATAATGATTAGAATAGGGACAAGCATCATATTTATACAAAAATCGAGGATCAAGAAGAGGGAGGTGGGCGGAGCTACTGGGTGTGTGGTGGCTGTTCATTGGTGGAAGGCAGTCTATTCGCGAGACGGGCACTAAATCTTATCGGTGGTTGTTGTTGGCTGTGGGTGGCTGTGATTGGTTGGTGTTGTCAGTTGTGTGCTGAGCGCGGAAGCGTAAGGGAGGGGGGCACGGGGCGAGAGGAAGGGGGCAGCATGCTTGTAGTGCTTGCCTGAAGGAAGAATTTGAAGGTCTTGTGTTTGGTTTGATGCTGGGGTTGAGTGTTTGGATGTATAGAGCTTCTAAAATAGCTAGTCTTCTGGGGTCTGATTCTTTGTCGAGTATGGTGGTTTGTTTGTCTAGGTCGGCGTGAGTTAGGGCAAGATGGTGGGGGGCTGTGATCTTTTATAGCGCCAGATTGAAGGTGGAGGGTTAGTCGACGGGAAAGGCGAGTCTGTGTCATTCCAACATAGGATAGGGGTCCACAGTCCCCAGAGGTGCAAATATGCTGGTATATCACATGATCGTCTTTCGGTTGGTTGGTGGAAATGGGGCGGTTACGGAGGACAAGGTTGGAGGTCTTAGGAGATTTGTAGTAAATAATGAGTTTTTTATTGTCAGGGTTGGTGGGGAGGACGTTTTTGTGAATTATTTCTTTCATAATGGATTCGTCTGTTGTGTGGTCGGAAGACATGTAGTTTCTGTAGAAAAATGTAATGTCATTGGCCGGGTTGGTGCTAGGGGGGTCTTGTTTGTACCATTTTTCTAGGTGGTGGTTGATGGCAGTGGTGACGTCAGTGTTGGAATACCCATTGTTGACTAGGACCTGGGTGAGCCTTTCCAGTTCATTGTGTGTGTCATTCCAGGTGGTGCAATGGGTGAGGGCTCTCCTGACATAGGCGGCGATGGTGGACTGATGGTATCGTTTAGGGCATTCACTTTCCCCATTAAGACATTGGCCATTGTTAGTAGGTTTGGTGTACACTGTAGTTTTGAAGCCGTGGTCGTGGAGGGAGACAAGGAGGTCGAGGAAGGGTAGATGTCCATCGGTGGTTTCTTCGTATGTGAAGTTGAGTCCGGAGGCGGCCATGAAGCGCTGCTGGAGGTCCCTGAGTTCGCCCAGGTCCTTCAACCGCACGAAGATATCATCGATGTACCTGCAGTAGACGTGGGACGGTGGGCAGCCAGGAGTTCCTCTTCGATAGTTCCCATGAAGAAATTGGCGAACAGTACCCCAGGGGCTTCCCATCGCTACACCGTCGATTTGCTGGTACATATTAAGCGGGGGCAGAGGAAAGGGGACTCCTTGGTACATAGTTCCAAGAGCGTCTTCAGGGCCTTCTCCGGGATGTCCAGGGGGGGCGTATTAGGGCAGTGGTAAACTCGACGTAGGATAAAATCTATGGTCTTGTCAACGGGCACGTTGGTAAACAAACTCTCTACGTCGAGGGAGGCGATGATGTGGTCGTTAGTTGGGGGGGGCATCTCGTAGAATTTCTAGGAAGTCATAAGCAGAGTTGAGGTTGTATTGCCGAGGAACAAAAGGGGTGAGGAGTTTGTTCAGGGCCTTGGCGGTCTGGTAGGTAGCAGTAGGGATCTGTGATATGATGGGGCGGAGGGTGTTCCCGGGTTTTTGGGGGTTTATAGTACCGTAAGCATAAACCTGGGGTGAATTCGCCGATATATATATATATATATATATATATATATATATATATATATATAACCGGTATATATATATATATATATATAGTTTCCTGATATCTTTCCTCCTCTCTTGAATAATAATATATTAATGGAATAATAAAAACACAAAACTAAAACAAGTCCTGTTTTCGCCTCTCTGGAACAGATAGCTAAATAGAGAATCCATAAGAACTGACAAATATGGACTTTCAGCATTGCATGATGAAAGAAAATCTAAAAATAGAAATACATAAGGAAGCCATTAAAAATACATCAAATTAAAGAGAAATATTAAGAATAACTCGAACAATACCGTATGTAGAATAAGAGAGAGAGAGAGAGAGAGAGAGAGGGGAGAGCTCGAGAGTGTGTGTGAGTAAGTGAGTGTGAGTCGCACCTGAGAAAACCCTTTATAATTTGAGTTCGCAGAGCAAAGCTAGCGCAAATCAAATCTTATATATTTTCTAATATATTCACATCTATGCAAATTGAAGCAAATAAGCTCAAATTCGACGAAAATCTACTGCACTCTTTATAGAAGAAAAAAATCGAAACAAAAAAATCGCTCCCTAATGGCCTTAATCGGTTCTTATATATTTTCCTCCTGACTGTGTTTGTGGAACTCGAATCATGTTGTATGTAGGGAGAGAGAGAGACTGTGTGAGTGTGTGTCAACTTTAAGATGATTGTCATTAGAATCTGGCAAAGCAAAGGGAAGACATTGAATAACCTAACAATGCAAAGCAAACCCTGTCCAATCGTTATTAAAACCGTAATAGTCAATATGAATACAAAACGACAAAATCAACCTTGAAATATGATGACAAATATACAAAATAAAGAAAAATCTAAAAAAAAAATAATAATAATAATAAAAAAAAAAAAAAAAAAAAAAAAGTCATTCAGTCTCCCCCAGCACCTACATCGGTTCTATTAAGTTTCCCCTGCCTGTGTTTGTGGAACCCAACCAATACTGTATGTAGGGGAAGTACAGGTGGTGGTGGTGGTAGGGGAGGGCGGGAGGAAAGAGATAGAGGAGAGTGAGTGAGTGTGTGTGTGTGTGTGTGTGTGTGTGTGTGTGTGTGTGTGTGTGTGTGTGTGACCTGACAAAGAGAGGCAGAGAGAGTGGGAAAATGTGTGTGTGTGAGAGAGAGAGAGAAGTGTTGATAGTTTTTGTTCCATCACCTCAATTGTCCACCTTTTGTAGCAACTGAGCTTAATGTGTCACTTTATAAAGATGGCTGCCACAATATCCCATCAAATGGTATCTAGTTTTCTTTGCCACTATTTTATCTCCATGTCATCTGCATGCTTCTAAACTCAAATGTCCATCATTAGTTATGTCTTCTATACATATACAAATAACCTACTGCAACTTTCACTAAGCCTTATCTGGAACAGTTAGTTATGTTGATTTTAATGCAAATTATTCTATCTATCTATCTATCTATATGCTCAGGCCCAATCCCCATTTTGGGGGTAGCCGACTCAAGACAGAGCAAGAACAGGGAAAACACAAAAAACAACTAAAAAAAAAAACACACAGAGAAAAAAACACAAACTCTCACACATCCAGGTCACCCAGGAGAAGACCCAGAGACCAGGGTTACCAAGGTCGCTCCAGCACTCCCCCGGCCCCTGACCACCCGGAGAGGTTCCGATCTCGGCAGGCAGACATGCAGCGGAGCCAAAGCCACAAGCCCTCCACCACACTTCCAGGCAACACCCTTCATATTAATCGTCTCCCCGGGCCAGGCGCCTGATGGACTATTATCTAGTCCAACTTGCGCCCGACCCCTTACTCCAAATGACCACGTGTTCACTCAACTATTCACAAGCATTCTCCATTCACTCCTGTCCACCACCACTTCCTCTGCCTGATCTATAATTATTCCTCTCTCATCGAAACCCTTTCTTACACAGTCTCTCCATCTCAATGGGATCTTCCTGCCCTTCTATCTCCCTTGTACCTGACTCACATATTCTCTTTGTAAGCCTTTCATCTCCCATTCGTTCAACATGACCATACCAGCTCAGCACCCTTCTGTCCACTCTGGCTGACAAATGTTCCTGCTGCCCCACTTCCTAGGTATCTCTTCATTCCTCAATCTGTCTCTAGGAGTAACTCCACAGATACTCCTCAAGCAGCTCATCTCCATCACATCCAGCAATCATTTCTCCTTTTTCTTCTGAGCCCATGTCTCAGCCCCATACATCACTGTTGGCACAACAATTCCTTGATACAGTGCACTTTGTACTTTCACTCCGAGATTTCTCGTCTTCCACATACTTCCCAAACAAATTGTAATATAATTACATAATAATTATATAATAATAAATACAATTATTAATATATTAATATTTTATATGATTGTAGTATATGATAATTATAAATCATGCATTCTATCATTAAGGCGATACATAGTGTATAGAGAAGTTATTGACTTGCAATGGGTATACTAGTGAATTATAAAGATGACACCTGTTTCTTCTCAACTGACGGTAAATTGCAGTTCCCATCAAGATATCTTAGTTATTTTGTAGATTTGTAGTGAAATTGGTGCAATGATATATACTTGGTCTGTATATGATGCAGAGACAAAGTGGTTTCAGATTTGTCCATTAAGTATCGAAAATTAGCTGCTAAGGGATTCAATTTACCGCCAGATGAAATGAAACCGAGTATAGTTATCTCGATCATGGGCAATACCAGTGGCAAGCAAATACAGTAAACTACACTAGTAAATACAGATATAAACATTTTCAGAAATAGCCTGGAGGTAGTAAAAGCGAATATGGATCTGTTAGAGGGGTGAGAGGGAGAGGGAAAGGCAATGAGCTGGAAGTATGTTTGAGGATAGAAATATTTGGCTAGTTTTGTGTCGCCAAACGAGATATGTATGAAGAATAAATGGCGTGTTATTTCTCTCTCTCTCTCTCCCTCTCTCTCTATCTCGTCTCTCGCTCTCTCTCTCTCTCTCTCTCTCTCTCTCTCTCTCTCTAATCCGTCAAGAACGCGAATTTGGATAAAGCTCCACCAACACGACCCAAATTCAAACCGCCAGGGGAAAACGACCGAGGACCGAGGACAGCCACATGAATGTAAATGTAGATCCGACCAGAACCAAAAATTTGATTAAAGAACGTTCTGTGAGTTCTAAAACCGCATTTAAAGGTTTTCTACACAACGCTCATAGATGTCCTTATTCTCAATTTCACTCAATAAATGGTGGTGGTCCCAGGGATCAGTTTTGTCCCAAACTCTGTTCCTCATATCAATGATCTCATATCTACCACTCATAATCCAATACATTCAGACGCAGAGGACTCAACACTCACAGTTCCTTCACATTTACCAATTCTTTCACCCAACCCGATCTTATAAATTCAAATAAACACTGCAATTTCTCTGAACCAGGACCTTTCTAGAATTAATGAATGGTGACAAAAGAATCTAGTTTCCTTTAATGGACAGAAAACCAAGTACATTCAATTTTCTAGCCGACAGAATCTCACTGTCTCCCATATTTTAATGATGTAAATATTCCCACTTCCCCTAGTATTGACATTACGGGTAACATTAACTACTAACTTGCGCTGGCCACCTTATGTTAGATCCATTGCTAACAATGCCTCTATGAATATGGGACTCCGGTACAGAGTTTGAGAATTCTTCACGGACGAGCTGTTGGCCGTGGTATATAAAAGTCAGTGCATTCTCAGATGGATTACTGTTCACCTCTGTGGAGTGGAAGTGGAGTGGTTGCCTTGAGGCAGTTGGACAAAATTCAAAATAAAGCTATTAGACTAAGCAATAACCCTGCAATCACACAGGACCTTCCTACATTATCCATACGAAGAAACGTTGCATCCCTTGCATTATTCTACAGATATTTTCACAGCAAGTGTTCGAGGAACTTGCTTCAATTGTTCCGCCTCTCCACATCTTTCCCCATAGAACTAGGGCAGCTGAGAGCGCCCATGAATTTACACTTATCCTCCACAATGCAGAACTTCTGCTTATCAAAATTATTTATCCCTAGAACTACTACTCTTTGGAATTCACTCCCCTCGAGTTGCTTTCCACAAACTTACAATCTACAAAAGTTTAAATCCAGTTGTTACAAACATTTTATGCATGGAGGATGCCTTTAGGCCCCTGGACCCTTTTTGTTTTATCTGGGTTTTCCATTCCTCCGTTCATTGTCTCTTAAAAAAAAAAAAAAAAAAAAAAAAGCATACGGCAATAAAAATTTTTCAGATGTTAGAGGGGAAAACTAGCTGTTTACAGAAAAATTATTGATGTGATTGGCATAACAGAATCTTGCAGTCAATACAGAACGGATAGAAACTTTGTTAGCAGAGGATTCACTTCACCGGTTAATATAATGTTTGTAGGAACAGCCCTCGGAATAAATAAAAATGGAGGTGGCGTTTTATTGTATATCAAAGAAAGTCTTAAACCTGACCCATCTTGTCAAAACCTCAAATTGTGAACGGTCGACACCTCTTGCGTGCTAATAAAGTACTCAATAAGGGGTACACAATAATACTTGCATTAATATACAGGAATCCAGCTACAATCCTAAGTTGCCAAATTTGGTACCGAGAAAATTATGAACAATTGTAGTTGTAAGTAACTCACAAGAGACCGTATTTTTTGGCGGAATTAATTTTTCGGGCTTGTGTGACCAAGTGGGGCGATACTCTTACTTCACACTCCGGACCATAGACTTGTACTGCGAACTTGCAAGGAGAGTTCACTCTACGCAATTTTGTTCGATCGCCCGACCCGTTTCGGTAATTAATAACGTTCTTGACATTGTAACACTTGCAAACCAAAAGAAGAAAATTAATAGAGAATTTGAATGTTGGTGATGAATTCAGTAACAGCGAGACCCATCGGTACCCCCCAAATAACTTTCACTTTAAAGTTTACTAGTAACGAACCAAATAGCAGCATCGAAAAAAAGTCCCTAAATGTTCAAGATAACGCAAACTTCATAAACTTAGAGCAATGTTTAAAGACAACTGAATAGAGCTTTTTAATTACCAATAACGACATAAATACATCTGGGAATTATTCGCAAACCACCTTACTTAAAAGCAGTGCAAGGGACGCATGACCATCGAAAATACGGCGGTGCAGGCCCTAATAATAAGACCAAATGGTGGAATAAAGATATCTTCAACACACTGTCTGCTTGCTAAAAAGTTTGCTAATGATAGATTAAAATCCTTACAAAATGACGAAGAACGGCCCCCCGTGATGAATTGGTAGAGATACGATGCAAAGCCCAAAAAGGAATTAAGCGAAGTAAAAAGAACCTGGAGTTACTATGGTACGAATCACAATGTTTTGAAACAAACCTGACAGAATTCTATAGGGATTATCAGAAAGAAAAAAGTAGTTACTTCACCTGTTGGATCCGTTACGCTCGATGAAATAGGAAAATACACCATAGATCGAAGCTACAAACGAGTAATGCCCTCACATACCTTCTTTGCATCAGTTTTTACAACGGAAGACGGTGATATCCCTCAAACCATCGCCGATCCAGATTGATAATTCAGCTGTTCTAAGCACATAGTAACCCGTTACAGAGAGAGAAGTATTGAAAGGGTTTAGATTAAATCAAGGGTTAAATAAATACGCCTGAACCTGATACAATCTCACCCTAGAGTCCTAAAAGAAGCTAAAGATGAGCTCTCTCAAAAACCACTGACATTGCTATTCAATAAATCCGTGCACCAGTCGGGAACTATGCCTGATCAGTGGAAGCTAGAAAACGTAACATTGATATTCAAATAAAGGCAGCAAAATCCTACCCAGTAGTGGGACACTATCGTCCAATAACTAGATTAACGTCAGTTGTATGTAAAATTCTAGACACAACGGTCATAAGAGACAGACTCGTAAATCACTTAGCGGAAAAATAACATACTCCACACACGGCTTTCGTAAAAACACGTTGCTGTTTAACAAACCTCTTAGACTTCTTCCACGATATCCTAAACCTCTACGATGAGAGGAAAGCTGGGGAGATATTATAATACCTTGATTTTCAAAAGGCCTGTGACAAAGTTCCCCATCAAACATTGGTAATGCTAATAAACTAAAAGCGTATGGAATACAAGACGGCGTGTGTGAAATGGATAGAAAATAGGCTCAGCGACAGAAAGCAAAGAGTAGTCAGTAACAAGGTAAGGCATCTAAATGGATAATGTAAGTAGCGGGTGTACCCCATGGGATCGGTACTAGGACCAATTCTCTTTCTAATTTACATCAACGACATAGAGGACGGGTCTACTCGTGGACAAGCTCAAAATTTGCTGACGATGACAAGAAATGCAAATAGCGTACTCTCAAAAGAACAAGTTGACGGATGCAACACAAATCTAGATAACGTGTCATGTTGGGCCCAAATTTGGCAAAATGAGTTTCAATGCGGCGAAAAGGTTCAAGTAAAGTACTACATATCGGATACCAAAATGAGAGAAAGCAAACTAGTTGATGAATGGCACTGCGCTTAAGAATGTACACAGAGAAAAACCGTTCTGGGTAGTTAGTAACACTATCGAGTAACCTAAAACCGAGGGTCTAGCATGTTCAGAAGTTGTTACGAAGGCAAACAAAATAATTGGCTTTATAGTAGGTCATTTGAGCATAAATCCAAAGCGTTATCCTAACTCCTTTACAATTCACTTTATTCGCCCTCTTCTGGAATCAATGCGTTCAATCCTGGTGCCCTTACTACCAACAAAGATATAGCAAGCGAGAACGAGTTTAACGTAGTGTTACCCCAAATGATACCTAGCCTAAAGAACAAACCATACGAGGGCAGATAGCGGTCTTAGAGAATTATCACTATTTCCGTTAACCCAGCGCAGACTTAAGAGGCGACTTAATTCAAGTGTTCCAAAATCATCAAAGGCGCATCGACAATATGAACTGTAGTAAGTACGTCACTATCGACAAATGAAGACCCGGGGCGAAACGGGCGGAAAAAATTTATTGGTAAATCTTTTAACTCACACGAAGTGAAAAATTTGTTCTTCAATCGAAGTTGTCAACGTAATGGAATGGGCTTCCCCGAGATGTGTTATAGGACTGCAGCGCCGTTGATTATTTTAAACTTCGGCCTAGACAAATATCTCGCATCAAACCCTGCGATAGGATCGCGTTTGTAAATGAATAACTTGATTTTACTCCTCCCCTCAGTTACTAACCCATATGTCCCCTAAGAACTTCCTAATACTGCCTCGGACATTAGTTCCAGGGCAGTAGTTCCCTTTCCAATGTTCCCTTACCCACTCTAAACCACTGTTTGGACTATGATCCTCAGTGTTTTGGAGGACAAGCAGCAGAGAAGGGTCACTCGACCTGTTGTTGCTTGATTACCTTTGTACTTCTTTGTACTCTCCGTAACCCAAAGTAGTGAACAAGATTGAGAACCTCTGCAGTAATGCCTTCAGACAGTACGCATCTGATCCCTCGGCTCTCTCTCTCTCTCTCTCTACTCGAAGACTGAAAGGGTTTACTAGAACAGGGGAAGAGAACTATCATGGGGTATAATATCGACAAATACATTGAGAACGAATGTACAAGAAAACGGGGGGTGGAAGTGGAAGGAAGGAGCTAATAGGAGCCAGACCGGGACGGAAAGAAAATGGGACTAGCAGTAATTAGATCGGGAACTTACATGTTTTGGAGTGGGGACGAGGCAATGGGTATGGGAATATTTTCCATTGTTCATGGAAACAAATCTCCTGAACATACAGTTAGTATTACTTACTTAAGGGGGAATGGGTCGTTTTTATTTGTTCGCTGTATGTGAATTTTTTTATTTTTTATTAGTTTCCTACCTAGACCTACATCAAACTTAAAACAACACTCACAAAGAACACTTCCTTCATGAAGTAAATGTGTTACATTTTTCGGTCCGTCCTTAAAAATTAACGGCTCGCTATTGCTCGCCTGGATAATAATCGCCACCGAAAGAACACGGAGTCTTAACAGGACAAAGAAATAGGGCGAAAGGTTTTACAATCGCCAAAACTAAGAGGCCAAACGTCGATTATCTGAAAACTAATGGGGGTAAACATGAGGGGAGACGGGTGGTCCAGAAAAATACGAAGATGTTGTCACCTCATTTGTATTCTCCCTTTCTATGCTCCCTTCCTTTTATTTATTTCGTTATTTATATTATTTATTTTTTCGTTCACTTTATTAGTCCGTTCTCTCCCTCTTCACCAATAGTTCCAACTTTTGTTCTCCTCTTCCTTACTTTGCATACATCACAATCCTATCGAGATCCCAACGCGTATTTGTTTTCTGTTTTCCGGCTATTATGAGACGAGTGTATTCAGTATTAGGAAAAGTTATATGGCAGTCCGAGGGGTTCATTGAGATAGTCTTTAACCTTATAATTCCCACAGCTCTTTCTTCAAACCTGTGACAAAAAATAGTCTAAGGATTGCCAGAATAAACTGTCAAAATCAGCCACAATCTTCAAAGGGTTAATTTTCTAACTCTCTACATCATTCCTAAACTGCACTGCCACGGATGTATCATAATTGCCAGTCAACATTAGTGTAACAACTCCGTTCTTTACATGTAAGTAACAAACCGGTTGTGAACATTAAGTAACAAACGGTTCTTAACATTAAAAGTAACAACCCGGTCTTAACATTAAGTAACAATCCCGTTCTTAACATTAAGTAACAACCCGTGCTTAACATTAAGTAACAACCCGTGTCGTAACATTAAATATTCAGGTAAAAGTTGTTCCCACTAAAATGTCGATTAATAATGTTTCTTTCAGCATCAAACACATTAATCTTGTTGGGAACAATTATGTGATTATTATGTTGTATATTGAAAGAGAATCCGTCTGCAATGGGCAAACACAGTATCGGGAAGGCTCGTAAATTGTGATTGGGAGCGTAACCCATATTTTTGTTTTTTTTTCGTTTCAATCATATGTTCTGGTAATATATCTTCTGAGTAACAGGCTTGTTGGTATATGACAAACTTAAGAAAGTATCCATAACATTCAAAGAGGTAAACTTATGTATACTTAACTTCTACAGGTCCTTCCCAAGCTGTAAAATAATATAATAATAGCCAGCGTTACATTTAAGAATGGCTCATCGCACACGGACATGCAAAGTTAAATTGTCCCTTTTTGTATTAATTCTCTTGGCAAAATTGTTGCATATAGCTAGACAAACTAATCTGGAGTATATACAGTCTCTCTCTCTCTCTATATGATATATAGATATATAAATAATATATATATATATTATATATATATAGTAGAGTTCTGGTTAACACAGCACGAGGTTAATAAGCAATAGCAGTTTCA
>CM064527.1:42910135-42992385 GCA_032716605.1 Paralithodes platypus | reverse complement strand
GGAAATCAAGCAACACATCTAGTTACCCTTCTAGGTTGCTTGTCCTCCCCAAACACTGCTTATCAAGTGTCCCAAAGCAGTGGTTTTAAGTGGGTAAGGGAACAGTGGAAAGGGAAATCTTGCCCTGGCTGCCACTAACGTGGCAGGACTAGGAAGGTAGTAGGGACATATGGGTTAGTAAACTGAGGGGAGGATAAAAAGTTATGCATTGACAAACGCGGTCAGTCGCGGTTTTGATGCGAGATAGTTGTCTAGGCGGAATTTAAATGAATCAACGGTGCTGCAGGCTATAACGTCTCGGGTAAGCCCATTCCACACGTTGACAACGTCTGTTGCAGAAGAAGCCCCCCGTAGATGCGTGCGAGTTTAAAGGTTACCAATAATTTTGCAACCGTTTCCCCGCGCGGTATTAGATTGGTCGATAGTGAAGTACTTTACTACCGTTTCATATTGTCCGATGCTTTTGATGATTTTTGAACACTTGAATTAGCGCGGCTCTTAATCTGCGCTGGGTTTAAAGGAAATAGATTTTAATTCTCTAAGACGCTCTTCGGATGGTTTGTTCTTTAGGCTAGGTATCAGTTGGGTAAATCTACGTTGAACTCTCGTTCTAGCTTGTATATATCGTGGTGGGGTTGTGGGGGTGTATAAGGGCACCATGATTGGACGCAGTATTCCAGAAGAGGGCGGACTAAGGAATTGTAAAGGGTTAGGATGACCTTCTTTGGATTTATGCTCACATGACCTGCCTATAAAGGCCCATTATTTTGTTTGCCTTCTTAACAACTTCTGAACATTGTTGACGTCGTGTTTAGGTTACTCGATATTGTGACTCCCAGATCAGTTTTCTCTGTGTACATTCTTAAGCTGAGTGGCCTTCCTCGAATAGTTTTGCTTTCTCATTTAGGTATCCGATCATGTAGTACGTTTTAATTATCCGCAGTTGAAAATCATTTGCCACATTTGGGCCCAACATGACAATTTATACTAGATTGTGTTTGCATATCGTCAACATTGTTCTTTTGAGAGTCACGCTATTTTCACTTTTTTGTATCGTCAGCAAATTGGTTGAGATTGTGCAGGTGAGACCCTCATCTATTTCGGTGATGTCAATTAGAAAGAGGATTGGTCCTAGTACCGATCCCTGGGGTACCCCGCTACTTACATTTGCCCACTTTAGGATGCCTTACCGTTTATGACTATACCCTTTGCTTTCTGTTGCTGAGACCAATTTTCTATCCATTTCACAAAATAGGGACCGTCTTGTATTCCATGCGCTTTTCGTTTTAGCCTAAACGTTTTGTGGGGAACGTTGTCAAAGGCCGTTTTAAAATCAAGGTATAGTATATCTACAGCTTTACCTCTCAATCGTAGGAGTTGAGAGTATCGTGGAAGAACGTCTAAGAGGTTTGTTAAACAGGAAAACGTTTTTTACGAAAGCCGGGAGGAGGGGATGTCAGGGGGGAAGGTCTGGGAGAGGGAAGTGATGGATGAGATGCTGGGGGGGTGGGGTAGATGGGAGGGATGGGGCGGGGATACTGGAGGAGATGACAGAAGGTGGTGGAAGGATATTGGAAGGGGGCATTATATGAGGTGGTGAGGTAATGAAGAGGGGGGGGGGGGGGAATGGGATGACAAGGGAAGGGCTGCCGGCGGAGATTTGGGCGGGGTGTCTGTTTGGGTGTCCATGTCTCTGGAGGCCGTTTTGTCACTGTCTCATGGAGGTGAAGTAGGTTGCCAGGGGACCGTGAGGTCCCCTTTATGTTGATACCTCTTCCTCGCTCCCCGCTTCGCTCCCCGACACTGGGGGGGCGTGTAAACCTCGACACCTACATGGCAGGAAAGGTCTTAATTTCATCAAACTGAATCGGGGCGGAGGGTATAAAAGTTTCACTGAACTACTGTGGCTAAACACTGAGGAAAAAAGGTATGTCCAACAAAACGCACACCTACCTTTATTTTATAGAAATTAGATTTTTGTGTGAATTAAAATTGTAATTACCTCTGCAGATTATGTGGTCGTTCGGATGCTGTCTTTCGTCTGTCGTCTTCCTATCTATCTTCTGTTGGGTGGGGTTTTGTCTCTGGTTGGGGCACACATAAGAAATAGTAAGCATGGGAAAACATGAGATTGTAGTTTTCAGTCTTTTATCTACGTTCCATCTTTATTTGTTTCTTCTTTTATTTGCTGTTTGCGTGCCTTATTTTATTTATTTAAGCATAAATTCGACAGCACCATTGAATTACTGGTATTATTGTTATGTTGTTGATGTAATGGTTTAGATGCTTATGTTCTGGGTGTGGTGTCCCGAGTTCGAAATCCCGTAGGATGCCATAATTGATTTCATGTAGTATTATTTTCAAGTACATTGAGGTTTGTAATGGATGATTAATGTTATGAACGGGGTGTTACTTAATTATTATTATTAGTCATTGATAAAATATATAAAATACATGAAAGTGCCATGAAACAATCCTGCAGTGTATTGACTCTAAATATAAACAGTAAGAGGAACTGACTTGCATTAACAGCAGTCAGGAAATTAATCTTGATATAAGTACAGTAGTAATCATGAAGACACACACACACACACACACACACACCTAGTTTGCAAGTTTTACATTTTAATTATTATGTGTTTATTATTACACACCCACACTCACTCACTCACCTTGGGTGTATAAAGAAACAGAGAGCCAACGCACAACCACAGCGCCCTTTCTCTCTCTCCTCTCTCTCTCTCCCTCCTTTAATTGAGGCCCGTTGATTTCCCCCTTCCCTCCTCCTTCTGGTCGCTCTTTTTGTCCCAGTCGTGTTTCCCAGGTATCCTGCTTTGTCTTTTGGTCTGCTGACCTCAACCATCCGGTCTGTAGGGAGCTTACGAGAATAGGTTATAGGTAGCATCCATTCTAGTTATGGTGGGGGGGGGATGAGGGTGGAAGGGTTACTTGTATTTAATGGTCCAAACTTATATTATATATAGTAATAATATAAATATAGAGTATATACAGAGAGGAGTATATTAGGATATTATATGATAGTAACAGAGAGATAAATAGATATACAGTTATATCTATAGAGATGGATTATAATATAGTATCATATTGTAATATATACTGTATACTGGCTACGTAATATCTCTATATATATATTGTTTTATCCCTATCTAGACCTATATCAAACTTAAAATAACATCCCCAAGATCCCCCCTTCCAGATACATTTGTACATTTCTCGGTAGATAAAGTTCCCGGCCGAAGGCAGTTTCCTCCTTAATTACAGGCAGACATTATTACATTGTGCCTTGCATATTATAGTAAGAGGTATGCACAATGTCAACTGTAAAAGAAGGGGAAGTTGGTTGGCAGCGTCCTATAGATGGCACTGAATTGCTCTCCTTTTTCAGTTAATATTTTCTCTCTGTTATCTTGCTTCATGTTCTTCAGTATTTAGTTTATATTTTGATAGTTATCTTTCTATCTATCTATCTCTCTGTATATCTATTTATTTATCTATCTATCTATCTGCTTGTCTGTCTATCTATCTATCTATATGCTCAGGCCCAATCCCCATTTTGGGGGTAGCCGACTCAAGACAGAGCAAGAACAGGGAAAACACAAAAACAACATAAAATCAACGAATAAACACAGATAAAAAGCACAAACTCACACACATCCAGGTCACCCAGGAGAAGACCCAGAGACCAGGGTCACCAAGGTCGCTCCAGCACTCCCCCGGCCCCCGACCACCCGGAGAGGTTCCGATCTCGGCAGGCAGACATGCAGCGGAGCCCAAGCCACAAGCCCTTCCACCACACTTCCAGGCGCACCCTTCATATTAATCGTCTCCCCGGGCCAGGCGCCTGATGGACTATTATCTAGTCCAACTTAAGCCCGACCCCTTACTCCAAATGACCACGTGTTCACTCAACTATTCACAAGCATTCTCCATTCACTCTCCTGTCCACCACCACTTCCCCTGCCTGATCTATAGTCATTCCTCTATCATCCAAAGCTTTCCTTTACACAGTCTCTCCATCTCAATGGGGTCTTCCTGCCCTTCTATCTCCCCTTGTACCTGACTCACATTTCTCTTTGTAAGCCTTTCATCTCCCATTCGTTCAACATGACCATACCAGCTCAGCACCCTTCTGTCCACTCTGGCTGACAAATGTTCCTGCTGCCCCACTCTCCTACGTATCTCTTCATTCCTCAATCTGTCTCTACGAGTAACTCCACACATACTCCTCAAGCAGCTCATCTCCATCACATCCAGCCCTCTTTTCTCCTTTTTCTTCAGAGCCCATGTCTCAGCCCCATACATCACCGTTGGCACAACAATTCCTTGATACAGTGCACTTTTTTACTTTCACTCCGAGATTTCTCGTCTTCCACATACTTCCCATTGCTCCGAAAACCTTCCTTCCTTCACACACTCTCTGTTTTACCTCCACTTCCATACCTACACTCCTACTTATCGTTCCTCCTAGATATTTAAAACACTCTACTTGTTCCAATATTTCCCCATCCAGCCTCACATCTAGATCCACCCTATGCTCTCCCCTATTACACACCATTACTTTACTTTTATTGACGTTCACCTTCAGTTTCCTCCTTCCACAAACCACACCAAACTCTTGTCTGTCTACCTATCAATTTATCTATTTATATTTAGCTATCTATTTATGTATCTATCTACCTATATCTATTTTATCTCTCTCTCTCTCTCTCTCTCTCTCTCTCTCTCTCTCTCTCTCTCTCTCTCTCTCTCTCTCTCTCTCTCTCTCTCCTGTTATTTTGAACTTACACACAAAACAAAGTGAATGGCGATACGACGTAGAAAATATGAAAGAGGAGGAAGAGGAGGAAAAAGAAAATGAAGAATAAGGTATGTGGAGGAAGGAAGGAGGCTGCAGAGGAAGAAGGGGTAGGTGGAGGAGAATGGGAAGCCTATAGTGAGTGTTTGTTGTACTGTACGCAATTTATACAATTCCTCATAATTTTCATGTACCATCATCATTCTTTATCAGCATATACATAAGCATTTACATATGAATTTATCCACAAATAAATACCAATATAAAACCATCGCCACCACCAACAACAACCACAACGACAACAACAACAGCAACAACAACAGCAACAACAACAACCACAATAACAACCACCACCACCAACAACCACAATAACAACCACCACCAACAACAACTCACACCACCACCACCACCAACAACAACATCTGGTCTATCAGAGTGAGAACTGAGCGATTTCTGCCATACCCATAGCTTACTCTTACTGTTCCTTTTACTTACATATTTTCTAGATCTCAAGTGACGGCGTCTCTTCCGTGAATTGACCTCCCAATCTACCAAGATTGGAAGCCAAAGCGTCACATTTTTCCTTTGCCCCTCAACATTCTCTTCATAATT
The DNA here is from genome assembly GCA_032716605.1 of Paralithodes platypus. NCBI lineage: Eukaryota > Metazoa > Arthropoda > Malacostraca > Decapoda > Lithodidae > Paralithodes > Paralithodes platypus. The sequence continues at coordinate 42,986,957 of CM064527.1, read as the reverse complement.
GCCGAGGGGCACAGGGCCTTGGGTGGGGCTTTGGTTTCCCGGGCGTTTCCGCACCCTCCTCAGCTCCCCGCCATGGAGTGGCTTCGGTCACCCAGGCTTTATTGTGGTAGGCAGGGAGGGTTCTGTGGGGGCGCTCGGTTATGGCCTTGCTTGGGGCTGTTCGGCCAGGCAGCTTGGGGAACAGCAACAACAACAACAACAACAACAACAACCACAACCACCACCACAACAACAACAATAACAACAACAACTACTACCACTACCACCCCAACAACAACAACAACAACAACAACAACAACAACCACAACCACCACAACAACAACAACTACTACTACCACTACCACTACCACCACCACCCCAACAACAACAGCAACAACAACAGAACACCATGACCAATATAATATAGAACCATTCACGTACAGAACAATAGGCAGGTGACAATGACTGCTGGAGACTGCATTTCATCTATTGTCTTTACTTGTTGATTAGTTTTCTGACCTTCATGAACTCCGAAAACAATCTATCTATCTATCTATTGCCGGACATCGTGATCTTCGAAGGGGTGGCCATGAACGAATCGCCCCCATGCACCTATGTCCCCAGTCAGTTGAGGCCCCCTCCTCCCATCCAGCACCGCTTTCACGCATATACTTCTTAACTCCGTCCTTCCACCTCTCTCTCGGTTTACCTCTCCCTCTTTGTCCTTCCACTTCACTCCCGTACACTCTCTTAGTCATTATCTCAACAATCAAACTTTATCTAAATATTTATTGCATTCATTACTCTGCATGGACTACGATGGTGCATTTATGTTATGTTTTCAGGCTGTTATTAGTCGATTATATTCAGATCAGGAAGGGTATATGGAAGTCAGAGGGTTAATTGAGGGGGGGGGGAGAAGAATAAAACAACCATCCCCCCTTAACGATCTTTCCCAAATTGCATAAGATCGTCTAATGATCGCCATAATAACTGCTAAAATGCGTCATGATCCTCAAGGGGTTAAGTGCAGGCGAAATTATATCGGCAGAATCTTTTGCCTTTGAAACTGTGACAGGTGAATAGGCATCGTTATAGGAACATGAAGCCTGATTACGTACCCTGCCTCCTTCTCTCTCTCTCTCTCTCTCTCTCTCTCTCTCTCTCTCTCTCTCTCTCTCTCTCTCTCTCTCTCTCTCTCTCTCTTACACTTCTTCTTCTTCGTTGTCTTCATGGTCTTCGTCTTCTTCGTCTTCTTCTTCTTCTGTTTCTTCTTCATCTTCTTCTTCTGCTACTGCTACTGCTTCTTCTTATTATTATTTGTATTCTTCTTCTTCTTCTTCGTCTTCTTCTTTCTCTTCCTTTCTTTTCTTCTTCTTATTCTTATTCTTCTTATTCTGCCGCTGCTATTGCTACTGCTTCATCTTATTCTTATTTTTATTCTTCTCCTTCTTCTTCTTCTTCTTCGCTTTCTTCTTTCTCTTCCTTTCTGTTCTTCTTCTTCGCCCTCTTCTTCTTCTTCTTCTTCTTCTTCTTCTTCTTCGCCTTCTTCTTCTTTCTCTTCCTTTCTTTTCTTCTTCTTCGCCCTCGTCTTCTTCTTCTTCTTCTTCCATCTCTCCTGAACCGCTGCCAAAATATTTATCTGGTGGATCAAGCCCCTCTGTCCTTCCAATTGTGTGTGCGCCAGTTTCTCCCGACTCCTCCCCACGCTTTTATTCAGTTTATTTCATTCTTGTATTTTTTCTGTTACACCATTTCTCTTATTTCAATTTTCTCCTGGCGAGCGGTAGCGAGCCTGTAATTTAGGAGGAATATTCTCTACCGAAAAATGTACACATTTATCTCAAATGGGGGTCTTGGGGGGGATTTTTTAAGCTTGATGGAGGTTTAGGGAGGAAACTAGAAAATAAATTAATTAATCAATACAAAAATGTTGTGTTGCTCCTTGTGTTCTACCTTGGCTTGTACCACATGAAAGTACTGGACAAATATCGTCTAAATCCGTCCATATGGGGTTTGTGCTCATTCCTGCTACCAAAAAAAAAAAATTATAATAATAATAATAATAATAATAATAATATGAAGAAGAAGAAGAAAAAAGAAAGAAACCATGTAATAAATTTAAAAAAGTCATTCCTGCTAAAAAAAAAATATATATATATACCGGTATATATATAGAGATTTGTAAATATAATTCGTTAAACAAAAAGACAAACAAATATGCAGGCACACAACAACGATCACATAATCTCCACAAGGCGCATTTTGGGGGAGGAGATAAACCAATAGAATATGGCAGAGAGGTGCACAGCGTAAAGAGTGTTTATATTCCCCCGGGCCAGATACACCCCATGCCGCAAATCTGTTTCTGCTGAGGGAGAAGAGGGGGAGGTGGGGGGATTGAGGAGAGGGGAAGAGAGAGAGAGAGAGAGTTGTGAGAGATGGGAGGAGGGGAAGAAGGATGGAGCGAGAAGGGGAGGTGGAGAGAGGAGGAGGAGGAAAAGGGGGAGGGAAGAGTGAGAGGGCTGAGGAGAGGAAGGGGGAGGAGAGAGTGAAAGGGTTGTAGAGAGGGGGAGGGTTGAAAATTTTCAATATTTCGTTTTCATACTTCTTACAGTTTGGAATATATGTTCTATCGGTGTTTTTGGTAATAGGGAAGAGTGATACTATAATTTGACTTATATTTCTATTCTGTTTTCTCGGTTTTTGGGTTTCAGTTTATGTTCTCTCTGTTTTCGTTTATAGGCAATAGTGATACAAAGCTTTTACTGTATGTCTATTTGTAATGTGTGATACTTTTTTTTTTTTCTTACGCTTCTTATATTTCTTAGTTAAAATATTCTCAACGTTATAGGTAATAAGGAATAGTGATACTAAACATTTAATATATTTAATTTTCGTTTTATAATTGTGCTTCCTATTTGTTTGATCTAATTGTGCTTTGGGTGATAGGCAATAGTGATAACAAAAAAATACTGTATTTTTATTTTCGTGACACATCGCAATTTATGTTTTCTATGTTCTTTGGGGGTAATATTTAAGTGATACTATACCCTGTTCCAAAAAAGTAGGTCAGAAATCGTGAACCCTAACCTCTGTAACTCAAAAAGGGCTAGAGCAAATGGGCTGTACATTTCCACACCTATTCCATGGTTAAGCTTTCCTAAATGGTAGAAATATTAGCTCGATTACTTTAGTCGTTTTATACCTATAGATATTAATGCTCGAGTTTTGGCTCACTTATTTGAAACAGGGTATAGGCTTTAACTATTGCTGGTGTTATATTTTTCTCAATAGCTACACCTTATTATTTGTTTTGTCTACGTGTTGTGCCATGGTAGAATTAAAGTACTTAATTGTATTTGTACATTTGCGAGTTTTGTGACTGCTATAAGGAAGTTTGGAGTGTAGACATCGATATATATATATATATATATATATATATATATATATATAAGGGAACAAGCCAATTTCACGCCAGCTTAAGAAAAAATAGACTATGAACACACACTAATAATTACAGCGGCACTCAAAGTGATAACAGAAAACGGCACACAGCCTCGAGGTAGGGGGCGACTGCCAAAAGTATCCAACCTCCAAAAACTCCCAACTAATTCCATACCTGCGTTGGGTGAATGAGGTGTACAGTTGGCCACATGAGTTCTGTTCCTCTCTGTGATCTTTTGCGAGGAAACTATAATGGACGTTATTGAATTACGAGGCTAGTTTCTTATGCAGTGGTGAACTCATTTGATTAGTCAGCTTAGAATTTAAAGAAACCACACTCGAAATTAATTCATGCTATCAGGTCAGGTCAGGGGAAGGTATTGAGGGATAAGCCTTTACAACGGCACCTCTTGACTACTTTCTACTTTCCTACTTTTTTGAGGAGCGTAGAGAGGGGAGAACTATTTTACTTTCACACATACTATCACGACGAGGAACAGAACTTATGTGGGCAACTATACGGTTGCGCTAATAAGTCATGTCCCAGTTGTCATTGTTAGATATTGTTGATACCAATTATTGATCAAAACATACTTGGTACAAAGGAAATCAAGCAACAACAGGTCTAGTGACCCTTCTAGGCTGCTTGTCCTCCAAAACACTGAGGATGAAGTGTCCAAACAGTGGTTTAGAGTGGGTAAGGGAACATTGGAAAGGGAACTACTGCCCTGGAACTAATGTCCGTGGCAGGATTAGGAAGTTAGTAGGGGACAGATTGGTGACGAGACATGACTTATTAGCGCGACTGTACAGTGGGTGTATATGTCATGGGCGGCGAGGGTTGAATCAGTTATGTGGGTGGCTGCAGTGGGTGATGGGCGGAGGGGAGATAGGGGAAGAGAGAGTGTGTGTGTGTGTGTGTGTGTGTGTGTGTGTGTGTGTGTGTGTGTGTGTGTGTGTGTGTGTGTGTGTGTGTATGTATGTATGTGTGTGTGTGTGTGTGCGGGTGTATAGGTGTCCTGTGTGTGTGTGTGTGTGTGTGTGTGTGGGTATATGTGTGTTGTGGTGTGTGTGTGTGTGTGTGTGTGTGTGTGTGTTGTGTGTGTGTGTGTGTTGTGTGTTGTGTGTGAGAGAAAAGGGGATGGGGGGGCATGGGAGAGGGAGTGACAGGATGAAGAGAGAGAGGGGGGTGGGACGGACAGACAGAATTCAGAGAGAGAGAGAGACAGCGACAGACAGAAGTGAGCGAAGGCGACATATAAAACACCGGACTGAAACATTGATGCGGACACGGGCTCTGGTAATGGATTGCCTTGAATAGTGAAGTAGGAACCCCACACCAGGGATGCTTCAGATACAGAACAGAAGGGGTTAAACGCAGGGCAAAGCCAAAGGAAGAATTATTTGATAGATGATATATACGGGTGGCTAAACCAAAAGACACATTATTGTATAGACATTATCTACCTTATTAATGCATATCGTTATCAGTATATTAAACAGAAAAAAAAAAAAATAATAAAAAAATCAAATAAACTTCTCACCACGATCAGTTATATACACAGTGGCCTATTTTGCATTTGTTTTGTTTTTTGTTTTTCTTATTATTGTGCATGTTGTTGTCGTTCCCTAAGCTGCCTGGCCGAACAGCCCCGTATAATCCCGTATTACTGTGCATTATTGTATTCGTATGCTTGTCTTGCCCCGTGTTCTTCCATTTTTTAAGGGGAAGGCTGGGGAAATCTCTCACCAAAGACGCCCCTATTATCAATCTGGAAAAACTTATGATGGTATAAAATCCACCATGATTGATGATACTGCGGAAGTTTTTGGGTGGGCTACAGACACACACACACGCACACACATACGCTCGGGCACACATACACATACTCACATATACTGTACATTTTTTGTATTAAGGTGACAGTTACAAAGTGGTGTACAATCTATCTTATTCTAGTTACATTGTAGTTTATCTTATTGTACCAGTACCTCCCTACAATCAACCTAGTTGTTCCCCAATTCGTCCCTCCGCCACGACCATTTCAAAGTCCAAGTCTCTCACTCTTGTCCTCTGTAGCGGGGAGGACCTTGTACCCCTGAGACATAGGAGTGCAGACCTGAGAAGAGAGAAAGAGAGCCGGCATCTCATCCAAGTTATGACTTGGCTTCTATGCTGGCGCTTTTTCTCCGATATTTGTTCAGCTAATCTGGCATAGAAGACACTTGCAGAAGGTCCCATACCTCCCGACGATGAGAAGACCAGAGGAGTAAAGCTTCCTTGATCCCTGTTCAAAATTCTTTCTTCATAAGCGCGTTTTTTCTCACTTTCGTTTCTCAAGTATGCCGCCTTGTGTCCTCGCTCACGATATGTTTGTGCTCTTGGGTTGAAGATTCTGATGTCGAAAAAAGCCCGTTGTCCCCTCGTCCAAAAACCTCGAGCACTTACGTCCACTCTTGCTTCATTTGAAGTATTTGCAGTATTGTGGGCCAAGCGCTGTCCGTCCATAGGCAGAAGTTCCGGTTCGATTCTGACATCATGGCACACCTCGTCCAGCATTTGTGCAGTGATGTCTCGTACTTCATCATGCCGGATACAGATGAATCAGGATTCTTACAGGTCATACAGTGGTCTGGGTTGTTGATTTCACCGCATGCACATTTCAGCGGCAGGTTCGAAACTGGCCACCCATACCTCAAGGCTACGGCATCATTGAATTCTTGTTTATTTAAGCTGAAGCCTTTCTCCTTTATTGGTAATGATGTGAGCCAATTTGAAGCCCCTGTGTCTTGTGCCATCTCAACTCTCATTTTCAGTTCTTCCCTACATCTGGTCTTAATTTGTTCTAGGCTATGTTCTGTCTCTCTCTCTGCTCTTTGTAATTTCCTGTCTTGCATTTCGTTGTTCCTCTTCGTCCACCTCATCATTTTCATTTTGCTCCCGTATTTTTTCTGTCAGAGACGTAGTAAGTTTAAGGGAATTTTGGTACTCATGTAGTGCCGCCTCCACTGGGTTTATGATCCCCATACCTCCGAACCTTGGCGGAAGAGCTAATAGATCTCTTAGCTCTTGCGTGACGCCTTCCATCTCTGTTAAGGCCGGTATGAATGTTCCTCTGATTGCTTCTTTCAGCGGTTGGAGCATCTGTCTAATGCCAGGCACTGTTCTCATAAGAAAGGTCCATCTGTGCTTAACACCATATGTGAAGGCAGTATATGCAGCATGTGGTTCAGATTTCGCAATGTCTGCCAGGGTTTTCACTTCCTTTACCCACTCCGCTACCTTTTTTCGCACATAGTCTCTCTTGCATTCCTCTGTGACTATTACTGCTCCCAAATGGCGTTGACCCTCCTTTGTAATCTTCACTCCTGTCCCATCAAAAGTCCGCACCGCTTCTTCATACTTGTTTTCTTTCACTATTAGTACAGATTGACTAGCATTCGGATGGTACCCAATGACTTCGCCTACCGATTGTACTCTCCGCCACCATTCTTTGATATACTGTACATACACACACACACACACGCTCGGGCACACATACACTTTCACACAGAGACACATACACACACACACACATAGGCCTACACACTTACTATCACACTCACTCTCACTCACTCTCACTCTCACTCTCACTCTCTCTCTCTTTCGCTCTCTCACACACACACACACTCACACATACCTGATACAGTAGGTGCATATTATAAAACATACATTCTCCAATTCGAACCCAGCGCCATTTCGAAAACAAACGACCCCCCGTCCCCCATATCTCTCTCTCTCTCTCTCTCTCTCTGTCTCTCTCTCTCTCTGTCTCTCTCTCTCTCTCTCTCTCTCTCTCTCTCTCTCTCTCTCTCTCTCTCTCTCTCTCTCTCTCTCTCTCTCTCTCTCTCTGGTGGCCTAAAGGGGAATTAAAGTTCTTAAATCCGTGCCCCCCCCCCCACCCTTTTCTTACTGGGGTCGGCGGCTGGCTGGCTGGCGAGGGTGCTTTATATAACCCACTTCTGAACAGGCTTACATGCGTTCAGAGGAGGGTTTTTTCTGGCCCACCTTCTCTTGCATGTTTAGCCCCATTCGTTTTGAGATTTTTAGACGTTCACCCCATTAGTTTGGCGATTTTAAGACCTTTTGTGTCATTTAGGTGTCAATTCTTTCATGGCGAGTGATAGCGAGCCTGTAAATGGAGGAACCGGCCTTTGGCCAGGACATTATTTTACCGAATAATGTACACATTTATCTCGAATGGTAGTCTGGGGGTATTTTTTTAAACTAGATGGAGGTCTTGGGAGGAAACTATAAAGATATATACACACACATAATTATAACTACTCATATGTATTTATCAATATTCTTGTGTTAACCTCTGACCGTTTTGGTGGGGTCAGTACTCAAGGTATTAGTGAGTTGGGCCTAGTAATTGGGGTTGGGTGTGACAGGGATCTGCCTTGTATGGGCCGATCGGCTTTTTGCAGACTCCCATTTTCTTATGTTCTTAATATATAGCTAATCTGATCTAAATTTATATAATTGCATAAAAATAATTTCAAGACCCCTCATGAACATTTGTTAGTAGCTGTACATGCACAATTTACATAATTAACTTTATATTTCTCTTCAAATTGTTCGTAATAGCAGAGTTATTATTAAGGTGAGGCATAGATAACAGTTCTCCTGTTATCTATGGGTGAGGACATTCGGAATGTACAGCCAGCAGAAAATGAACAGATTACAGTATTGTCAACCTAACCTAACCTAACCTAACCTTATTTACTCCAACCTATTGTAAGTGTATAGTTAAGGGGAGGTGGGCGTATTTATTTGTTCATGGTTTTATTTGTTTAGTATTGTTTTGTCTCCTCCCTAGACCTTCATCAAGCTGTAAAAAAAACCCACACCCCCTAGACCCCCTTCAAGGACAATTTGTTTGGGGGGCCACCGGACGAAAACTACGAACTGGGTTGCACAAAGGGGGCAGGGAACACGTCGTTGTCATTTTAACGACAAACAGGCGAAATTAAATAGTTTGTCACGAGAGTGGGGGGGGGGGGGGGGCATGGGGGGAGGGGTAGTAGAAGAAACAACAGCTGAGTGGTCGGGGAGAATAGGAATGGTGTACTTTGAGAGAGATAGACAGATAGATAGATAGACAGACAGACAGACAGACAGAGTGGGAGATTTATATAGATTTACATAGATACACTGGACACACACACCTTAGTATCTCAGCGAGGTGGCCAGGACTTAATTCTAGTAGATATAGCAAACCCAAGAGTAAGGGAAAGTAGAAGGAAAGGATTGCTAGGAAGAAGAAGAGAGAGAGAGAGAGTACAAAGGAGTACAAAGGAAATCAAACAACAGCAGGTCTTGCAACCCCTCGAGGTTACTTGCTCTTTAAGTTATTGCTGTTTTAAGTGCCCAACAGTTTCTCAGAGAGGATATGATAAAGTTTGAATTCAATTAAGTAAATATAATAACAATGCAGTACTAAGGAAGTAATATAATAACAATGCAGTACTAAGGAAGTAATATAATAACAATGCAGTACTAAGGAAGTAATATAATAACAATGCAGTACTAAGGAAGTAATAATAACAATGCAGTACTAAGGAAGTAATATAATAACAATGCAGTACTAAGGAAGTAATATAATACAATGCAGTACTAAGGAAGTAATATAATAACAATGCAGTACTAAGGAAGTATATAATAACAATGCAGTACTAAGGAAGTAATATAATAACAATGCAGTACTAAGGAAGTAATATAATAACAATGCAGTACTAAGGAAGTAATATAATAACAATGCAGTACTAAGGAAGTAATATAATAACAATGCAGTACTAAGGAAGTCATTTATTCATTTACAAACGCAGTCATCCGTGGGTTTCGGGCAAGGTGGTTGTCTAGGCGAACTTTAACATAATCAACGGTGTTGCAGTCTATAACATCTCGGGGAAGCCCATTCCACAGATTGACAACTCGATTAAAGAATAAGTTCTTAGTGAGAGAGAAATAGAGAGAGAGAGGGGTGAAGATAAAGGACAGAGAGAATCGAACCCCGAAACAAACGTACTGTAGTCAATTATTATTAGTAGTATTATTATATGAGATGCCGAAGCCTCCAACCAGGGTGCAGAAACACCAGCAGGATGAATCCACACAAAACACCCGGAGGCACTGGAGAGAGACTACGGCAACTTAGAAAAGGAAACAAAAAAAACACATATACACATATACAGTATACTGTACAGTATATATTGAGTGTTGTGAAATAATCGTATTCAAACGTTTTGTTGAGACTGAACGTCCCAAAGTCTATTCTTAAATATAGTATAGTCATGATCGTATTTGGTTTCCCTGATCTCTGCATTTTAAAGTACCCCTAGCCGGAAACACGGCGTTCAGGCAACCGGACTGACACGCCGGAACAACGGCCCACGTCGAATTATCGGATTATTAAGCTCCCAATTTAGCCGGAACGACCGGAGGGAACCGTTTCGTATTTACACCTTATTATTCTCCGTTTTCTCTTATGCCTGACATGGCAAAATCTCTCCCTTGGGAATTATCACTGCTGCTTAATGCCCCTCTTGATTTTGCGGGAGTGAGATGAGATGCTATTATCGTTGCAATAGTAGTAATAGTAGTAGTAGTAGTAGTAAAAGTAGTAGTAGTAGTAGTTGTTGTAGAAATAGTAGTTCAGTTCAGTAGTAGTAGTAGTAGTAGCATCATCATCATCATTCATTATTTTTATTATTATTATTATCATCTAAACTGCCGCACTCGGGTTGTATATAATAAGTTGGTGCGGAGGTGAGTTGCGATGGAGGTTAAGGGGGGTCACCGTTTTTTTAATCTTTCTCTCCTTTTCTCTCTTTCCCTGGCTTGTATCCATTCGGCCCCATTCAGCCAAATGTTTTAAGACGTTTACCCCCATTAGGTGTCGATTTCTTCCTGGCGAGCGATAGCGAACCAACATTGTATGGAGAAATTCGGATTCGCCGGAGACATTTTTCTATCGAAAAATGTACAAATTTAGCTTGCTGTCAAAACAAAAATACATATATGCTGGCTCATTACCGCTCTCCAGGAAAATATTGACACCTGGATGGGGGTAAACGTCTTAAAACAGTAGGCTGAATGGGGCCGAATGGATAAGCCAAGGAGAGAGGGAGAGAAAGAGAAAAAAAGGCGAGGTGGGCTCCCTTAATATTCGTCTGCAAGGGGGGAGGGGGAGCCTCGGAGGTCGCATTTCAACCCGGGGTAATTGTTGCTTGTATTGTATATTGTAGCTGTTTACTGGCTCAGGTTATGACATGGGAGAGAGAGAGTGAGTGAGAGAGAGTGAGTGAGAGAGTGAGAGACAGACAGAGAGGGGAGGGGGGGGGGCAGGAAGTTTATTATTGCATACATAATTGTTTGCTTACTGCATTAAAGCTATATTATGAGTATATATATATATATATATATATATATATATATATATATATATATATACTGTATATATATATATATATATATAGGCTATATATATATAATTATCCTCTTATTTGCCAACATTTCAACATGTGAGTTATCTGCGTTGTGTGTGTGTAAGTGTGAGAGTCCGAGTGTAGGGGGTGAGACAGTGAAGCACGGGAACGAGGTGGCTTCAGAGATGGGGTCGTTTCGGGCCATGAGTGAGCACCGTGCCTCATGTGAAGGCAAGATGGCAGGTGCTTGTTGGTTGTACTCTACGTGCTTCACATGTCTCACTCCCTAGACTGGAACAAGACCTCACGGGCTTCACTGTTCATTGTAAAGCGGTGAATGTTAAGGCTCTCAGCCTATGCCCGAGAGGAAGTAAGTTGGAATATAGAAAAAAAAAAAAAAAAAAAAAAAAAATATACAATTCATAAATAAACATTGGCATGCAAATATATCAGTTTATACTGTATTTCATAACAATACATGTTCTTAGCCACATTACTATATATTATTTTCATCCACTCGCCGTACAATGAAGCAACTTGGTTGAGCCCGAGAACTTTCAGTCTTCTACTGTACTTCTCACTTCTCCGCTTGTTCTTCCTCTGTCCAATTGCTCTTCTTTCCTACTTTACTCCAGCCATCTGGTCTGGTCCGGTACCACGATCCCGCACACCTTTTATCTTCTACTTTACTTCCATTTCTAACTATACTTTCATCTAATCACCAATCTCAATAATCCACCAATTTATCCCTCCAAAGACTTTCAATCTCCCACCCCGAACCTCCAATCCACATAAAAACAATATACTTTCAAACCTTTTATCTAGCCATCAAGTCAATTAATTAAGGTACCCCGTGTTCCTGTATTACCCTCTCCTCTGCCCACTCCAGTTCCTCCATTCTGATCTCTCTCTCTCTCTCTCTCTCTCTCTCTCTCTCTCTCTCTCTCTCTCTCTCTCTCTCTCTCTCTCTCTCTCCACGATAGTTTTCCAATACATTTCTTCCATTACATCCAGATTTCTTTCCTGTTCTCCGATTCTCTCTCAAATATTGCAGTGAATGAGTGATATCTTGCAATTCAGGCTCATCATACTTCACATTAATTCTGCAATCGCTCTTCAACCTAACCACAAGAACCACGACCATCATCAACCAATCAAGGCGGGTGCCCAACCCCGAAAGGGGTTGAAATAGGGGAGCTATCCCCCCGCCAAAGGTGGCTTTCTAGAGCCTTTCCTAGCTGATGCTGAGAGGATTGGATTCTAGTCATGTGGTGATGGGCTGGTCTATCAGAGTGAGAGCTGAGCGATCTCTGCCATACCCATAGCTTACTCTGACTGTTCCTTTTACTTATATATTTTCTAGATCTCAAGTGACGGCGTCTCTTCCGTGGATTGACCTCCCAATCTACCACGATTGGAAGCCAAAGCGTCACATTTTTCCTTTGCCCCTCAACTTTCTCTTCATAATTGCTGAGGGGCACAGGGCCCTGGGTGTGGCTTTGGTTTCCCGGGCGTTTCCGCACCCTCCTCAGCTCCCCGCCATGGAGTGGCTTCGGTCACCCAGGCTTTATTGTGGTCAGCAGGGAGGGTTCTGTGGGGGTGCTCGGTTATGGCCTTGGCCTTGCTCGGGGCCTTGGGGCTGTTCGGCCAGGCAGCTTGGGGAACAACAACAACAACAACAACCAATCATACCACCACACTACCACACCCCAACCACACTACCACACCCCAACCACACTACCACACCCACCACCACAACAATCACCACCTGCATCAGCCATTTACTCCACCACACCATCACAGCCCCACAACCACAACCACAAAAACCACCACCACCACCACCACCACCAAAACAACCAGAACCACAACAACAACAACCACAACCACCACCACCGTCATCAGCCATTCACTCCACTACCAACACAACAACCACCACAACAATTACCACCACAACAACAACTACCACCACAACCACCACCGTCATCAGCCATTCACACCAAACCACAACCACAACGACCACAACAACCACCACCACCATCACCACCACCACAAACACCAGTACTACAATAACTACCACAACCACCACCTTCATCAGCCAGTCACACCATCCTCCATCACAGCCCAACCACAACAACCACCACCACCACCACAACAACCACCACCACCCTCATCAGCCATTCACGCCCGCCAACCCAATTTTCAGCGGTCATTAAAATTCTATAAAGCGAGGTCCCGAGTTTGAAAGTTTATCCCGGGGCTTCCTCTTTATTCTTTTAAGGTTCGAATTTGTTCAGCGATGGGAAGTTTTTCTAAAGAGGTGGGTAGTGTGGGGGGACGGGGAGAGAGGGGGCGAAGGGGTTGAGGGGGGAGAAGGGGTTGAAGGGGGTGTAAGGAGTGATGGAGGGTACAGAAGGGGTTAAAACGTAACAGCGTTGAGGGTGATATTAGATTGCTTGGAAGTTATCAATACCCACCATTGCCGACCATCACAGACTTAACCACGCACACACACACACACACACACACACACACACACACACACACACACACACACACACACACACACACACACACACATTGTGTGTGTGTGTGTGTGTGTGTTTCTACAGAAAAATGGATGGGAAAGTAAGGAAGTGGTACCTGAAGAAGGGGGAGAAGATAGGGGCGGAGGGGGGGAGAAAAGAAGTGGTGGTACAGGAAAAAGGATTGGAGGGAGAGGTGCAACAGGAAGGGGAAATAGTAGAATAAAGACAGGGAATATCAATCATAATGGTAAAAGCAACAGGTGTAAGATGGTCTATAGCAATGTGGATGGGCTGCTATCAAAGAAATTAGAAATAAATGATTACATCAGACAGGAAGAGCCCTTATTGTGTCTATGTGAAACTAAACTAATAAAGGGATAAGTTTGGAGGGAATGGGATGGAACAACTATAATATCTGGAGAAGGGATAGAGAAGACAAGATGGGGGAGGGGTGCTAATTCTTACATAAATAAATTGAAAACAAGAATGATTGATCTGAATAATCGTAAAGCGGAAATATTAGCAGTAGAATTGACAGATGATGACAATCAAAAGGCAGATATTGAAGTGGCCTACATGCCGCCCTACACTGGGGCTAGGGAAGAGGAGACAAATTTATCAAAGATGAGAGATTTATTTGTATTGAAAAATAAACTCGTAAAAACCAATGAAATTAATTATAGTAGGGGACTTCAACTGTAAAGAGGTGGATTGGGAGCAGAGAGAAGCTGGTAGCAACGTGAACTCGTGGGGGTATAGGCTACTGGATATGGTAACAGAACATTTATTAGTGCAAAATATAAAGGAAAATACAAGAAGAAGGGGAAATGATGAAACATCCAGATTGGACCTAATGTTTACTAGAGACCAGATGTAATTTCTGATATAAAATACTTACCACCTTTAGGCAAGAGCGATCACGTTGTAATGGACATAGAAATCCTATTGGGTTTTTCCAATATGGAGGAGGAGAGGGAGGAAGGACAAAAACTAGGTTTGACTATGCAAAAGGAGACTACCAATCACTGAGACAATACTTTAGAGATGTTGACTGGAGTGAAATACATCAGAGAAATAGTGTAGACGAGAAGTATGGAGTATTTAAAACAATATATGAAGAAGGAGTTAATAAATATGTCCCTAAACAAGGTAATAGGTCAGCGAAGGAAAAGGATTGGTTTAATGTAAAATGTAGGAAAGCCAAGGAAAAGAGAGACCAAGCGTGGAAGGCAGCTAGAAAAAGGTGTAATAGAGAAACTTGGAACAGATACAACAGATTAAGAAGTATATGCTACAATCAGGAGACAAGAAGCCAGAGAAGATGAGAAGAACATTGTGAAAAAATGACAGAGACATCCTAAGCTGTTTTATAGGTTTATAAATAGTAAAATGAAGGTAAGGGATAGAATAGTGAGGTTGAAGGTTGAAGGGACCACTTATGATGACGACCAGAATATGTGTGAAATTATGAACAATACACTACACTCAGTGTATACTAAAGGTGATAACTTTGAAGAAGTACCGGTAGGTGAAATTGGTGATAAACTGGGAGAGATTAATTTTCTCCCAGAGGAGCTAGTAGAAATAATGAAAGGACTAGATGTGAAAAAAGCAGTGGGACCTGACAATGTAGCGGGATGGATTTTGAAAGAATGTGCTGACGAACTAGTGAAACCCTTATATGAGATAATGAATACTCTCTGGAAGTGGGAAAATTACCAATGGACTGGAAGAGAGCCAACATTGTACCGATTTATAAAGGTGGGAACAGGGAACATCCATTGAATTATCGACCTGTGTCACTTACTAGTATAGTGTGCAAAATCTGTGAGAAAATAATTAAGAAAAGATGGATGATTTACTTGGAAAAGAATAATCTACTATCTAACAGGCAATTTGGATTCAGGGAGGGTACCTCATGTGTTACAAATCTACTCAGTTTTTATGACAGAGTGGTTGACATATTACAAGAGAGAGATGGATGGGTGGACTGCGTATATATTGACATGAAGAAAACTTTTGGCAGAGTATCGCATAGCAGGCTGAAGTGGAAATTAAAAGAGTATGGAGGGATTCAGGGTAGTTTGTTAAATTGGATGGAGGACTATCTTTCAGGGAGACAGATGAGGACTACTATCAGAGATAAATTTTCTACGTGGAAAGATGTCACAAGTGGAGTTCCGCAGGGAGCGGTGCTGGCTCCCATAATGTTTCTAATAATTATTATACATTAACGACATGCCAAAGGATATAAATGCATATATGAATATGTTTGCAGATGATGCCAAGATCATGAAGCGTATAGAAGATGAAAACAGTGGTAGGGAATTACAGAGGGATTTGGATAGGATAGATCAATGGAGCAAGAAGTGGAAAATGGAATTCAACACAAATAAATGTCATGTAGTGGAAATGGGAGTAAGTAAAAGAAGGTCTCATATGGAATATACGTTAGGAGAAAACACTATTAACCCATCAGAGAAAGAAAAGGACTTAGGGATAACTGTTAGGAGTGATCTTTCACCTGAGAATCATATTAATAAGATAGTGGGAGAAACATATGGACTGCTAAACAGAATAAAAATAGCCTTTAACTATATAAACGAGGAGATGCTGGAGAAAATAATAAAAACATTGGTGAGACCAAGACTGGAGTATGCGGCAGTGGTGTGGGCACCACATCTAAAAAAGCATATAAAGAAGCTGGAGAAGGTTCAGAGAGCTGCAACTAGGATGATACCAGAACTGAGAGAATTACCATATGAGGAGAGATTAAAGAAATTAGATTTACCATCTCTAATGGATAGGAGGGAGAGAGGCGATATGATTATGATGTACAAATGTGTGAGAGGACTCGAAAAGGTGGACAAGAAGGGTTATATTGTGAAAGATAATGGTAGAACTAGGGGGCATAGATATAAACTAATGAAAGGAAGATGTAAAGGAGATGTGAGAAAGTATAGTTTCCCTTACAGAAGTATATGTAAGTGGAATCAGTTGGAAGAGGAAGTGGGGTGTGCCAAAAACATTCATATTTTTAAGGCAAAGTTAGATAATTGTAACTCGGGAAGCGGGACAATACGAGCCTAAAAAGCTCAACTCCTGTATACTACAAATAGGTAAATACACACACACACACACACACACACACCCCGAGCCTCAGTCATGACAGGTGAGTGGGTTATTCACAGACTAGCACGCTTGTCTGGGGCGGGATAGACAGGTACAATGGCTCACCTTCATCCTCGAGAATATTAATAGGAATTACAAGGAATAGTTTATATCTAGAAGACCTTGCGGTCCATTCCAGAGAGACACGCTAGGAGGAAAAAATAAGAGATTGCATAGTGCAAAACATTAAGTGCAAAGTTTGCAGAATATTATGCATGTTCATGTTGACATACGACTTCTAAGGACCTTTGTTCCAGGTAGAACATAATGATCTATTATGTAAAAAGTGTCATCTCATAGGCCTACTCGCATAATTGTATGTTGCATTATCGTTGAAGCAAAATGTCTTGATATAATCCACAGTGTTAATTAATGTAGTACTTTAAATAATCCAATGAGTTGGCCCCACATTATATGCATTTTCAATAAAAGAGATCATTTAAGGGGAGATGGGTCGTTTTTCTGGGCCCTCTTCTTCCTCATGTTTAACCCCATTAGTTTTCAGATGTTATGACGTTCGGCTCATTAGTTTGGCATTTTAAGACCTTTCACCTAATTTCTTTGTCAATATTAAGATTTTTCGCGACATTTAGGTGTCAATTTTTTCCTGGCGAGCAATAGCGAGCCTGAAATGTAAGAGGAATCGGCCTTCGGCTGGGAAATTTTTCTATCGAAAAATGTACAAATTTATCTTGAAGGAGGATCTGGGTTTTTTTTCTTTTTTTCTTTAGCTTAATGGAGGTCTAGGAAGGAAACTAAACAAATATTATAAAAAGGTAGATAAATGAGCAAATAAATTGGTCCATCGTCCCTTAATACAGTATATTGTAGAAGAGGCTGTATCCGAGCATTGTAGAGTGTCAAGACTATATTCATCTATTCTTACATTGAAACTGTCCACTCCTCCCTGGGGATATCTTCTCTGCTATAATACACTGCTTGGAATATTATAGATGGCTGTTAATTAGAACATATGAGTTAAATTTATGTGTTTATGTTTTATTTTTAAGTATTTTTTTTTTTCAATTTTGTCTCTTCCCGTTTATTTTCCAATAGTGAAGACCGATTCGAGATATGATGTGCCAATACTCAACAACTCACCTCTCGCTCTCGCGCTCTCTCTCGCTCTCTCTCTCTCTCTCTCTCTCTCTCTCTCTCTCTCTCTCTCTCTCTCCTCTCTCTCTCTCTCTCTCTCTCACACACACACACACACACACACACACACACACACACACACACACACACACACACACACACACACACACACACACACACAGATAACCCTTCTAACCTTCTACCCCCAACTCATAAAGACTGCATGTGGGGACCTTGTAAGATAGCCCACCTTGTATACACACACACACACACACACACACACACACACACACACACACACACACACACACACACACACACACACACACACACACACACACACACACACACACACACACACACACACACACACACACTCAAACACACACTCAAACACACTCACACACACACACACAGAGAACCCTTCTAACCTTCTACCTCCAACTCATAAAAGCTGCATGTGACCTTCCTGTAAGATAACCCACCTTGTATATACACACACACACACACTCTCACTCTTTACCAGAACGTCCTCAACTTCCCAAATTGACGCATTCCTTGAAAATGATTAGAGTACGTGTGTGAATTTGTATTTTGTGTTTGTGTGTTCACTCTTGTCTGTTGTGTTTTGTGTTGTCCCTATTCTGGCTTTGTCTTGAGTCCCCCCCCCCCAAAAAAAAAAAGGAAAAGTGGGAATTGGGCCTGAGTATATAGATAGATAGATAGACGTTAATATATGGGCGACTAATTTGATTGGGACCCAAATCCACTTACTCATATAGTGATGTAGAGTTGGCCACATAAGTTCTGTTCCTCTCCGGGATCTTATACGTGGAAATATACTGCGCATGGTGGCATTACGAGTGTAGTTTCTTATGCAGAGGGTAACTCATCTGATTAGTCAAATTAACCCTTTGAAGCTCTGACGCGTTTTAGCAGTTTATTTTGGCTATCATTAGACGATTTTATTAACTTAGGAAGAATCTGTGGGTGTTAAAACGGTGAATACTATCTCAATCAACCATTTGAATTCCATATACCGTTACTAATCTGAATAAAATCGTCTAATAGTAGCCAGAAACAGACAGAAACGCGTATTGGAGCTTGAAAGGGTTATAATGAAAAGAAACCACACTCCCAAACCATTCATACTATTTTACTTTCATACATTTGATTACGACAAGAAATAAAATGTATGTGGCCAACTGTACATTCTATGTGGTGGTTTTGGTTTGTTATATTTCAAACCTTTATTTTGCTAAATCGTTATTTTTACATAGTGATTTTGATAGGTTCTGTTGTTGTTATACTGTACCGTTCCTGTTTTGGTATGTTTGTTTTCCAAGTTTTGCATTTTTATCTCATTACGAGGTAAACTCATTTAGGTTTCATTACTTAATGGGTTTGTCAATGTGGAATATAGCAAAAATTTTAGACTCAATATGAATACAACAAGCAACCATAGCTGGAATTTTTAATTGTATAGGTTCAGCACTAGTATCTGTGGAAAAATGGCACATACATAAAAGATCTGTTCTACTAGGAACAAACTTCCCTCAGATGTTGTAAATAATTCTTCCGTGGAGCAGTTCAAGAAGAGAGTAGATAGTGTTTTGCACACTCTGCAATGGGTGTAGTGTATTACACAATTTATTTTTCCACATAATTATAGTATCTCCCAACAATGGACCGCAAGCTCTTTGAGATACTAACTATTCCTTGTAATTACTCTCTCTCTCTCTCTCTCTCTCTCTCTCTCTCTCTCTCTCTCTCTCTCTCTCTCTCTCTCTCTCTCTCTCTCTCTCTCTCTCTCTCTCTTCGTTTATACAACTTAAAGAGAGAAACAAAGAATAATACCATATGTAAGCAATACCTGGCCGCCAGAAGAAAAGTAAAATCACTAATAAAAACAGCAAAGAGGAATTATGAAATAAGCATAGCTAAAGATAGTAAAACTAATCCTAAGCAATTTTACAGATACATTACCAGTAGCAAACAAATCAAAAGCGGGATAGGACCCATACTTAACACTCAAGGTGTTCTAGAAACAGATAGCAAAGACATAGCCTCTACACTTAACAATTATTTCATCTCCGTTTTTACCACTGCTGCCAACACGAACACTCCACAAGCTACTAATCAAACAAGCAACATTGTGCTCCCTGACTTCAAAATTAGCCAATCAAGCGTCACTAGACAGATTGAATTACTGAAAATAAATAAATCTCCCGGCCCAGACCTATTCATCCCTAAAATCCTAAAAATGGTCAAAGATGAAGTTGCCGAACCCCTAACCAAAATGTTTAACATGTCACTCCAACATGGACAATTACCCACTGACTGGAAGACAGCGAATATTACACCGATATTTAAAAAGGGAGATAAAAAACAACCAGGGAATTACAGACCCATTAGCTTAACTTCCGTTGTTGTAAAACTATTAGAATCAATTATAAGAGACGAACTTGTACTTTTCATAGAGAATAATAATCTTATTAATAATAGTCAACACGGCTTCAGAGCAAAAAAATCATGCCTAACGAACCTTATCGAATTTTATGACAACCTATTTAAGATTAATGATTTTACCAAAAGTCTTGATATAGTGTACTTGGACTTCCAGAAGGCCTTCGACAAGGTCCCTCATAATAAATTACTTCAGAAGGTCGAGAATCTAGGAATACAAGGCAACACACTTAATTGGATAAGGAATTGGTTAAGCGAAAGAAAACAAAGAGTAATTATTAATGGAGTGGAATCAGAATGGACTCCGGTGACTAGTGGAGTCCCACAGGGTTCAGTTCTGGGCCCATTATTATTCATAATATATATTAATGATTTAGACAACGGCATTAATAACATAATTTCCAAATTCGCCGATGACACTAAAATAGGAAATGCAATAATATCAGAAAGCGATAGAAGTAGCCTGCAATCAGATTTAAACAAGATATCAGAGTGGTCAGAAAATTGGCAGATGCCCTTTAACGTAAACAAATGCCTGATACTACAAATAGGCTCCCGAAACAACAAATACGAATACCATATGAATGGAGAAAAGATAAAGAGCGTATCACAGATAAAAGACCTAGGAGTGCTTATCAATGAAAATCTAAAATCTACAAGCCAATGCACCGCAGCATCTAACAAAGCAAATAGAGCGCTAGGTTTCATTAAAAGAAATTTTCATTGTCATAGTAAAGACATAGTTGTACCACTATATAAAAGTATTGTGAGGCCACATCTGGAGTATGCTGTGCAGTTTTGGTCTCCCTACTTAAAAAAAGACATAGAGAAACTAGAATCCGTTCAGCGTAGAGCAACAAAGTTAATCCCTTCCCTTAGAAATAAGCCATACAATGAGAGATTAAGAGAACTCGACCTGTTTTCGCTTAAGAAACGGAGAATAAGGGGACAGCTGATAGAGTGTTTTAAGATACTAAAAGGCTTTAGTAACGTAAATTCTAATAATCTATTTAAGATAGCCAAAGAAGGTTCCACAAGAGGAAACAAATTAAAACTAACAGGCAGGAAAGCGAACCTAGACATAACTAAAAATTTCTTCACCCACAGTATTATTAATGAGTGGAATAAGCTCCCTAATGAAGTTATTGACAGTGACTCGATATACACATTTAAAAAAAGGTTAGACACATATCACAGAAAAGTTGGTCTGCAGTAGAAGCTGATCACTGATAAGAGAACCTGGCGGAAATGAAAACGTTTTCAGTTGAAAAAAACAAAAAAACAAAACAAAAAAAAAACAAAAAAATGAAGATGTGCATGCCTTTTCCTTTCCATTTCTAACTATACTATAAATTCCTTCAGGCGATTTCCAAGCCCTGCAAGGTTATTCACTTCTAACTATTTTCATGTACGGCATATTGCCGGAGGGTGGGGAGAGAGCCTTCATCTTTGCTATCCTTTCCTTCCACTTTCTCTTAGGGTTGCTATCTCTATTAGGATTAAGTCCTGGTCACCTCGTAGGGATCGTAAGATCTGTGTGGCCAGTGTATCTATGTAAATATATGTAAATCTATGTAAATCTCTCTCTCTCTCTCTCTCTCTCTCTCTCTCTCTCTCTCTCTCATAAAGCCTGCATGAGGACCGTCGGGAATGACACACCTACTACATACTGGGTGGAGGGGGGAGAGAGAGAGAGAGAGAGAAAGAGAGAGAGAGATAGCTACAAGGAATAGTTAGTATCTCAGAGGTGCAGGGTGAGAGTGAGAGTGAGTGAGAATGATAGTGAGAGTGGGGAAGATTAAGAGGAAGGAGATAAAAGAGAGAGAACAGAGTGAGAGAGAGAGAGAGAGAGAGAGAGAGAGAGAGACAGACAGAGAGAGTGAGAGAGAAAAAAAAAGTAAAAAAGTGAGAGTGAGGAAGGTTAAGAGGAAGGAGTTGAGAAAGATAGAGAGTGTGTGTGTGTGTGTAATAATAATAATAATAATAATAAACGGTTTATTAAAGAATGGCAGCCTCATGAGCTGAAAATACACATTATACAATTTAGTGGATGAACATGAGATGTACAGATATGAAAATGGTAAGCTCAGTTTACAATGGGTAAGTATAATATACTTTACATTAAAAAAAGAAATTAATACAATAATTAGCTAGTGTAAAATACAAATTATCATAAATTAACCATGATAGTAAGTGATATACAATACATATACAGTACACATTTATTTTACTTATACATATACAGAACATACATATATACACATACGTACACACATACATACGCATATATATATACATACATATATAAGAACATAAGAACATGCAATAAGTGTGCACATGCCTGTATACATAAACGCTCACGTATGCAAACAAACATACATACATACAAAAACTGTTCTGGTAGGGTCAGGTGAGGCTAATAATAGGAGTTAAATCCTTGGGAGAGAATAAATGAGGGAATTGGAAAAGGGATAATGAGGCAACGGACTGTAGGCCAGGTAAAGCCAATTAGAATGGAATGTCCAACGTCGGAAGAGATCAAATGAGGAGTTTGAAAAGGGTAAAGGCGAAACGGCCTACGGGTCCGTACAGGTAGGGTCAGGTAAAGCCTACTACAATGGGAGGTTAATCCTCGGTAGAGAACAAAAGAAGGATATAAAATAAGTAGAGACAGCTTGGGGGAATTATAGTATATGGGACATTCTTTAGTGTAAGTGTGTGAGAGAGAGAGAGAGAGAGAGGGAGTGAGAGTGAGAGTGAGGAAGATAATGAGAGAGAGAGTGAGTGTGAGTGAGTGAGTGTGGGCAAACCCTAACATCAGGGGAAGTGGTTGTCAGTTGTTGATACGTTGATGGCATGTTGAATCGAAATGGGTAAGCCAAAATAGTATTGCTTACAACAAGTTCCTCAACACTGTCTTGTTATAAAACAAAAAAAATCCATTTCCGAACCTGAGAATGGATTTTAATTGCCATGGTATTACCAGGCACTGTAAATGAAGTATGTGCAGGTAAATATATTTCTTCGCATATATATTTCGATCACACTTCTCTCTCTCTCTCTCTCTCTCTCTCTCTCTCTCTCTCTCTCTCTCTCTCTCTCTCTCTCTCTCTCTCTCTCTCTCTCTCTCTCTCTCTCTCTCCAAAAACATATATCAGGAAAATGTGTCGGGGGGGGGGGGGGGGGAATAAATTCAGCTTCTGGAGATAATAACATTGGAACCTCTCTCTCTCTCTCTCTCTCTCTCTCTCTCTCTCTCTCTCTCTCTCTCTCTCTCTCTCTCTCTCTCTCTCTCTCTCTCTCTCTCTCGCGCTCTCTCTCTCTCTCTCTCTCTCTCTCTCTCTCTCTCTCTCTCTCTCTCTCTCATATATATATTCTTTTTCTTTATCCGTTTTGCCATGTTATTACCTAATTGGCATTCACTAATGATTGTTCCCTGTGGCATAAAAAAAAGTTTCTCCAAATATATGGGTTAAAATCTATGGTAATTAACCCTCAGACTTCAATAATGACTTAGTAAACTATATTATAATAGCCAGAATAATGAGAAAAACGTGCCCACCATTCTATTATCGTTGTAGACCTAACTTTTCTTAATTGTTCTTAATTTGTTCGCCCTTTATTCATTTTCTCTAGATCTTCACTTGTATTTATCTTGCTTCTATCCTCCCTTGCATCTATCCTCCCATGCTTCGATCTATCCTCCCTTGCTTCTATCTCTGTTATCTTTATATGTATTTGTTCTCTCGGCCCTTTAGTGTCTCTGGCCTTCTCCTTCTTCTAACCTCCCTTCTTCTCGCTTCTCCACCATCCCATCATCCTAATAGTCCCTCATTCCTCTGTTATCTCCCCTCTCCTCCCCATATCCTTCTTCCCTCCTCCTCTTCTCCCCAATTTCTTTCTTTCCTCCCCGTACCCCCTCTTCTCTCCCCCTCCATTTTTCAATAAAGTCACAAGTGGGTGGTGTAGTAGGGATTATACACCTCCTCCCTCCCTACTACTACTATGTTGGACACCGCCATAACTCTTCGCCCAGTGTTACCAGCTTTCCTCGTACAGGGGCATAGCGCGTCCTTGTATTGAGTATTGTTCACATGTGTGGGGAGGTTCCTCTCACACCGCTCTCCTAGACAAAATTGAAAGGAAGGCCTTTCGTATCATTAACTCCCGTCCACTCACCAACTCTCTGCAATCTCTCTCTCTTCGCCGCAATGTTGCATCTCTCTCGCTATTTTATCGCTACTACAATAATCAGTGTTCCTCAGAGCTTTCCCAGTGTATACCACCTCCTTTACGTAGGGCACGTGGTACCCGTCTTGCAACACAATCCCACCCCTTCTCTGTGCAACTCTCCAACCCAAGAGTGAAACGTTACTCTCAGTCTTTCTTCTATTCAACAGCTGAGCTCTGGAACTCTCTCCCAGAATCAGTCTTTCCCTCTTCCTATGACTTAAATTGCTTCAAACTCCGTGTGTCCAGGTATGTTGGCTCGAACGTCCCTTGATTTTTGCCCTGTCACTCTTTCAACTTTGGCGGAGGCCCTCGCTATAGGCAATTCTGCCTTTTGCCTCCCTCACACACATGGTAAAAAAAAAAAAAAAAAAAAAAAATGTTATCTTCTTTATAAGCCTCAAACATCTTACTGTTCTGCCACTCATTAGTAAGACATTCTTATTTGCCTTTAATCCTGTATTGTTCTTGCATATTTAAGATTGTTTTAGCATTGTTATTGGGTTATTGATGCGGATTAATCTTTTGTTTTGGTTGGTTTGTTTGATATCTGGCTATACTGAGCCACTTCGTGCGACAAGTTACCACCTCAATACATTTGTTAAGGTGCCAATTTTGAGCAGACTCCTTCAGAAATTATTTTGCTTTAGGGGGTAGTGCTTGTTTTTTGGACTATGTATTTATTTATTTTTAAGTTTCCTCGCTAGACCTCCATCAAGCTTAAAATAGCACCCCCTAGACCACCTTTCAAGATATATTTGTACTATCCCGGCCGAAGGCCGGTTCCTTCTAAAATTACAGGATCGGTATTGCTCGCCAGGAAAATAATCGACACCTAATTGGTACGAAAGGTCTTAATATTGACAAATAAATGGGGCGAAATGTCTTAAAATCGACAAACTAATGGAACGAACGTCTTAAAGTTTCAAACCTAATATGCTAAACATAAGTGAGAAGGAGGTCCAGAAAAACCGACTCCCCCCCCCCCCTTTTAGTCTCTCGGTGTCCCCCCCACTAAGATTTCTGCCTTTCTTCTGGCGAGTCTGGGGTTGCTGGAGAGGTCTAATAAATAATAATAATAATAATAATAATAATAATAATAGGTTTATTTAATATCATTTTTACAATTGCAACCATAGAGTTGAAAATATACAGTGAGTAAAACATACATACAAAGTGTCATTACACATAAAATACACATAAAATACAAATATTAAGAACAATTTGCCGGAATAATGATCATGTATTGGCAAAATATAATATAATTTCAAAACACTGACTACCTACTTCCTCAAGTAATTGTTTATATACCTGGTCATCTGTGGAATGGCACTGTTTTGGTGTCTCTTGGTGTTACATTTTTCTTCAACTAGAAAGTTTCTTGCTCGTAATTTGTGTGTGTAAGTGTTGGTGTTGTCCGGTGGAAGTATATGTCTATGCTGTTTATCGTGCAACAACTTAAGGCTGTCTTCTTCAAACTTCTTTCTTCGTCTCTCTTCCAATGATTCCAAATTTAATAACTCCAAAGCAGACTCGTAATTTATATAACTAGGTCCTAATGAAATTCTACAGAATCTTTTTTGTATTCTCTCAATAGAATTTACTTCTGCGTGTGTGAGTGACGAACACCAAACCGTCGATGCATATTCAAGTACAGGCCTAATATAACAACAATAATAATTCTTTAAATCAGACAAATTAGCCTTAAAAAGTTTCAATTTACTAACTGCAAAAATTCGTTTACTTGCACGCGAGACAATATACTTGGTGTTCGCCTTCCACTGAAGGTTACTCGAAATAATAACACCCAACAGCTTCATCTCATTAACAAATGGAACAGATTCATTACCTAAACTAACAGCATTTACATTTGTCTTAATTTTCTGAAAGTCCACTAACATTAATTTCGACTTACTTCCATTTATTTTCATGTTGTTCTCGTTAGACCAATGATCGATCTTATTGGCTTGCTCCTGACATTTTGGTATATATGTACTGTTATATGCACAAGCAAAAGTAATGTCATCCACGAATTTACACTGAACATCTTCATCCAAACCGGCATTATTTATATGATTATTAAAAATACGAGGTCCCAGTACGGTACCCTGCGGAACACCACATGTAGTGGTGTGCTCCTCAGAGGTAGCACCACTATAACGTACAACCTGACCACGAGATGTAAGGAAAGAAGACATCCAAGGAACTAGTTCAGGTCTCATGCCATTATGAAGTAAATGTCTCATTGCTATTGTGTTGTCTACTCGGTCAAATGCTTTTGAAAAATCAATGCTAAGCACAGCTACACATTCTCCCCTAATGTCAGTCGTTTTATAAAGAAAATTCATTAAGTACAATAAATAATGGGTGGTAGAAGTATTTTTCCGATTACCAAACTGATATGGATCAAGGTTTACCTGTGTGTCATCACGCACCCAAGATGCAACAAACTTATAGTTATAGTCACTGGTCGAAGATCATTACAAGTTTCGGGTTTGGGAATCTTGGGCAAGGGAGTGATGAAGCCACGTTTCCAAAGGGGAGGTACGATCCCTGAACTGAATGACGAATTAATGATGCTAGCAATAGAGAAGCAAACTCATATGCAAATGATTTGATAATACGAAGTGGGGGATCAAAGGGGGTTACAGATTTGTTTACATTTATCTCACACAGTTTTTCATACACTTGGTAGGGCTCAACAGAAGGTAAAGGTGGTAAATTATCCACAGGCTCAGGTAATCTTGACTGGTCTAAGGGGGGTAGACTTTGGCAGATTGTTGAAAAATGATCATTTATGGTATTTGCAGCTTGGTTAGGGTCTTTGTCAATAAGAATATGAAATTTACGCTGTGAGTTGTCTCCAGTTAACTTACTAATTACTCTGTACCATTCACTTGGCTTTGTTGTACGCAAATCTGACACGTTTGACTTGAAATACTGTTGTTTAGCTTTCTTTATTTCCCGAATTGCTTTATTCCTATAATGTCTAAATAAAACCATGTTACCACTGTTAAAATTACTTTGACGTAGAGATAAAATTTCTTTCACATAGGGAGTAATCCAAGGATGATCGTTAGACTGAATTAAAACTTGTTTCGTGGGGAAGTAATGGTCAATTAAAATATTTACCGAACTAAGAAAGTTATTTAGCTTATTTATGACGCACTGTTCATGGTACACTTCTACCCATGGGTAGTTATTAATATGTTGGCCGAACGCAATGACACTTGACTGCTTGATGGGACGAACGGTGACCAGCTTGGAGTGATGACAAGGTGGAAATGTTGAAATAGGTTGCCATAACACAGTGAGGTGCTGGGTACGGCCAAGGGGTGCTAAACGTTGAGGTGATTTGTAGTGCTGGCTAAGGTCAGTGAAGATTAGGTCTAGGATATTAATTTGATGTGTTGGAAAGTTTACAATTTGCTGAAGATGAGTGTTGTCGATGATGTCTTCAATGTTTAAATCGTTGAAATCGCCACAAATAACAAATTTGCATCCATTATAAAGGGATCGTAATTCATCTGCGTAAGTAACGATATGATCGATGAGGTCTTGATGGAGAGGTGATCTTGGAGGATAGTATATGCACCCTACAATAATGCAGGACACCTCCCTAGGTAGACGTTTGGGCCGGCACCACACCCATAATGTCTCCAACTGAACATAATACGGCTCTGGGACGCGGGATTTTCTTATGCAACCCATGTCTGAGCATTTGTACAGTTGGCCAAATAAGTGATGTCGCGGCACCAAGTATATTTCGATCAATAATTGGTATCAGCACAGGTCAGGTGCAGGTATTGAGGGATAAGCCTTTACAACGGCACCTCGTATCTACATTCTACTTTTCCTATTTTTCTGAAGAGTGTAGAGTTGGAGAGAGAGGAAGCTGTTGGAGTGGCTTTGTTATGTGTGTTATTACACTATCTGAGCAATAATTCATCGTTTCGAGTGAGATATACAAACATGTTCCTATCTTTACACATCCTATTCAACATCTGACAGACATTAATACAGCATACAACGAGTAAAACGTAATGACAGCGGCGAAAAGACTTATTTGGCCAACTGTACAATCATTCACGTTCATGTTTATTGTGTATGCAAATACAGCCATCAGGATTGTTTTATGCATGGATATTGCTTTTCGGTAGATGATGTATAGGGTTTTACTATCGATGCGTACAAAATTGCATTCATAAATCTGCTTAGATACATATGTACAGTTGGCGACATGAACACACTCATAAATTTATGTATGGAGGGTAAATTAGTATGATTGAATTGAAAGTGTATTTTCTTATGTAATCGTTAAATATTACTAAAGGTAGCACCAACGAACTTGACAATAATCTTGATCCCTGACCTCTCTGTAACTCAAAAGGGCTTAGAGCAAACTGGCTGTAAATGTCCACACTACTATATCCTGGTGGACTCTTCCCAAATGATAAACACGTCAGCCCGATTGCGTTCATTAATTTCGAGTTATAAGAAGTTAAGGGGTCAAGATTATTGTCAAATTCGCTGGCGCTACCTATACCAATTAACGGTGTTAGAGGAAGTTATTCTTGTAAGTCAACCATACTACATTTGCTTCCATACATAAAATCATGGAATGGATACAAATTCATGTGGCTAACTGTACTTACAAAATGAAAAATGTGAGAGGCCCATTAACTTTTCTGAGTGCTGTATAATCGCCTATGCATATAACTGGATCAGTACTTTATGATAAACCTGAGATAGTGAACGATGAATAAGGCAAAACACTGGCTCGGTCTATGTGGTTCAAGGGATTTTTCAGAATAGTACTCCGGTAATTCATAATTGTTCATTAAGATTTGCACCACTTCTCATTGCAGGCGAATGTACGTAGAGCACCACCGCATCTCTTGTCTGATTATCAAGATTAAGGGGAGATGGGTCGTTTTTCTGGTCCCCCTTCTTCCTCATGCTTAGCCCAATTACTGTAGTTATTAGATTTTAAGACGTTCGGCCCATTAATTTGGCGATTTTAAGATCTTTCGCCCCATTCCTTTGACACTATTATGATTTTTCGTGTCATTTAGGTGTCATTTTTTCATGACGAGTGATAGCGAGCCTGAAATTTAAGAGGAACCGGCCCAGGTTTATGTCTTATCCTCTCTCTGCCTTTTCTTCGTTCTCTTTCCATTGCTTTCTTTCTCCTTTTACCCTGTGTCATATCCCCTTCTTTCTTTCTAATCATTATTTCACAGTCTCTTTCCTTCCATTGTTCCCTTATTGATTCCTTCCTGTATGTTTGTTTTCTTCTCTCCCTTCCCTTCCTTCCTTTTCCATCGCCCTTCCTTTCCCATCGCTTCCTATTCTCCTTTTACCCTATGTTCTATCCCCATTTTTCATTCTAATAATTCCTTCAGATTGTCTCCTATCTATTCCTTCATTTTTCCTTGGTCGAGCTGCCCACCTAGGTTACCCCCCCCCCCCCTCCCCGCCTCCTACCCCGCCCCACCCGAAGGTCATATGTCTCACGGGTGTCGGCATATATTACTATACTAAGGTTCCGGGCCCGACTGCCGAGATTGGCCTAGGCATCACATTGGACCTATAGTGACCCTTCAGATATATAGGTTGTATTGGACCATTCCCAAGGGTCTCCTCTTAAGGGAGGAGAGGGTTGGTTTTTCTAGCCTCCCTTCTCCCTCATGTTTAGCCCCATTTTTTTAATTCAGATTTTAAGACGTTAGCCTAGGCTCATTAGTTTGGTCATGTTAAGACCTTTCGCCCCATTCTGTTGTCAATTTTAAGACCTTTCGTGCCATTTAATTGTTGATTATTTTCCTGGCGAGCAATAGCGAGCCTGTAATTTTAAGAGGAACCGGCCGGTACTTCTACCGAAAAATTAAAAAATGTATCATGAACGGAGTTTAGGGGGTATTTTTTTAAAAGCTTAATGGAGGTCTAGCGAGGAAACTAGAAAATACAAAAATAAATAGACCAAAAAAATAAAAAATAACCACTACCCCCTTAAGGTTATTGGCGGGGTATCTGATCTTAAACCACTGTCACACGAGCGCTTTTTCCGTCAATTTTCCATGAGCACGTTTCTTCTCGTATTATTTCGGGACTCTTTTCGCACTGGTATCGGCAACTAGACTGAAGGTAGATTATGTTAGGCGGCTGAATTCTGATAAAGTTATTTTTGTTAAGCTTCCGGACCATAATTGCCCTTAAAAATTGCTCGAAAAAGGGCTCGTGTGGCACTGGCTTTATGCTTATGGCGGTGGATCTGAAGGACGGTGTAATATATGTGTAGGGGGCGCAGCAATCTGGTTCCTCGAGTTACTTGTAGCCTCTGTGGTGATGTGTGGGGTTCTGTGCTAGGGAGGATATGGGAGAGAGGGACAATGATGGAATACAAGAAATACAAAGAGAGCGAGAGCGAGAGAAGGAGAGAGAGAGAGAGTGAGTGATGAATACCCCTGGAAGTGATATGAGAGAGAGAGAGAGTGTGTGAAAGTGAGTAACAACAACTTGAGAAAAGGGATTGAGTGGACCCAAGATCATTTTGGAAGATGACGACAAAGGTAATACAAGGAGATAAACAACAAATAATAGAGAGAGGAATTGGGGAAAAACCCAATTGGGGAGATCCAGAAGGTTCGAAAAAGGAAAACAGAGAAAAGGGAAGGCTGACCATATTGGAAGAAGATACTAGGGGGATAAGGTAGCGGAAAAGATGGGTAAAGGAACGAATTCGGTAGAAACAAAAATCAGAAAAAGAGCTGTATAGATCTATATTTTCCTAATGTACCTAAGATTATTATTATTAGTAGTAGTGGTTTAGTTTAGTTTTGTAGATGTTTAGGTGACAATCACCACGGTCGTTCTGGGGATCCGCCGCTAATGAGCTCGTCCTGGATTCTTTACGACTCTGAATCTTACGATTCTTTACAGGACTGAACATGCCATTTTTATCGGCAATAGCTCAGAGAAGAGTGTTGAGAGGGGAGAAGGGGTGTTGGAGAGAGAGGAAGGTGTTGGAGTGGCTTTGTTATGTGTGTTTTGTCTGTATACGTCGTCAGGATGTCCCCTGACTGGGTGCAAGCATGTGAAACATGCTAGGACGTACTACCGCACCCACTAAATGTCCGCCGTGGCAGGGATTCGATCCCGGGTCTTTCAGATTCACACGCGAGCGTGCTCACCACTTGACCACCACGGTAGTAATCGTAGTAGTAGTATAGAAAATATAGATTATTATTATTATTATTATTATTATTATTATTATTAAACTCCAATGTAAGATGTAACACTCAGTAGACATTTGTTGCCAAGAGAGAGAAAACGCATAATTATTTTAGCTTAGTCAATGCTTTCTATTACATTTTCTATGGTAAACTTAGGTACTAAATATGATACAAACCGACGTAGACTATCCTATTTTTCGCGAGTTTTTTGTTTACATCAGGAATGTGGTAATAAGTTCCTCATTTACTGCCTAAATAGGCCTATGAAGACTTACATAACCGTTACCTTGTATATACTGGAACATCAACTGGGCACTTATGCAGGAGACTTATGCCAATTTCTGAGATTTGTTTACGATTGTTCAAAGTTATCACCTAGAGCATCACAAAACACAGTTTGGCGATAATTTGTATGTTATTCTTTTATCATAAACCAATAATTTTTAGTATTAAATAACTTATCCTAGCTTAACCTAGGTTTGGGTAGGTTACAACAAAAATTATTTAGCCCAAGATAAAAAAAAATTATCGCCAGGTTAGGTTAGGCTAATGACAATATAAGGGGGCAACCCCCTGGGGCCTGGGCCCCTTCGCCCATCTTTCAATGTTAAGCCACACATAGGCTAGGCTATATCGACATTAGCCTAAGCTGACAAACTAACCTAACCTAGCGTAATTGTTTAATCAAAGTCCTCTTTTTCTAGTTATTAAAAACGTATTCTATGGTGTATTATATGATATATAGAAGCAATAGAACTGTTCAAATGATCTGGGAAGTGTATATTAAACCAAATACAAAACTTTGAATAATGAGGTAAGATATATGTGTTTTTTATCACTTTTCAACCCAAGACCAGCGGGGGTCTGGGGGCAGCAGCCCCCAGGATGCCCAGGTTACCTTAGGTTAGGTTAGGTTAGGTTAGGTTAGGTATGGTATGTAAATACAGTAGTGAACATTTGGTTTAGTCTGTGCTCAAAAATCCATTTTCTTTAGGAGGAGGCCATACACTAAACAATTACCTAACCTAGTATCTTAGGTCATGTGAGGGTTACCACACCGTGCGATGGTAGTCGGACTGTAGGCTACGGCAGATAATGCAACTCTTAACGCAATATTGAAGGTAGTCCTACCGGTACGGTACTTTTATTTTGTTATCTCTGATGATTTTCCATTTTTCATGTCAGCCCTGAGGCTGCCATAGAAAATGGAAAATCATCAGAAATAGACTAGGCCTAGCATCATAGCTCCCACCCCCGCCTCCCTTGACAGTGCCAGCTGTTGTGAGAAACACAATAAATACAATGAAGGGCAGAAAAGCTGCTCTGGCATTGTCACTGAAGTGATGATAACAGATAAAAACCTCAGGTGACATAGAAGTGAGATTGGTCAGTAAGCTAATAAACAGCATAGAGAGGAGATAATGCCAGGATGTTTGGTATAAAAGTATAATAGCCTAGTAAATATGTACCGGTATAAGGGGAAGACACTAAGATACATACCATACCGGTACATATCATAGGCATATCAAAGGCAACACCAGGTGTGGCAGCAGCAGCGACCACAACAGCAACAACACCGAACACAACATCAATCTTTATCGTCGGCAACGAGAGAAGATAATACAGTGCCAGCTACACCATCCTCAAATTTACCTACACAAACTGAACCAAATGAAGGAGCCAATGCAAGGGAAAACCCATGGACTATGGTCAAATGGGTGAATGGCAAGCCTCGCGAGCAGGTTCACCCTAGACCGAGAAACCAGCCAGGAATTAAAGGTAGGGGCAAGGATACTGGCCTCAATACCATCAAAAGACCCCGACTAGCTAGGGTGTTTGCCACAGGATTCAACCCTAGTGTTACTGCTGAGAATCTCAAGATATACTTGGCTGATAATCTACAGATAAATATAGAGGTAAGACAGCTGACCACCCTCTCCAGGTCCACTACCTGTGCCTCCTTTTGTATAACTAGCGAATGTCCAGATCCAGATGTTTTCATGAATCCTGACCTGTGGCCAGAAGATGCATATGTCAACTGGTACAGAGAACCAAGACAATATCCCAATGAGGACAGTGCAGAGGCTTCTGGGACTTGGAGGCATCGCACACCACTATCCAACTCGCAGTAATGGAGGAGATACCAACAACAGCAGCAAGTATAAAAGTAACTTCATACAATTGCAGAGGACTCCCCAAAACAAAGAGGAATCTCCTGTTGCGACCTGACATCGTATCTACATTAAGGACCAGTGACATAGTCTGCCTTCAGGAAACCTGGTACACAAAACAGGACTTAGGTAATTTGAACATATTAGATAAAGATTTCCATGGGTACGGGGTCTCCACTACGGACACACGTGATGGTATTGTGGCAGGTCACCCCCCAGGGGGAGTTGCAATAATGTGGAGATCGTGCCTAGATAGTGTAATTAAAACCATTGAGACAAATTTAAGCTGGTGTGCGGGAATACAGCTGGAAGTGGGACACATAAAATTTGCAATATTTTGTGTTTACTTACCGTATCAGTGTGCAGAAAATGAAGAACTTTATTTGGAAAAGTTAGGGGAGCTTGGTGGCCTAATTTCTGAATTAGAGATAACGTGTTACTCAGTAGTAGGTGATTGGAATGCTACCCCTCACGAGTTGGGTGGTTCCATGTTTGCTAAACATATGTTAAGGTTTTGTGAGGAGCAAGGTTTAATTTTGTCCTCCAAAAACCTGCTTCCAGAAAATAGCTATACATATGTTAGTGAAGCATGGGAGACCAGGTCGTGGCTTGATCATGCAATCTCTAGCTCTGACTTTCATGACTTATCTCAGAAATGGCCATAAGATACGACATTACGGATGACGACCACATACCTATAGAATTAACAATCCAAATTAATAAGGCACCGGAAAAAAACAGAAACTAGCAATAGCATCAAGGCAAAAGTTCCATGGAATGTAATCTCAAATGAAGAGTGCCAAATGTACTGTGATAAAACCAAAGACTTATTAAATAGGGTGCAATATGATGGTAATGGTGTAGCACAATGCAGGGATCTAAAATGTAGTGATGCACAACACAGAAAGGACATTATTAAATTTTACAATAGTATAATAGATTCTTTATCAAAAGCGGGGGAAAGTATTTTTAATAGCCATAAATATAAGTCCTCATTCAATAAGCCAGGTTGGCAAGACTATGTGGCTGACCTGTATCAGGCCTCCAGAGATGCTAGGTCTCATTGGCTTGAAGTAGGTCAGCCCAGACAGGGGCCTATATTTGAACTTCACAAAAGAGCAAAGGCTAGGACCAAATATGCCATTAGATTTATTAAGCAAAATGAAAACCAATTAAGGAAGGAAGCCCTTGCAAAGAGTCTGGCAGAAAAGGATACTAACTGTTTTTGGAAGGACATCAGATCCATGCAAAATTGTAACACACCATTACCTGTCAGTGTTGAGGGGGTTACGGGTGAAGAGAACATTGCTGACTTATGGAAAACTCATTTTAAGGAAGTACTTAACAGTGTAAACCAAAGATCTACTAATGGTGCAATTCAATATGTGAAAGATAGTAATTATGAAGACATTAAAGTGACTGAAAGTGATCTTGAGAATGCCATAAGAAAACTTAACCTAAACAAAGCTTGTGGGCTGGATGGTATATATGCAGAACATCTTAAATATGCAGATAAGTTGTTAATAGATAAACTTAGTTCTTGCATCACCAGTCTATTTACGCATGGTGTCCTGCCGGAGTCTATGATATCCGTAATACTTGTACCTGTCATTAAAGATAAATCGGGTAAAATTACAGCTAAAGACAACTACCGCCCAGTAGCACTTGCTAGTGTGGTGAGTAAGGTAGTTGAAATGATAATGCTAGAAAGAATGTCTGCATATATTGTCACCAGCAGCAATCAGTTTGGCTTTAAGAAAAATCACGGCACAGACCAATGCATATATGTGCTGAAAGAAGTAATTGATACATACAACAAACTAAATAGCTCAATTTTCTCTTGTTTTCTTGATGCAAGTAAGGCTTTTGATAGGGTGTGTCACAAAACCTTATTTGAAAAATTAGTTAACAGGGGAGTGCCTAGCTATATTGTTAGGATACTTATTTTCTGGTATGCTAATCAAAAAATGTGTGTAAGATGGGGCAACATCCTGTCAGGCTCTTTCGCCGTAACCAATGGTGTTAGGCAGGGGGGGATATTGTCTCCATATCTTTTCAACGTCTACATGGATGATCTTAGTCTGGAGCTGAACAAGACTAGCACTGGGTGCTGTATTGGCAGCACCATTGTAAATCATCTCATGTATGCTGATGACCTAGCCTTAATCGCGCCCTCTGGAGCAGGACTGGATAAATTATTAAGAGTATGTGAAAAATTTGGAATCGAACATTCAGTCAAATTTAATCCTATAAAGAGCAATATCATATTTAAATCTAACCTTCTATTGAAATCAAAGCTACCTAAATTCCATTTGTATGAAGAAATTATAGAAGAAGTAAGTAAAGTAAAGTATCTAGGACACTATATTTCAAGTGATCGCTCAGATGATGAGGATATGGGTCGTCAGCGAAGGCAACTTTACATGCAAAGAAATTCAATATTAAGAAAATTTCATATGTGCACATGGGATACAAAAATAACATTGTTCAACTCCTACTGCTCACCAATGTATACAGCACAACTATGGTGGAACTATAAGAAAATGACAGTGAATAAACTAAGTATCTCATATCACAATATCATGAAAATGTTTCTGGGGCTCTCAAAATATGAGAGTACAAGTACGCTATGTGCCTATATGAACTTACACTGTTAACAATCACTCATTAGAAAGCTAACATATAAATTCATTCAGCGCCTTAACACTTCTGAGAACAGTAGGCTATCATTAAAATGCTACAAACTCCAAGCATAGTGTACACCTCAAGGATCCAGGCACACTGGAGGACGTTGCTCTATATTTAACCTTAAGTAATGATTTCAGGTCTGCTACTCTACAGAATTAGCATACCGGTACTGAACCTCATAGTGCAGTACAGTACCGATATTCCTATACTGTACTGTAGCAACATACTGTACCGGAAGCTAAATGATGTGAGGCATGGTACTGTACACAATTAGGACAGTGGTTTTGGTAACACAGTAGTTTGATGACCACTGTTTTTGGTTGAGGCAGTGCTGTGAACTACATGATAGCTTGGTGATGGGCTGGTCTATCAGAGTGAGAACTGAACGATCTCTGCCATATGTACTGTTCCTTTTACTTATATATTTTCTAGATCTCAAGTGACGGCGTCTCTTCCATGGATTGACCTCCCAATCTACCAAGATTGGAAGCCAAAGCGTCACATTTTTCCTTTGCCCCTCAACTTTCTATTCATAATTGGTGAGGGGCACAGGGCCCTGGGTGGGGCTTTGGTTTCCCGGGCGTTTCCGCACCCTCCTCAGCTCCCCGCCATGGAGTGGCTTCGGTCGCCCAGGCTTTATTGTGGTCGGCAGGGAGGGTTCTGTGGGGGCGCTCAGTTATGGTCTTGGCCTTGCTCGGGGCCTTGGGGCTGTTCGGCCAGGCAGCTTGGGGAACAACAACAACAACAACAACAACAACTACTACAACAACAACAACTACTACAACAACAACAACTACATGATAGCAAGCTGGGTATTATTTAATTTATTTTTATTTTATGTAGCCTATGTACAGTAGCTTATATATATTTATGTTACTGTAAGGTATATATGGACCCCAGTATGGTCCCCTCTGTACTGTGTGAGTCTGAAATAAAGTATTATTATTATTATTATTATTATTATTATTATTATTATTATTATTAATTAACCTGAGAAACTAAAAAGAGAACATTTATAAAATAAATAAATAAATATATTAAGTATTATTACTGCACTGGAATTTCATTGATACCAACACCTGTAAATGGCTCATGATTCTGAACCAATTAAATTCTTGATTTTATTACATCTAACTAATTCATTATCATGTAAATTTCTTTCATAGTTATTAATTATTAATAATAATTATTATATTCAAAATATCTTACTACATTTTTCATATGGTGGCCTTTCAAGAATGTAAGGCATAATTTAAATATGTTGTACCAGGTTTTTACTGGGGTTGTATTGACTAATTAGGTAGGTTCTTACTCGACTGGGGAAAATGAGACCAACACGAACACACGTACGAAGGTAATAGAGGATAATATAACAAAGTACAGTACAAACATAGATTGTTCTTATTCGACAGTAACATATGAGTAAAGGTACAATGTTACATCAGACATGGATAGGTAATTATATAACAGCACGATCGAGGATCCACTAGGGGCTTTAAGGGGGAGATGTTGGGCAGGTTCCGATGGTCTTTGAAGATGCGACTGCGTTGTACTCCCGACGACGTCCTGGTCCGTGATGGTGATCCTGCCTTGTGACGGTGGCAGAGTTAGTGAAGACTTTCTTGAGGATCTTCTGAAGAACTTTGATGTTGGGGTTTTACACGAATACGAGCAGTTTCACCAGTGTCTTATACTCTCTTATCGTAGGACTTAAGTAGGGAGTCGTTTCACCAGTGTCTTATGCCCTCACAAGGGTTATCAAAACGAGGTCACTCAGAAACTACAATAAAGAAACATTTCTGGAAATTTTATGGAATACAGACTGGTCTCCAGTGTTTGGAAGTACAAACGTTAATGACGCATGGGTTGGCTTCAGAACCATCATCACAAACATCCTAGACGAAATAGCTCCTCTGAAAGACATACGAATTAAAGCAAGGTCAGACCAATGGATCAACAATGACATACTACACCATCTGGAACACAGAGACAATCTGTTAAAAAGGCTAGCGAAACATAGACAGGATCAAGGTCTGAAACATGAGTTCAACAGGGCCAGGAATAAACTATGTAGGAAAATGAAATCAGCGAAAACTAATTATTTTCACAATAAGGCAGAGGAATGTCAGAATAACCCAAAGAAACTATGGAGGCACCTAAAAACAACAGGCTACAGCAACAAGACAAGGGATTCGTCTAACACTAATATTGCTCTCAACATTAATGATCAGGTTTGCCACGATAAACGAAAAATTTCAACCTACTTCAACTCCTTCTTCACTTCCATAGCAAACACACTTGCACAGAACCTACCTCAACCTCTCAATAAATACACGACAACAACGGCCACCTTTCGTAATTTCTACAGAGATAAAGACATACACCCGAACACATTTGGATTGCAAAATGTTACACCAAAATACACTTTTGATGAGCTGTCTAACCTAAATGTACATAAAAGCACAGGACCAGACAAAATTCCTGCCAAATTTCTACGAGATGGAGCCATTGGTATAGCAGGCCCCCTAACCCACATCATCAACTTGTCAATTAACACCAACACTGTACCTGCTGAACTGAAGGAAGCTATTGTAACCCCTCTATTCAAGAAAGGAAATAAACTAGAAGTTGGCAACTACAGACCAGTTAGCATATTATGTATTGTATCTTAAAATCCTTGAAAGAGCGGTATACACCCAAATTGAACACTACCTCAAACAAAATGATCTATTCTATAAGTTTCAATCAGGTTTCAGATGCATGTACTCGACAGACTCCTGTCTCATCCACTTAACGGATCACATTCGTAAAGAAATGTCTAAAGGTAACTACACCGGTATGGTTCTTCTTGATCTACAAAAAGCGTTTGACACAGTAGACCATGATATCCTATGTAATAAACTACAAGCAATGGGCATAGGGTCTGTGAACTGGTTTAAATCTTATCTTAGTGGTAGAACCCAAAGAGTCAAAATTGATGATAATATATCTGATCCTATGCCAATTAACTGTGGGGTCCCGCAGGGAAGCATCCTTGGTCCCTTACTCTTTCTCTGTTATGTGAACGACATGGAACTGAGCGTCTCTTGTAAATTATTACTGTATGCAGACGTCAGCGTGCTTCTGGTTTCAGGAAAAGACCCAATAAGTATTGCCGCTTCACTTTCCAAAGAACTAGAATTATGTAGTGAATGGCTAGTGGACAATAGACTATCTCTTCACCTGGGCAAGACGGAAACCATCTTATGTGGAACAAAACGCAAACTGAAAGACATCGTGGGCTTCTCGGTCAACTGTAATGATATTCCTATAAGAACAGTGTCACAAGTTAAATATGTCGGACTAAAACTGGACGCGAGTTTGTCAGGTGAAACAATTTTGGAATCTATCCTACAAAGGAGTACAATGGAAATCAAGCAACAACAGATCTAGTGACCCTTCTAGGTTGCTTGTCCTCCAAAACACTGAGGATCAAGTGTCCAAACAGTGGTTTAGAGTGGGTAAGGGAACATTGGAAAGGGAACTACTGCCCTGGAACTAATGTCTGTGGCAGGATTAGGAAGTTAGTAGGGGACAGATGGGTTAGTAACTGAGGGGGGGATAAAATAAAGTTATTCATTTACAAACGCAGTCAGTCGCGGGTTTGATGCGAGATATTTGTCTAGGCGGAGTTTAAATTAATCAACGGTGATGCAGTCTATAACGCTTCGGGGAAGCCCATTCCACAAGTTGACAACTCGATTGAAGAAGAAATTCTTAGATTCGTGTGAGTTAAAAGATTTACCAATAATTTTGCAACCGTTTCCCCGCGCTTAATTAGCTTGGTCGATAGTGAAGTACTTACTACAGTTCATATTGTCGATGCCTTTGATGATTTTGAACACTTGAATTAAGTCACCTCTTAATCTGCGCTGGGTTAAAGGAAATAGATTTAATTCTCTAGGACGCTCTTCGTATGGTTTGTTCTTTAGGCTAGGTATCATTTTGGTAACTCTACGTTGAACTCGTTCTAGCTTGTTTATATCTTTTTGGTAATAAGGGCACCAGGATTGAACGCAGTATTCCAGAAGAGGGCGGACTAAGGAATTGTAAAAGGGTTAGGATAACTTCTTTGGATTTATGCTCAAATGACCTGCCTATAAAGCCAATTATTTTGTTTGCCTTCTTAACAACTTTTTTTTTTTTTTTTTTTTTTTTTTTTTTTTTTTTTTTATATTCCAACTACTCCCTCTCGGGCATAGGCTGAGAGCCTGTACATTCCACCGCTCAACACGGTGAAGGCCATGAGGTCTTGTTCCAGTCTGGGGAGTGAGACATGTGAAGCATCCACCATGGCTCGAAGCAGCTCCATCTCTGAAGCGGCCGGTTGCTTCGCCCAAGTGCTTCACCGTCTCACCCTCCAGACTCAGACCCTCACTCTCAGAACGCCACCTATTGAGCAGTGAACTCACTAGGCATTGTCCCCCTGTAGCATATTTTGAATATGGGAATATTCATACAGTGTTATTTAATAAGGGAACAATGAGGGTATTTTTTTGGCATTTCGGTGGGCTTTGTGGTAATGCACTGATACTAGGTACAGCACAAATTCAATCCCAATAATATCTTCCCATTGACATATCGGGATTTGAACCCGGGTCCATTGGATTACCAATCCAGTGGCATGACCACTCCACCACACCTCCCCTTCTGAACATTGTTGACTCGGTTTTAGGTTATTCGATATTGTTACTCCCAGATCGGTTTCTCTGTTTACATTCTTAAGCTGAGTGCCATTCATCGAATAGTTTGCTTTCTCATTTAGGTATCCGATATGTAGTACTTTACATTTATCCGCATTGAAACTCATTTGCCAAATTTGGGCCCAGCATGACAATTTATCTAGATTGTGTTGCATATCGTCAGCTTGTTCTTTTGAGAGTACGCTATTTGCAATTTTTGTATCGTCAGCAAATTTTGAGATTGTACAGGTGAGACCCTCATCTATGTCGTTAATGTAAATTAGAAAGAGAATTGGTCCTAGTACCGATCCCTGGGGTACCCCGCTACTTACATTGGTCAATTTAGATGCCTTACCGTTTATGACTACTCTTTGCTTTCTGTCGCTAAGCCAATTTTCTATCCATTTCAACACACCGTCTTGTATTCCATGCACTTTTAGTTTTAGCAGTAAACGTTTGTGGGGAACTTTGTCAAAGGCCTTTTGAAAATCAAGGTATATAATATCTACAGCTTTACTCTCATCGTAGATGAGAGTAAGTGTAAGAGCACGTATAAAATACCTGTATAGACAGGTGGGATGCTTGCCCGCGGCGACCAAAAATACCCTCTGCCAAGCGCTTGTTCAATGTCATTTTGACTATTCTGTGTTATCCTGGTACTCTGCATCATCTAAATCAGCACAGCACAAACTTCAGGTCACTCAAAATAAAATGGTTAGGTTCATGCTGAACCTAGGACCCAGATCACATGTTGGCCAGGAACAACTTCAGTCACTAGGTATGCTCAATGTCTCTGACAGGGCCAAACAAATCAGGCTCACTAATGCCTTCAAAATTTTCTATGACAGAGCTCCAGAGTATCTAAAGAATGATTTTGTTAAAGCAAATGAGAGGAGTGGACATAATACAAGAAACAGGATGTTTAATTTTAAGGTCCCGAGAATCCAAGGACAGGGTAAGCAAACATTCTTCTTCACTGCCATCAAAGACTGGAACGACCTACCCCAGTCAGTCCGTGAAAAAAGAACACTATTCCTTCAGACGTAGCCTGAAGGAACACCTGAACCGGACAGCTGCGAGAAGGGAGCACCAAGCTTATGTCTACTACTAAATACGACATAAGAAATAGACAAACCAAACTGAAATTATTACTGATTACGTATTACTGATATTTACTATAGGATGTAAGGTATCTTAAAATAACCCCCTAGAAATACTTTCTCTAAAGTATCGATTTCTTTATCCTCCCCATTTCCCCAGCTAACCTAATCCCACAAGGACCCCAATGGAAATACGCCTAACGGCCTTATTGGGCTATCCTTAGTTGGAATTATGCAAGGCTGGTACATGTCATATTTGTAACATACTATGTGGTACCAACTCTGTAAATTGCTAACTGAATAAATATTATTATTATTATTATTATTATTATTATTATTATTATTATTATTATTATTATTATCATCATCTCCACTACGAGTCCTTGACTTTGATATTGGATCTTGGGTACGAGTACGAGCCATTTCACCAGTGTCTTACGCTCTTGTATTGTAGGATTTAAGTAGGGAGTTGTTTCACCAGTGTCTTACACTTGCAGGGCCTCATCTCCTTCGTTCCTTTTGTTCACGCTTTTATTTCCTATCTCACTATATAATAAAAGTATTAATATTATTACAGATACGTTTTATGCTGTATATATTGCTTGCACAGTACAGAAGCATCAAGGTGTTCCAGTAGAGATTGACTGCTGTAAAATGCAAGTTTTATTAATATTTCTGGAACTAGGTAGAAATATAATACTGTACAGTATATATGAATAATTGTATATAGTAATTTTCCTTTGTATATCCTCAGGAGTGACATACAGGTACTTCCTGGTGGTGTCAATTAGTGACCTGCTCTCCCTAGCCTTCAGTGTATCAGTACTACACCACCTATTCCACCATGCCACACTCCACCACACTACCGCTGTCTGGTACTCCTATTGTGAACTCCTCTTTGTAAACATTCCAATGACCATTTCAGTTTTTGTGGTTATATGTATTACTATAAACAGGTATATCTCCGTCTGTCTACACCATGATTTCAGGCAGTTCCATACAATTCGATACAGTAGAATAGGAATTTGTTCCATCATACTAGCCACGTTAATATGGTCTCCTACCTGTTTCCTCATGGAGCCTAAGAAGACTTGAGTGTGAAACATCATCTTTTGAGCCACCAGACAATAGGACATGGTGGGTCGCCTGTATTAAGCCTGATGTGGTGGAGAACCCGTTTTACATTACAGTGGAGCCCCCATCCTAGCTGCTAATCGGTTCCGCAGAAATAGAGCTAGGATTGAAACAGCCAAGATCGGGGCACTGTTCTTATGGGGAAAATTCAATCGGTTCCGTGCTCATGCCAAAATTTGCTTCTTTTTCTATTTTTTGCCTATGAAAACATGTTTTATTGTACACAAATTAAATTTTATGCATTATACTGTATCATATAGTACACCATAGAATAAGTTTTTAATAACTAGAAAAAAAAGGCCCAATATCTAAACAATTACCGAACTTTTTCCCAGTGTTAGGCTATGAAAACATGTTTTTTGTCTAGGCTACATCAAGTAGCCTAGGCCTAAATCTTATGCATTGTAAATAATAATGTAGACATGGCTAAATGACAGTCCTAACCATAAATACTGTAGATTGGGGCATTGTTTCTATCATGTGAAAATATTTAGGCCTAGCCTAGGCCTAGGTTCTAAATTCGTCCAGCCACCCCTCAAGTACCCATTTCGCCCCAAATACACCCAATAAATACATATTATGAGGAAAAGACGTATAAATACGTATTATGAGAAGATTACTTACCACATAGATTTTATTATAACATAACATTAATAAATTTCTAGCACCAGGCAACAAAGGCCATATGGCACTAAAGCAGGAAACGGATAGTGTTAGAAGGAAAGGAAGTTAAATATCGTTAAGGAGTCTGAGAGAGGAAAGGAAAGCCATTACGTGGTCAACGGAAAAGAAAGGGGACTCTGAGAGGAGATCGGCAAGACAAGGACGA
Organism: Paralithodes platypus; assembly: GCA_032716605.1. Taxonomy (NCBI): domain Eukaryota; kingdom Metazoa; phylum Arthropoda; class Malacostraca; order Decapoda; family Lithodidae; genus Paralithodes; species Paralithodes platypus. Next base: position 42,942,696 of record CM064527.1, on the reverse strand, counting down.
TGACCAAGGGAAAATAGAAAGGGAAAAGAACGGCGACGGGCCAAAGAAAAGAGAGGACAGTCAAGGAAAATGTGAGAAATAGAAACCTGAACACCACACCGGAAGCAAAGAGGTGGAGGCGAGCGGGGACATGAGGAAGGAGTGGGTAAGTCTGGTATGGCCTAGCCGAAGCCGGGCCAACGCAGTCTTCCAACGGCGAACACGGTGAGAGGGGTCAGCCCAGGCAGAAACGGAGGCCTTAACAGTGCGGAGATTATTAGAGGAAAGAGAAGACCACATTGTTTGCCAGCGAGACAGGAGGAAGGCAGAGATAGCTGGATAATAGTCAGAGGCGGGAATAGAGAGAGAAGTTGATCGAACCGCCGCAGCGTCGCGAGCGAGAACATCAACCTGCTCATTTCCACGGACACCAACATGGCTAGGCACCCAACAAAATTGGACAACCTTTTTCCGAGCAGAGAGACTGACAAGCCAATCGTGGATGGCAAGAACCAACGGATGGACAGCAGGGAAAGACTGCAAGAGAAGAAGGGCACTGTAAGAGTCAGAAAAAATAGTAAAGGAGGAAGAAGGAAAGAAGCACATGAGACGGACGGCAAAGAAGATGGCGTAAAGTTCGGCAGTCAGAACACCAGCTGGAGAAGGGAGACAATACTGATAAGAACGAGAAGGAAAAAGGATGGCAAACCCGACGCCAGAAGACGAACGGGAGCCATCAGTGTAAACCGGGGTAGAAGAAGAATGCTGTGTAAGGTGTACAAGGAAACGAGAACAAAGAACTGAGGGCGGGGTAGAGGACTTAGAACAAGGAAAAATAGAGGGACACAAGGAAGGAGCCAAGGAGGACACTTACTGAGCCGGAGCGGAAGAACATGGAAGGGGGAAAACGAAGAATGAGAAAGTAAGGAGGTAAAGAAAGTAAGGAGGAGGAGGGGAGGTGTGGTGGAGTGGTCTTGCCACTGGCCTGGTAATCCAAAGGTCCCGGGTTCAAATCCCGATGTATCAATGGGAAGATATTATTGGGATGGAATTTGTGCTGTACCTAATATCAGTGCATTACCACAAGCCCACCGAAACATAAATAAAATACCCTCATTGTTCCCTGATTAAATAGCACTGTATGAATATTCCCATATTCAAAATATGCTATAGGGGTGCAATGCCTGGTGAGTTATCTGCTCAACAGGTGGCGTTGTGTGTGTGTAAGTGTGAGAGTCCGAGTGTAAGGGGTGAGACAGTGAAGCACGGGAACGAGGTGGCTTCAGAGATGGGGTCGTTTCAGGCCATGAGTGAGCACCGTGCCTCATGTGAAGGCAAGATGGCAGGTGCTCGTTGTACTCTACATGCTTCACATGTCTCACTCCCTAGACTGGAACAAGACCTCACGGGCTTCACTGTTCATTGTAAAGCGGTGAATGTTAAGGCTCTCAGCCTATGCCCGAGAGGAAGTAAGTTGGAATATAAAAAAAAAAAAAAAAAAAAAAAGGAATCCATACGAGAAAGGAAAGGGGGCCGAAGGCGAGAATGAGACGGAACAGGAACAGTAGGAAGAAGAGAGGTCTGCAAGGAAGGAAACTGAAGCGACCAGGCGTAGTACCGAAGAGAGAGAAGGGCCCGACGTCGGTACAAAGAAGGGACGCCGGATTCAGCATAGAGGCTTTCAACAGGGGAAGAGCGAAAAGCACCCAAGGCAAGACGTAAACCGAAATGGTGAACAGAGTCAAGTTTATGGAGGACTGTCGGAGGTTGATGAGTAAACCTGTCAACCATAATCGAGTTTAGAAAGAACAAGGGCAACGTGAAGGCGAAGAAGGAGAGCACGGTCCGCACCCCAAGTGAGGTGGGACAGGGTCTGGAGGAGACGAAGACGGTGCAAAGCAGCAACCTTAACAGAGGAAATATGAGCTGCCCAGTTAAGACGGGAATCAAAGACAAGACCCAAGAAGGTAGTCGAAGAGCGATAAGGTAAAACGGAACCATACAGTTCAAGAGAAGGACGCGGGATAACGTGGCGACGAGTGAAAGACATAGCACAAGATTTAGTCGTAGAAAAACGAAACCCGTGAGCAGTGGCCCATGACGAGGCAGCCACAATCGCTGATTGGATAAGGGAGCATAACGCAACAATATCCGAATCAGCCGCATAGATCGCAAAGTCGTCGACATATAAGGAGGACCTGACCGTAGCCGGAAGAGAAGAGATAATGCCATTAATGGCTATGAGAAAGAGGATAGTACTTAAAACGGAACCCTGAGGTACACCTTCTATCTGAGGGAATAACCGAGAAAACGAGGAATTCACCCGGACACGAAAAGAACGAGAAGAAAGGAAATTACGGATAAAGACGCCCATATTACCACGGACATGAAAAGAACGGAGTTGGCATAAAATATAATGTTTCCACGCGGAGTCGTACGCCTTCTCAAGATCGAAGAAAACAGCAAGAACTGACTCATGGCGAGCAAAAGCAGACCGGACGTAGGTCTCCAAACTAAGTAAAGGGTCGATAGCGGACCGAGCACACCGAAAACCAAACGGGGTTGAAGACAAAAGCTGACGTGACTCGAGAAGCCACATCAGGCGGACATTAACCATCCGTTCAAACAGCTTGCATAAACAACTCGTCAAGGCAATAGGGCAATAGTCTTGGGGCGAGAAACCCGACTTTCCAGGCTTAAGAAAAGGAATAGTAAGAGCAGAACTCCATGCAGGAGGGAAAACACCAGACGACCAAACCTTATTAAAAATAGCCAATAAAAATACCAAAGCCTCAGTGGAAAGATGCTTAAGCATTAAATTATGGACGCCATCAAGACCCTCAGAAGTAGCCTTACAGGCACGAAGAGCGGAGAGCAACTCACGGGAAGAAAACAGGGCGTTGTACGACTCTGCCGAAGACAGAGTGAAAACAACTGGAGAAGTCTCTGCGACGGCTTTAAGTGAATGAAATTCCGGGGGGAGATGAGAGCCACTACTGACCGAGCTAAAGTAAAGACCCAAACGATCGGCGACTGCCTCCGAGTCAGCAACAGACTCCCCATCAACATGAAGCACAGGAGAATGAAGAGGTAAACGCTTGCCCGAAATCTTGCGAATGCGCTTCCAGACGGACTGAACAGGAGTAAAGGACATAATGGAGGAAACATAGGACACCCAACTCTGACGTTTAGAAGACCTGACTGTGCGACGGAGGAAGGCAGACGCCTGACGAAAAAGTATAAAAGAACGATCATGAGCGGGAGTAAAACGCTTACGACGAAAGCTCTTCCAAAAAGCCCGTTTGACGCGGAGAGCCTTGGAGGAGTTCGGGGACCACCAAGGAACACATTTAGACATAAAAGGACGGGAAGTCCGAGGAATAGAGATTAAGGCAGCACTCAAAACTGTGACTAGAAAAAAGGATAGTAAATCATGGACAGATGAAAAATCAGACGGAGGTAAGGAAGGGATAGATAGTGAAGCAAAAGTAGACCAGTCCGCACGCTGGAAGCACCAACGAGGAGGACCAGGGACAGGAGAATAGGAGGTAGGAGAGAGCAGAACAGGGAAATGGTCGCTATAGAGAGAATCCTCCAAAACAGACCAATGAAAAAGAAGAGACAGGGAAGGGGAACACAAAGAAAGATCAAGACAAGAAAAAGAACGTGTTCTAGCATCAAAATGAGTCAGGGAACCAGTATTAAGGAGAAAGAGGTTATTATTAGTAATGAAAGACTCTAATGCGCGACCACGTGAGGTAATGACAGAATCACCCCACAGGGTGTGCCTACAATTATAATCACCAAGCAATAAAAACGGAGGAGGCAGCCGAGCTAAAAACATGGTAAAAGAGCCAAAATCGACGGGAACAGAAGGAGAGAAATAAAGAGAAACAACCGTAATCCATCGACCAAGAAAAACCCTAACAAAGGTGCAAGGCAGGGAAGTAGGGCAGGAAAACTCTTCATAAGGAACAGAGTGGTGAAGGAGAATACAAGTGTCGGAAAGAGAATGAGGAGAACTGATAAAACGGTAGCCAGGAACAGGAATCGGAGGAGAAAGAAGACGAGTTTCCTGGAGACAGACAACCTTAGGGGAATGGGAAGAGAGTAAAAAACGCAAATCGTCTCTCTGAAGAGAAAAACTGCGAAGGTTCCATTGCAAAATGGACATACTAAAAACACTAAAAAGAAAGTACGAGAAAATAAGCTGTAAAAGAGAGAAGAAAAACGATATATACAAACACATATCAGAGAGGCGGAACAAAAACACGCCGAACTAAAGAGGAACAAGGGAGGAAAAAGAAAAAAAAAAAAAAAAAAAGAGAAGAAAGGAATGGAAAAATCGAAGAAAAAAAAGAAAGGACAAAAAAGAGAAAACATCAACAAAAGTAACACACAAGTGGGAAGAAAACAGATACACTATAGACAACACAGACACACAAAATACAGCAAACAGCGGGAAAGACGCATACATACAAGAGGAAAGAAAGAGGGACAAAGAACAAGAAAAATAAGAACACACAGACTTGTGTACAACGAAGAAAAGACTGATGAGGTTAACGGTGAGTAATAATGGAAGGAATGGGGGACGAGGAAGAACAAGGAGGGAAAGAAGATTGATAACCAGGTGGCATAGGGAGGCTTAATAGGGAAGGAGAAGAAGAGATAGGAGGGCTAGAGGGAGAGGGAGGAAGGGGAGAGTCGGGAGGGGAAGGACGGGAGGATGAGGAACGAGAAGGAGAGGCCGGGGAGGGGGAAGGCCAGAGGAGGGAGGGAGAGTGGTAGGGGAAGGCGGGAGAGGGGTAGGGGAGAGCGTAGAAGGGATGGGATGAACGTCGGCAGAAACGGAAATAGGCGGCGGATGAGAAGAAAGAATATACTCCTCAATCTTGGGTAAAGATTCAATGGATAAGTCTAAGGAATCGGGGGGTTGGACACAGGACGAAGAAAGAGGAGAAGGGGGGGAGGAAGGAGGGAGCTTTCTCTTCTTCCCACTGGGACTCGGGCTCCGCACACTGTGGAAGCGGTCCCTGCGTTTAGAAGAGGAGGCGGGAGAGGAAGAAAGGGAGGAACGGGGCAAATGTTTCGAAACTAGTTTGGTAGAGGAGGCAGGAAGCCGGGAGGGAATCTTGGAACTACGAGACGAGGACGGAGGAAGAGAACGAGGAGGAGGCGTCGGACGAGAACGCTGGCGGAGGGGGCATTGAGACAAACCGGAAGAAGTGGAGCGAGGAAGAGTAGTGGAAGGAGGGGGGGCGGAAGTAGGAGTAGAAGAGTTAAGAACAGAAAAAGAGTTAGATAAAGGGAGAGAACACGATGAGACAGCCAAGGGGACGGGGGAGACAGAAGAAACTGAAGGAGGAGAGGAAGAAGGATGAGAAGAAGGGACAGACGACGGAACCGGAAAAGTAGAGGGAGAGGAGGACGAGGATGATGGAGGCGCAACGGGGGGGGGGGGGGGGGGAGGGGGCGGAAGAAGTGGAGGAGACGGGAGGGTGAGATAGAACAGTTGAAAACGGATGAGGGGAGAAGCCCAGGCGGCGAGCTGCCTGACGAGCCGTAGAATGAGTAAGGCCGTGCAATGTCTTAAGGATCGTAACTTCAGACTCGAATTTGAAAACGGGACAATCTCGGGAATCAGCAGAATGGGAGCCCTGACAGTTTAGGCAGCATCGTATCGGAGACCGGCAGTCACTGACGAGATGGCCAGATTGTGCACAGCGTGGGCACCTAGGGCAGTCGGGAGCGGAAGAGCGACAGTACTTAACAGGATGCCCAAAGCGCCAGCAACCGCGACACTGCTGAGGACGAGGTAGGGACTCAGTGACGGGCAGGCGAGTACCGCCGACAATAACGTGAGAAGGGAGAGACCGACCATCGAACGTGATTTTGGCGATATTGGCGGGATGGCGGCGATTGGTGCGAGGTGGGATGGTGTAGCAGACAAGACTAACCACAACAAGGTCTTGAGCAACAACAATAGACTTAATAAGGTCGGCACAGTCTGCGAACTGCCGACCACCGAGACAGATGGAAGGAGGGATCAGGACGGTACCCGTACAAGAGTTCAGTCTTTGGTCTTTAAGGGCTGGGATGGAAGTTCCGGAGAAGTCGACAATGGTCGACATAGCAGCAGCCTGACGTTCGTTCTGGACCGTAACGAGATGGGAGTCATCATGGCGGGAGTGGAAGGTGACATCCCTGCCCACCTGCTGAAGGAGACGCAGGTGGAACAGGAGGTCATCTCCGGCGAGAGGAGCTGGGGCGGGGACTGAGAAGAACTTAATAAAGTCAGCAGGGGCAAAGAGTGAGGATAAAGGGAGAACAGAAGAACGAGGGCGAGGAGCGGAAGTAACGGGAGGAGAAGGAAAAGAAGAAGAATGTGGAACGGGTGGGAGATACGGTTCGAAAGTGACTATACGAGAGGAAGGGGAAGAAACCGAGGAAGTGGAGGAGGACGAGGGAAGAAGAGTGGAAGAGGAAGCAGAGGAGAGAGCGAACAGACGAATGGAAGAGGGCTGATCAGGTAGAACGGAGTGGGACACGGAAGGAGCAGGAACTGAGTGAGCGGCTAGGGAGGAAGCGAACGTAGAGGAGGTAGACGTGCCAAGAGAACTCGACACGACTAGGCTAGGAACTGTATGAGGAGCAGAGGTCGAATGGACGGTCACAGACAGTGCATGGGTCGGTAAAGGATCCGGTATAGTGGTAGGCAAAGATCTACCACCAACCGAGGAGAGGACGGGCAAGGAAGGTGAGACAAACTCATCAGCCATATCATCGCCAGCGCCGGTGATCGAAGATCTAGAAGAAGGCTCCATAAGACGAAGGTAACATGGTTCATCCGGGAGAAGATCCACACCCACCACGGAGCCACAAATTAGAGGACAAGGTACATGCCCCAGGAGTCAAACCCGGATATACACCCCGACCCCCTGTGCCTAATGGGCGGTCAACTCGTCAGTATCGGGTCCAGCACAGAGGGCGAGATTTGACGATAAAAGATTCCCCTCGTGCGGGCACGTCAGGTACTACAGTTCTACGGGTGGAAGGGAACGCCGTCCACATCCACCCTCCACCAAAGCATAAAGAATAGTCCAGCCGGCAACGATAGAAGAAGGTGAAGTAAAGAAAAGGAAAAAGGTAGAGGGGGGAAAAAAGACAGAAAAGAGGTACCTCGCAGGCTTCTGGAAACCAACGAGGAGGGAGGTCTTAGCCCACGAGGCCGGCGGGGCCCCAATCCTAAGAAGGGCTGTGGCCCCCCCGAGGAACAGAGGCCACCGGCCACGCTTCAAGCCCCGCCACCACGACAAGGTGGCTCCCTAACGGCGGGGAGATTTTATTATAAATCATTGTCATATTTAGCCTAGCCTAGGCTAACATCGTCTAGGCTAGGCAATTCAATCGCTTTCGTCCGTCATGGACTGGTCTTTGCTGTGTTTTGAGCATGAAATTCCTTCATTGCTACCACCAGGCCAACCATCCCTATCACTAGATGTACTAGAGGTTATAATAAACGCGAGAGATAAGGGGTTCAGGCACAAAAAGGCTTGCAAACGGTTGTTTTGTCAACACAGATACTAGCTAAACTGCAAGCGTCTGCTTAGTGATGACGTCATACAAAGATGGCGGCATCTTGCGCATTTGACGATCGGATCTCGGATTCACTCGGATTTCGTCTCTAAACAGCAAGCTACTGGCAGATTCTTTCGTTATGTTAAAACAAAATTATTGTTTTTGTTTGTTTTCTAGTTTTATGTAGTTTTTCGTTATTTTTGCTATTTTTTCGGGTTTCGGCTGGGATTTTGATGCGAGGAATGAGGCTTTTGGCGCGAGAATTGAAATGGGGAATATTTGGTGTGTGGTGCGAGAATTGAATCAACGAAGACCGGTGTAGCGAGGATGGGGGCTCCACTGTACATACTCATGGACGAGACAATCACTACATTTCTTCCCATTGTTAATTTAGTAGTACTAAATTCTCTGACTATCAGAGAAATTATCCGACTCGGAACTGTCAGAGCTGCACAACAAAATCATTATCTAGGAAGCATTAATGGTAATCATCAAGCGCACTATGACAAATATTTAGTTAAACTACTAATAACACTAATTATTTCCTTCTTTATTACTCTTCTGCCAGCTGCAGTGTCAAATGCTCTATACAGTCAAATATATTCTAACAAGCTGGAGTTTGACATATTCATGGCTGTGGCCAATAATCTCGAACTACTTAACCATTCACTCTGTTTCTATTTGTATATGATGTGCACCAAACCCTTAAGAGAGGAAGTGAAGGTTCTTTGCTTCAAGCGAAAAATATTATCGACAAAGAATCTGGAACACTCAACAAATAAAACAAAATAATCCTCTACACAAAATCCTCATGCTATACAATCTATCAGGAATGCAAACAATACAACGGGTAGTTTTGTGAACACAATAAGCAGGAAAGATAATAGAAAAGAAAATACACTGTCAAACATAACACTTGTAAGTTATATACAGTTAGATAACAGTGATGCAATGGTGGGTGGATCACGATATAATAACTGTTTTACACTAGAGCCTTGTGATGATGGTAGCACGAAATGTGAGACAAATCCGAAGATCTCATAGTCCACGGTGCCAGGGTCCAGAGAATATAGGGTCTATCCAAGGCTCAAAGAAAAACGCGCCGTCTTACGCGCATGACGCAATTTTTCCTACAGTGGGGACAGAGGTCAGTGGGAATTCCAAGTTCAATCACTTTGAAAACTCAATCACAAACATACAGAGGTGAAACAAAGCGGATATTATATCATTTTACTCGTGTGTGGTATGATAATGATTTGGAATTATGAATGCTAAGATACTGGTACCTATCTTGAAATATATAGGCTAGCATAAAGGCAATTATGTTAGTTACTATACAGTTAACCCATGACGTTCTTTTCTTTATTGTGTGGCAACTATTAGACCATTTTATTCAGATTAGGAAGGACCTCTACAATAATCTTTAGTTCTTATATAAGTGACAGTTCTTCCTCCAATGAGGAATCCACTAGCGCTGTGAACGCTTTACCATAGACTATTACCTCAGGTGAGACATAAAAAATTTCTGCAACTCCAGGCTCCTATTTAATGCTAGGTGAACAGAGTTATCAGGTGGCTGTCAAAATAGTTTCACCTCGGGTTCATATCCGGCTCCTCTTGATTGTGAGCTAAGCACGCTACTGACTACACCATAGGCCATCCTTCTGCATTAAGTTTCCTCATAACCCATTGCATGACTCTTTGGGTACAGTTGCCAAAACATATGCCTGGGACAAATGCTGTGGAAAGCTGGATGTGTTTAACCACCATGACAGTACAACATAAAATATTTAACAAAATAAATGAGATTTTGATGAGTTCTTATGCAAACGTTTATCTTGTGTCGTGCCAATTTTGGTTTGTTTATTTTGCAAGTTTTACATTAGAATTACTCACATGTGTAATACATATTTATATTTTTTGTTTAATGTAGTGTTGTGTTGTCCCTGTTCGGGCTCTGTCTCGAGTTGGGCACCCCCAGCTATGGGGTGTGTGCCTGAGTGTGTGTGTGTATGTGTGTATATATATATATATATATATATATATATATATATATATATATATATATATATATATATAGTATATATTATATGAGTTTAACCAGACCACTGAGTTCCACCAAAGAACTCTCATAGGGCTGGTCCGAAGGATTAGATCAAGATGGACAACTAATCAAGTCAATATAGATAGGGAAGGGCAGGAGGTGAACAAATATAGGAAAGTGAAGACACACAGACATTTCTCACCATTTCATCAGTTCAGCCGGACCACAGTAGCTCCACAGCAGAACTCTTATAGGGCAGGGCCGAAGGATGAGGCAAGAACTGCTACACTGCAGCACCAACCAAGAAGTGATCAGAGTGAAGAATGAGAGATCATGTCGAAGGTAGAAAAAAATCACAGCGAGATGCAAAATATGCAAGACTGAGGGGAAACAAGTCAGCTCGGCTGCAGCAGCGTCCGAAGAGACAAATCAGGTTAGGAGCTTACAACCTAGCCAGGCCAGGGAGGCATGTGATATAGGCTGCCCGAGGACAATCGAATGGGACAGAATAAGAATAGAAGGGGAAAAACATAGAAAGAGGAAAGAAAAACTACTCAAAATTAGTCAAACCGACGACGAAACCTCGAGGGGAGAGGAAGGAAATAACCCTAACCTCCCCCATCAAGTCCCAGTCGCCGGCCCCGAAGCCCCCAACCGCGACGAGGAGAGTAGTACCAGGGGGGCATACCCACATTAAAGAACAATTAAAATGTAAAACTTGCAAACAAAGTCAAACCAAAACTGGGACAAAGACAATATAAAGTCAAAACATATCAAAATCACTATGTGGAAACAACGCTTACTTAAAATAAAATTTATTACAAAAGGGTAATCTCATAAACTTACCTTCAAACTATATATAAAGCAGTGAGAGCATTAACTTTGATCACACTTACACAGCACTTCTGTTATTTGTTATATAGTTTGCCACCTGCAAGTGGCATCGATTAACATGTCGCCCATCGGTAATTTGCTTAGGGTTGCCCACCAAGGCTAATAAGTCCGATCCACCCGGGTTCATGTCTTGGCAACTAACTTCACATTCATTGCACCACATAGGCAAATCTGTTTTAAATCATTTGCGGATCTTACTTGTTAAATATCAGTAAAGGATCATTAAATAAATAAAGCAATTATTCTAATGACTTTCTTGTGCTGTAAGGGCTTTACATGTGGGGTGTTACAGTGTTTCAACTTATCACTGAAAATAAAGGTACATTGTATATAGATGACCACTTAAACCAATACAATGTTGGCGTAATCTTCCTTCATGGCATCTTCATTCTTGCAACAGTAACTCAACAAATGAAACAAGCGCAGATGTTCACTAAGTGCTGGTGGAAATGTTATGCTGCTCATATCATACAGTATATTTCTACCCTCTCTGGGCTTAACACTAATAAGGCGTACGGTCCGGACGGTGTTCCTCCTGTTGTTCTCAAAAACTGTGCTTCCGTGCTGACTCCCTGCCTAGGCAAACTCTTTCGTCTCTGTCTATCCTCTAACGTCTTCCCTTCATGCTGGAAGTTTGCTCACATTCAACCTGCCCCAAAGAAGGGTGACCGCTCTCAACCCTCCAACTATCGTCCAATTGCTCTCATTTCTTGTCTTTCTAAAGTTTTTGAAACTATTCTTGCTTCCAAATTTCTTAAGCATTTCTCTTCTCATAATCTGCTCTCAGATCGCCAGTATGGCTTCCTTAAGGGTCGCTCTACTGGTGATCTTCTTTCATATCTTACTAACTCTTGGTCATCCTCCTTTCGGGACTTCGGTGAGACTTTTTCTATTGCACTAGACATATCAAAAGCCTTCGATAGAGTCTGGCATAAATCTTTAATTTCTAAAGTACCCTCCTTCGGTTTCTATCCCTCCATCTGTGCCTTTGTCTCTAATTTCCTTTCTTGCCGTTCCATAGCCGCGGTTGTGGACGGCCATTGTTCACTTCCTCACCCTATAAACTCCGGTGTTCCTCAGGGCTCTGTCCTATCTCCTATTCTCTTTCTAATTTTTATAAATTATCTCCTTAACTGTACCTTAATTCCCATCCATTCATACGCAGACGACTCAACCTTACACTACTCCATTACTTTTTCAGAACGCCCCAGCCAGCAATCCCTCAACGACAAACGTAATGAAGCCATAGAACTCTTAAATTCTGATCTAAATACTATTTCCAATTGGGGCAGAGAAAACCTTGTTAACTTTAATGCTTCCAAAACCCAATTTCTCCATCTATCTACCCGTCAGGATCTCCCAGCGGACTATCCCTTATTCTTCAACAATACAAAAATCAACTCTTCATCTTCTCTCAATATTCTTGGTGTCTCTTTTTCTTCTGCTCTCATTTGGAAGGACCATATTACCAGTCTTGCTAAGGCAGCCTCCCAGAAGCTGGGTGTGCTCAACTGCCTTAGGGGGTTCTTTTCCCCTGCACAGCTTCTGGCTCTGTACAGGGGCATAGTGCGCCCTTGTATTGAGTATTGTTCACATGTGTGGGGAGGTTCCTCTCACACCGCTCTCCTAGACAAGGTTGAAAGGAAGGCCTTTCGTATCATTAGCTCCTGTCCACTCATCAACTCTCTGCAATCTCTCTCTCTCTCCGCCGCAATGTTGCATCTCTCGCTATTCTATCGCTACTATAATAATCAGTGTTCCTCAGAGCTATCCCAGTGCATACCACCTCCTTTACGTAGGGCACGTGGTACCCGTCTTGCAACTCAATCCCACCCCTACTCTGTGCAACTCTCCAACCCAAGAGTGAAACGTTACTCTCAAACTTTCCTCTACTCAACAGCTGAGCTCTGGAACTCTCTCCCAGAATCAGTGTTTCCCGCTTCCTATGACTTAAATTGCTTCAAACTCTGTGTGTCCAGGCATTTTGGCTCGAACGTCCCTTGATTTTTGCCCTGTCACTCTTTCAACTATGAGGGAGGCACTCGCTATAGGCAGTTATGCCTTTTGCCTCCCTCAATCACATAGAAAAAAACAAAAATATATAACCAGAAAAATTAAATAACTTTAGGAAAAGTTAGTGAAAACTCTTCTAAAATGTTAAATATTGCATAAAAACTGCACTCTATTCCCTCATTAACCTTGCAGAACATGTTAACTTAATTTCATTATTGCAACTTCAAAACTGCAGTTCAGTAACTTCATAAATCTTATCAAACTCTTCATGATAGTAGAAAGCCATAATTCGTATACAGAATACAGTAACAATAGGCTTAATAATTTTCTTTGCATAAAAAATTATTAATGAGTTTCATATCATCATAAAAAGAAAAGTTACTTTTGTAGAATGAATAACTTCCTGTAACATAATATTTTCTTTTCTTATTTTGTGAGAATTAATACCTGTATATAAAATTACTATTTCTCTCAAACTTTTGAATCTAACTTAATACTGGTTATAGCCTATTCAATTAATAACAATTTATTTTTTATTCTAGCTATGACCAAGCAATGTTATGCATCTTAGGAAGAGCTTCTCCATTACAAAGGATATAAACTATGAATTAAACCCATTTAAATTTAAACTGTACTGAGAGCATTCCTAACTTGAATATAATTGTCTAGGGAGAGATAGAATAAAATGGACTGTTATTTAATTGGATGGCTTCAAATAAACAATTTACGAAGCATATGTAAACATTTTCTCCAAATATTTTCTAACATGAAATATCTGTGATAGGTATTTGGTTGAGAATGTCTATTAACTGCGCATGGGGGTAATTAGACACCTCTGCCTGTGCTGACGTATTTGAGCTGTTTCCATCACTAAAATATTCAGTTTACCATAAATAGCATTAATACTTATCCATACGCGCCTATTATGGGTTGATTATAAAGGTATTAACCTGTTACAACAATAAAACAAGTGAAAACAGCGTTTGGATGGTCAAAATCGGAGATACAGGCCGCGAGTTGCATAATGTATGGGTGAGGCAACCTGCTTTCCCGCCAATTTCCCCCAAGGCCACTGAGACACAGTCGATCGATGCTCTCTCTCTCTCTCTTGCACACGCTTGCTAACAGTGATGACAATGCCCTGCTTGCAACTCGCTAATGTTAGCACGAAAATATACCTCAGAATAAGGGAATAACAGGGAAAATAGGTGATAACTGAAGGAGGGGAGGAAAGTGGGGAAGGAGGGGAGGTAGAGGAGTGATATTTTGCATGGCCCAGGGGCAAAAAAAAAAAAAAAAATCGATGTTTAACCCTTAACCTCTCCGCGGCGCACAGGGGGTTTTCTACAGGGTAAGACTGTGCGCACCTATGATGATTTTGGGACCTATTGCCAATTTCGATAAAAAGTACATCATCGTGTAGGGAATGTTTGCGTGCATCGGCCCATATATATTTGACCCCCCAAAAATGTCTGGGGGGGGTAGGGGAACGGTCCGTAGTTGAAAAATGTGGAGCGAATGGCACCGCGCGGCTAGATTGTCATCGAGCGGCGAGATTTCCCTGCCGAATATTTACGCGCGCAGGGGATAGAAGGAGAGGGAGGAGGGGGTGGGTTACCGCGTATTATCACGTATATCTCCTTTTTCGAGCCCTTTTAGGCTATTTAGAGTATGTATACATGTGTAGGGCACCCATATAACAATGAATATGCCTCATAGTGACCAAAAATTGCAATATATAAGGGAATTATAAGAGAATATTTAGGCGGGAATGAAGATGTGTTGGAGGTTTGGCGGCAATTTATGAGCTGAGAGTGTGGTTTACGCCATACATATCACGTATATCTTGTACGTAGAGCACTGTCACGCTATAATACAGACTTGTACGTATGTATACGTGCCATATATCAAAATATATACCGCATATAAACCAATTCATGCGATATTTACGCACATTATCAATGAGTTTCTATGCGTGAACCAAGGTGTGAGTGAGTTGTGGTGGGAATGAAAGGGGGAGAGGGTGTGTTACGCCATAAATATCACGTCAATCTTGTATTTAGAGCACTCTCATGCTATAATAAAGACGTGTACATATGTAGGCGTCCCATATAACAAGGAATATACCGCATATAGCCCAATTGATGCGATATTTACGCAAATTGTGAATGTGTTTCTAGCAGACGGAAGCCTGAAAGGGGGGGGTTGGGGGTGTGGGTGGGTGGGAGGGAGGCATGCAGGGGTGCAGTGAGTGAGTGAGTCGTGGAGAGATGGAAGTCAGGCAGATCTCTAGATAGATAACCAGCTTAGTGATAATTGTGGAGGCGCCCCAGGCGTATTGATGTTTGGTATTTTGACCCTTATGTCTACCAGATGGCTGGTGTTCGTTGCCATCAACAGGTCTACAATAACATGAGTCAGGAATGAAGAGAGAGAGAGAGAGAGAGAGAGAGAGAAACTGAGACATGCGTATGTCGTACATATAAATGGACTTCAGAATTGCATTTTTATGCAAGCAGACATTGCATTTTAGACACATGTGAAGTACCACAGAAACATGTAGGCCATTGACTGTAAATAAAGTACTATATTTATAGACCACCAGCGACGGTGCTGAGTCAACACAGTCAGATTGCCTGTTGTGATAGAGGGCTAAATATAGACTGGTGTCTCCTTACACCTGCGAAAGGGTAGATTGCCACCAGAGAAACGTTTACTTATTTATTTCGAAGTAATATGCAATCTAAATGTATATTCGAGACCTACTGCAATTATTTGTATGACAGTCATGACTATGTATAATCCAATATACGCGCGTAGGCGAGACATAAGAAAGCTGGTTGAGCAATTTTCGACACCCACACAGTTATTATTCATTTTTATTTACAATATTATACAATACAAATGTATTTGTGAAGAGTATTTTATCCATTATTGTATTTATACCAATTTTGTTCCCAGACAGAGCTGCTGTAGCTGGAGAATCAAGGAGCGGCAAGGGTCACCTCGTGACCGCCTGACCGTGTGAAAATGAGTGGAGTCACACTGAGAGGGGCAATTTTGCTGAGTGTTTGGGCAATTTTTGACAGAATAAAGTTATATAATTACTAATTCTTGACAGAGACAAACTATTATAAACCTTGGCATGATATAATTGATAATCCCATCAATTTACAAACGTAAATTGGTGGGATAATTCATTTTTTTTTGTATATTGTCATTTCGATTGTACACACGAAGTTTTGAGTGATATTTGGTATGAGCTCCTGTGGCATGGTTGGTAAGGTCGCGGACTGGAAAACTCAAAGTGTCGTAGGGTAGTGGGATCGAATCCAGGAGGGGGTTACGGGGAAGGTTTTATATTGTCTAGAAAAAATTTTATAAATTTTTTTTTTTACAAGATCATGCCATTGTATTCAAACAATATGAAATATTCATAGAATATATCATATTGTAAGAATACAATGACATGACCTTGTTTTCTTTTTTTCTTTTTTATTGTTTTATTTTATTATCATAGTAGGTTTGACATGATTTATTGAAACATATTTATTTTTGTACAATTCATTTGAGGTAAGAAAATAATTATATACACATTACTTAGGCTAATAACAAACATATATATTGATATACTAAAAAAATAAGGCATATTACATGTAAATCTTTGAAACTTATAAACTAAATAATGAAACATACAATTATATAATGTAAAAGCTATATCACAGGGACATCTTTGGAACTTATACATTATATAATATATATGTTACATTATGAGGTAGCGTGATCAATTAGGTCAGGTCAGGTAAGGTAGGGCGCGAGTCCAGGGCAGGGCAGGGCAGGAGGCGAGTCCAGGGCAGGGCACGGGGCGAGTCCAGGGCAGGGCAGGGCAGGGCAGGGGCCGACACTCAGTAGTTCTTGAAGGTGTGGTAGTCCCTGAAGCAGTCACCCAGGCAGAGTGCAACTTTGCACTCGGCGCACATTGAGGTGACTCTTTTGGTCACATGGGGTTTCCTCACACTGGAGCTGCAGACGGTGCACTGCACCTGCCTGTGACGAGTGCCAATCAGCTCGGTGTTGGTTGTGTAGTGTCTTTCGACACCCAGCTGGATGCGGTCAGGAACGTGATCCCCACGCCATGCCGTACGTCTGTGAGTGGTGGTGGCATACTTCTCCAGGAGTTGGTAGGAGACGTTGTACACGAACTCCCGGAATTTCAGCTTCTGGTTTGGGGCCATATCCTTCTTCACCAACCACAAGTTGTAGGCGTTCAGCATCGTTATGTCAACTAGGTGGAGGAAGAGCTTGTGATACCACTTCACAGTCTTCCTCAGACACTCAACACCTGACAGCTGACAGTCAGACTTGTCCACCAGGCGCATGTTTTTGGTGTAGTCCACTACCATGTCGGGCTTGTAGATTGTCTTCCTGGTTCGGTAGTGGATTTTGCCAGAATCCACCTGGGCACCTGTGTGGACGGTGGAAAGCAGGTGGACATCTCGCTTATCCTTCCACTTCAGGGCTATCAGTTTCCCACACTTCTCGAGCTGCTTGTATTTCTGCCCCTTTCGTCGCCTTCTTCGCACATGCCTCTCGCGGTGTTCCTGGGCCAGGTCGTCTTCTGAAGGTGTGTCACTGGAGGAGGCATCTGTGAGAGGAATGACATCACCTGTGAACTTTGGCATAAACTTTCTTGTCTTTCTGACAGTCCCACATGACCCCGTTTGGTTGTCATAAAGAAACTGGCAGAGAGCAGGAGAAGTATACCAGTTGTCAGTGTAGATGATGTGGCCTTTGCCCAGGTAAGGTGCCAACATTTTCCTGACGATGGCACCTGACATGCCCATGGGGTCATTGGCAGCGGCTTTCGGTATGTCAATGTCAGTGCCTGTATACACGATCATGTCAAGCACTATTCCAGTTTCACAGTCGCACAACACGAAGAGCTTGATTCCGAACCTATGCCTCTTCAAGGGGATATACTGCTTGAAAACAAGACGTCCTTTGAAGAGCACGAGCGACTCATCAATCACCAAATTGAGGAAGGGGTAAAAGTATTTCCTATACCTCTCCAACAACATGGTGAACACCTCCCGAACTTTCCATATCCTGTCAATCCTTTTTAGGATTTTCGTTGTCTGCAAAGTGCATAAATCTTAGCAGCAACAAAAATCTGTCACGAGTCATGAACTTATTGAAAGTTGGGGTGGCGATGAGAGGGTCGTGCTTCCAGTAGTGTTGCAACACATGCTTCTTGATCAGAGGCATGAGGAACAACAAGGCAAAGAACGTCAGAAATTCTGCCACAGTCGTATCCACCCAGCCTCGTATTCTCGCTTTTGGAGAAAGGACGTCCAATCTGCCAAACACCCACCTGTAGTAGGCGTTTGTTTGGGCAACGATGTACGTCATTACCTCCATGTCGAAAAAAGCGAGGAAGAAGTCGCTTTCGTTCGCTTGATCATCACAGGGCCAGTTGTCAGTTGTTCCTGACGTCCCAGGATTGAACTGGGGCACGTCAGGTACAAAATTGACCCCGTCAGACCAATCGAACGAAGGCATGCCAGGGATCGGAATGTCGTCTGCGTCTTCTTCTGCGTCTGAAATATCGCTTCCATGGTCGCGATACAGCACTTCATCATCATTACCCTCCTCTTCACTCGACAGACGATGCCCTTCCTCGTTTTCGTCACCGACGTCGGACTCACTCCCACTGTCCACTCCCAAATCCCCCCACCCTTGGTCCCGTGCTAGGGCTTCGTCGTCGAAACCCGGGCTGCCAATGTCCTGCGAATCACCATCAAACAGCAGGGCGGCATACTTAGATGGTGTAAGATTTTTCCGGGTCACTTTGGCACGTGCGGGAGTCTTATGGACAGGGACAGCAGAGGTGGTGGCAGGGGCGGCGGCAGGGGCGGCGGCGGCAGGGGCGGCGGCGGCAGGGGCAGCAGTGGTGCGTGGCCTTGATGGCAAGATGATGGTGGTGCCTGTCGCCCTTCTCTCTGTTCCTTGGGCAGGGGCGGCAGGGGCGGCAGGGGCAGCAGGGGCGGCAGGGGCGGCAGGGGCAGCAGGGGCGGGACACCAGGGCCAGCAGTCGCTTTCCCCAGTCGCTTTCCCTCTCCCTTTCCCCTTCCCCTTCCCTGTTCCTTGGGCAGGGGCGGCAGGGGCGGCAGGGGCGGCAGGGGCAGCAGGGGCGGCAGGGGCAGCAGGGCCGGCAGGGACACCAGGGCCAGCAGTCGCTTTCCCAGTCACTTTCCCTCTCCCTTTCCCCTTCCCCTTCCCTGTTCCTTGGGCAGGGGCGGCAGGGGCGGCAGGGGCAGCAGGGGCGGCAGGGGCGGCAGGGGCAGGGGCAGCTGGGCCAGGGGCGGCTGGTGGTGGTGGTGGTGGTAGGGGCACTGTGGCTGGCGTACGGGTTCTCTTCCCTACGCCCGTGCCTTTCATTTTTCCTGCCCCCGCAGGTAATGCAGCCCTAGGGCGGCCTCCTGCGTCGCTGGTACCGGTGGCAGGGGTGGCAGGGGTGGCAGTGGTGGCAGTGGTGGTGGTAGTGGTTGTTGCAGTGGCCTGGGTCGTGGTGGCAGTGTCCCGAAAGACCAATGACCTCTGTGCCATTGCCCTGCTTGCACGTGTTTTACGTGCTTTTGGTGCTGGTGATGCGTCCTCTGAGCTGTAGGGCGTGTCGTACTGGTAGCTAGGGTCTTTGGCAGCCACCCTCTGCCTTCCACGGCGGCTAACACCACCAGAAGGAGGGCTGGTTGTGTCATCAGGGAGCGAGCGTGAGGGACGTGTAGGCTCCATGACTAGTGCGTGGTTACTGGCGCGGTGGTGCTTGCACGAGTGCGGGGCGAGCGTTTGGCGGGGTGGTATCGAGAGTTGACATGTAGTACAATACCCACACCAATTTTCAGCCGCCTGGCTATAAACGCGCGGTTTTGGTACGTGTTCAAAGTCTCTGCTCTTAAGAGTCTACCCGCAGTGCGCCGGGGGAACTCTTAAGAGTCTACCCGCAGCTCCCGGGTTAATTAGCGGCGAGCAACATAATTCGAGTTAAAAAAAGCTGGACTATGTGGCGGCGCTCGACATAGGTCGAGTGGCAATTTCAGCACGTAATGTGGCTGAGAGAGAGAGACAAGTGGTGGCAGGAGACTAGCGAGCGTATGACTGCTCCAGACCACCGCGGCGAACCTACTGACACAAATCTCAGCTCCCTCCTCCCTCTCTCACTCGCTACATACTCAATTATGTACCGAAAGTACCGAATTACCTGCTTTTTGCACTCGCGTGCACGTTATTGCAAGAAAACTATCCATCATACAAGGATCGTTATGGTGTCATTCGAAAGCTCTGTTTATGCCCTTTCAGGGATAGGTACTTGTTTTACGTTCTGGGTCTTATTTAGGCATGAAAATGATCACGTAAACAGCCCTATTTTGGCTAAAAACACCCCGCTGTGCGGTACATATAAATAAACCGCATAGGCCGCTCGTAAGGTGTTAAAGTTGATTTTTTTTTCTCTAACTCTTAAGAGTCTTCCCGCAGTCCGCTGGGGGAACTCTTAAGAGTCTTCCCATAGTTCCCGGGTTAAAGGTGAGATGGTGAGTTGCAACACTTGTAAGCAGTAAACCATAACATGACTGCCCAACACAGCCATAATACAACTATATCACACCTATGGCAGGCTGTTACACAGACCTTTCCTTCCTTCCTTTTCAAACTAAATAAAACAGATGCTGTACATAATTTATCTATGGCTTGATAGTATATGTATATGTACAATTTGTCCCCCTAGTGCTTGCATACTATAAATATCCATGGGTCTATCAATAGACTTGTGACCAATCTCTTAATTGTACTTACATAAGTCCACTGATCAACCATCACATGGCATCCCTTGACAACCGACACAAACAGCAATGCTTATTCATGACATAGCTACATATCAACACTAATTTATTGACAGAAAAGTTTAAACTGTAAGATTCTGGTCTGCTTTTCTTCAATTATCACATTCTTAGTCCCACACTATATACTTGTACTTAACAAAATGTTCTATCTCCATGGGCCACAAGTACTTGCATAAACCACATATTAACACCAGCAAATTATGAAAAATATTCATAAAACACAACTCATACAGAACCAGCCAGTGAGAACAGGCAAGTCTTGAAGAAAATAAAGTGAACAAGACCTGGTTTTTCTGACTATAAAAACATTTATTGCTGAGGGAGGCTGAGCGTTCACTCGGCCCAGAGAAGGAATGTTTACTACTTGAAGCTCATAGACTTGGCCATCGATAAGGACACACTAGTAGAGGACCCTACAATAGGTCCCGTGACCAATTTTTCCTGAGCAAGGTTTGATAATTGATTTTAGATGATTTAGGTGCTCAACAAAATAAGGCGGGGTCCACCTCTGAAAAGTTTGGACTAACTCGGCCAGAAGGTGAAATCCAAGATGGCCGCCGCGAAACTTGAAAGTGCTATAACTTAGGTCCTAGCCTATGTGGGCTACACATGGGATCTTGGTGTCTAAAAGTAGGTTTTTGGACCCAAGGGATCTAATCTAGTGATTACATTTTACATTTTCAAAAATTAATGTTTTTGAGAAAAAAATCCAAGATGGCCACCATTAAAATATGATAATTGCATATCTTTTGTTATACAGTAGTTATATGTCTGCTCTTAGTGTCTAAAAGTAGGGTTTTTATGCCAAGGAATCTAAATATAAAGTCAGAAATATGATATATAAATGAGGAATAACAATTACATATTTTTTGTTTTGTTATGAATGAAAACAAACATATGGCTTAATATGTCACCAAAATTATTTGATTGGTCTTCATCCGAGTTAATATCATAATCATCATTATCATCTGATTCACTTCTCTCTGAGTCACTGTCTTCTTGATACATGGGTTTTTTATGTTTGTACACTTCACTTAGATGTCTTGGGAGGGGTGGATGTCCATATCGCTTTGCCTTGCACATGCTGTTTTCAATTGTCCATCCATGGTCCAGGGGAGAAGGTGGGGGATCGGCCTTATCATAATTTAGAAGCATGTATGTTTGATAGTTGGCACGTTTCATTAAGATCATGGGAATCCCTATCTGGTGGTAGTCTGAGTGTTGATTTGTTCTTCATCTGTTTCCATTTCTGAGCACGTGCATCTCCTAGAGACTTGCTGGTCTGATCTTTGTAGATGAATTGAATCGTGAATGTGGCCATTGCATCTAGAGTATCTTCTGTGACAGAAAGCGATTTTCCAATTGATTGAAGGAGAATTTTGGCTTCAGGAGAAGAAAGCACTTTATCATATACAGTCCTCCCTCAGGTAGCGCGGGTATATCGTACTGGGACCGCGCCGCCGTGCTACGCAAACACAAACACGCCACAAACACGCGCTACACAAAGCAAAGAACTTATGGGATTAATTCTATTGGTTCTGGCCACTTCCCCAAAGTCCCCTTTTTTACCCATTTACCACCCGATTTATCTATTTATTTGTCAGTATTATTACGTTGGCAACATACCTTCATACTAGGGGTCAATAATATATCCAATTAAGACCATTGGTATTATGAAATGCCATTTATTTGACACGAAACCAATGCTGCTCAGCTGTAGTACAACAATAACAAACCACATGTCGTCTGCGTGAGAGGCAGGCGGTTGAGCGAATAGCTATGAAATAGTGCGAGGACTGTGGAAAGGATTGGGAGTACCTGCAATAATGTACGGCTTAGAGGCGGTAGAAACAACAGAGGCGGAAACGAAGAAATTAGAAACGATACAGAATAAAATCGGGAGGACAGGATTGGGGGCAAATAAATACGTAGCTCAAGAAGCAATCCGAGGGGAGATGGGGTGGAGTACGTTTGAGGAAAGGATTGGGAAAGCGAAAGGGAAGTACAAAGTGAGACTAGAGGGGATGGAGGAAGATAGGTGGCCGGGGAAGGTATACAGATGGGCGAGCGAGCAAAGCAAATGGAACAGAGAGTGCAAAAAAAGATTGGGAGGATAAATATAAACGAGGACCGGGGGGGGGGGGAATTTAGAAAAAGAAATGAGAGAGGGGAGTGGGTCATACTAGAGAATGGGAGGGGATGTGTCAGAGAGATAGAGAAGGGGATAAAGGAGGAGGGGAGAAGAAGATGGAGGGAGGGGGGTAGAAAATAAAGCCACGCTGGCATATTATAGAGAGAAGGAAAACCAGCTAGAGAACTTTACTATGATGGGGGATGGGGATCGAAACTCCTATTAAAGCAAGAACAGGATCGCTAGAAACGAATGAGAGAACAAGGAGATGGAATGGAGTGGGACCGCACTGCAGTCAATGTGAAATGGGAGGGGACCCCAATAGTGGAGGATGTAGAACACATAGTAACCGAATGTACAAGATATAATGAGGAGAGAGAGGAGTTGGAGAGGTACATGAGGAATAGAGTTGGGGAGAGGGGGTGGGAGGAGATTAAGCAGAGGGAAGATAGAGTGGGGCGCTATGGGGTTAACACAGGAGATGGAAACACAAGGCATGGAGATGATGAAGAGGATATTGGAGAAAATGTGGAGGAAGAGAAATGGGTGAGGGGGGGGGCGGGAGGTAGGGGAGGGGGGAGGAAGTGATGGGGGGGGGTTTATACAAACAAAACAAAAACTGTCTCTTAAACTATCCTTCTACTCTAAACTTTCCCTCCTACTAACGTTTCTGAGCCAGTACCGATACAAAGGTCAGCCCTGTGGATCTGCACGGTCAGCGGTTCAAAAGAAGAAGAAGAAGAAGAAGAAGGTGGCAGCTTGGCTAAACTTACCAACAATCTACCGCCTTCATTAGAGTTATAGTTTAATGTATTTTTCTTTGGCTTTTACTATTATAAATATTATTTGGTAAAATGAAATTCAATTCCATAGAGTATATAATAACATTTTATTGCATACAGAAATAACTCGGGTTTAGACATAGCCACACAAGAACAACACACACACACACACACACACACACACACACACACACAAGAACAACACACACACACAAACTGACTCAACAATAACACACGGAAAATCAGCTGACGAATCTTCATTAGAGTTATAGTTTAATGTATTTTTCTTTGGCTTTTACTATTATAAATATTATTTGGTAAAATGAAATTCAATTCCATAGAGTAAATTATAATAACATTTTATTGCATACAGAAATAACTCGGGTTTAGACATAGCCACACAAGAACAACACACACACACACAAACTGACTCGGTAGCACTAAGTCTAGGTGTAAATCGAGCGCCGTGTTCGGAATATGCTACAGCTAGAGCAATAGCACTAGGTTAAAGATCCGATTGATGCAGATATAACATTTTTTTAGCATGCCTACTCCAGTTGATTTATTAGAAAAAAGATAAATACCAATATTACAGTAATTGTTTGGGGTTGGTCCCTCTTTTATATGTCGTCTAGAGTAGTTCAATGTGCTGCTTAGAGCAATTATGCCTAGCCTTTGTTCTATATTTTGTTTTGGATGGATAAGATATAAATGTGTATTATACAGTATATATTGGTGAGCCTTCTTTTCAGGCATATACAGTATATACCGGTAGGCCTATGTTGCTTATTTTTCAGTCTGGTCTTAATCACATCGTTTAATTGTCTCTTTGGTTTGATGATGTTTCCCAATTATGCAGCCTTTACTATACATACTGTAGGTTTAGGCTTACACTGTACGAATTTGAATGCACAATTTATTTGTCTGTCTGTCTCATTTATCTGTAACGCCTAACAATATTATATCGTATAGGCTATTCTACAGACCTACGTTTGGTTATTGAAATAAACGTACGTTTATTAGTAGGCAAGTGGTTCCATTAACCCTTTCACTACCAGGGAATATGTTTTTTATCAGCTATATTTAGACGATTTTAGGCAGCTTAGGAAGGATATGCAGTAGTAAAAAGGGTTAATTCCGATAGTTTGTAGCCTGATAATTGCCAAATCCTAATCCGAATAAAATTGTCTATAAACAGCTGAAATCAAATATAGACGTCACCGGTAATGAAGGGGTTAATTAAGCTGGAAGGTGTAACTATAAAACAGATCGCAAGATAGTGCTACTAAAGAGATAGTTTAGTCTAAAAGTACGAAGAGGTGATTGAAGGATTGTTACATATATGGCTCTCAATCGATGTATATTCAACATATAAGGGAGAAATTAAGCTGCTTGCGGAAGGTAAAAGGAAATAGAGGTGTAGGCTAATTAAGTTAATGGGATATGTTGTCAACTTGTCAATGAGGAATTTAACTGGTTTATTATCAATAAACCAATTTAATGAAGGCTAGTAGTAGTAGGCCTACCTTTTTTGCCTCCACAGCCCATTATCCTATTACAAATGCGCCAGTTACCTCGATCTCTTCCTCCGATAGACCTACGTACTCCAGCGATGGTAAGTTCTAGGTCTCAATTAAGTAGTACCGTTGTTTATCAAATGGTATGGTTCTTAGAGATATGGAACTATAGGCTAATTGGCCCATTATCAGCTTATGTTGTTGCAAGCCCCAATCTCAACACATTGAAAAACAACCTGGACAAGCACTAGCAAAGGGTAAGTATATGTTTCCCAATAGGCCAAATAAAAGTATAATTCTTGTACCATACATTGTTTTGTGTAACTTACTTGTGCGTGTGTTGAATTGTAAGACTACTCGGAATGAGGAAGCACAGTCGAACCATTTAAGGAAGGAATAAAACTTACCATGCGAATATGACCGGATATATTTAAGAAGGTATAATTATGTACCTCTCCTATATAGTTGTAGGCTATAGGACTAATTATATGTCAGTGTGTCAGCTTGCATTCTTTCCATTAGGCTACAGCATAGCCTATCTTGTAAAACCCGAGAACAGTCGATCCTTTGTGGGTTCCTCCTTTATTGACATATATCGATATGAATTCGCGATCTATACCCTGTTCCAAATAGGTAGGCCCGAAATCATGACCCTTAGCTATAACCTCTAGAACTCGAAAGGGCTTGAACAATGGACGTGCATTCCAACCCCTATTACTTGGCTAACCCTTCCCAAATGGTAGAAATATTAACTCAATTGCTCAAATAGTTTGTGAGTTATAGAGGTTAATGTTCCAAAAGTTGTGGCCTACTTATTTGGAACATAGGCCTAGGCCTACATATATAGCCAACAGAGGTTTCATAGAAACGTCAATTAATTCGCATACACTATGCGATTAAGATTCTGGATGATCATGATAGGCGAGTAGATATCTATAATATAATAATAATAATAATAGTTCTTAAAGCTAGCGCATGCTAAGCTAGCTAAGGATAGCTCAATAAGGCCGATTAGGCGTATTTCCATTGGGGTCCTGTACTACTACCCAATCCCTTTGCTCATGAGGGATGGTAACGACTCAGTGCTTGTGAAAAATCTTTAATGCGCCGAGCGTGAACCCGGGCCTTCTGGGTGGAAGTCCGAGACGCTAGTCACTACACCAAGCGAGCCGCTACATATCAATGGATAGGCTTCAGTGGCTTTTAGTTATTGGTAGGCCATAATTTTTTCAAGGCTGACCACAGCCTTGTAACTATACACACTATGTACAGGAAGGCTGGGGCTCAAGCTGAAACTGTAACTCCGCCAACAAAACTGTTATGCCCTGTTTTTCTACAGGTTTAACTTGGGTAATGTGAGTTCTGAATGACTGGGTATATAAGGCTGCATGCACAATACAAGGTATGAGGAATAGAGAACACAAAATAAACACACGGTAACACGACACAAGTTCACGTTTATTGAAGTAAAAAGACATAGAAAGATAGTAATTTTTCGCACAAAAACAATAATAGAAGGGAACTGCTAGCATTAGCGGATCTGGATGGAGCCTAGTCTCCCACTTCCAACGTTCAGGTATATTCTTCTGATCACGGGTTTAATTAGCAAGTTTATTTTACTGGAAGACCTCTATATATTCGTATAATTCAATGTCACGGATTTGACCTCTTGCTGGCTGGTCACGTGCCCAAGTATCAGCTCACAGTTAGGATTAGACACGTGTATATTGTAGAACACGGAATCTCTAGTAACCTCATGGGGGTACTGAACTAAGTTTTATATTCTTATGGCAGAAATACGTAGAACACAAATCAGTGGGCGAATGTTAGATATCACTAGAGTTTTAATATCTGAATAAGGTAATTACGAGAGTCAAGGTCGCCTGTTAATTAAAGAGCACTGATCGCTTAGTACGTCCCAAATGGAATGGTTAAATATGAATTACACTGGGCAAGTCTTAGCCACTTATAGAAAGTTAATAAGTGAGTATCAAGCTAGTACTATAACACTTAGTATAGCAACATGAATCTTGAATAGTCTGGGTAGATCTGGTCCTGGTTATCTTGCTTCCGGTGATGTGGGGGGCTAACGACTGGTTCCTCGGCCGTCCAGATGGTCCAAAATGTAGGAAGTTCTCAAGTCGATCTCTTGACGATCGTTGCTGGCTACACACTTATATACCCACGAATTTGTGTGAAGGTTATAAGGTGCACGTTAGGACTTGTACATGGACAGATGCTTCTATCAGTCTTCTCTGCCACGGAGTCTGCCGGATCTGGAATCTCTCAACTCCGGAACAACACAAGGGCAGAGCTAGAGGTAAACTGCAGGGTAGTGACCACTGGTTGGTGTCTAGCTTTCAACTGATTTGACTGGGGGCGGGAGCTAGATTTATAGGCTCGGTTCTGGGCCCTGTAGACAGTAGGGATCTCGAGTCTTATGGACTTATTTGAGCTCTCAATAGATATGGGGACTAGGTAAGATGGTATTTACTGTTGTGGCACATGGCATTAGGAAGCCTTTATATTTTCATATAACTGAGCCTTAGTAAGAGGTACTATTTTGGCTATACTGGAAGTATTTAGGGGAGAGAGACTGGATCTACTTTGCGAGGAGGATGGGGACAGCTGTGATAGGAGCGTCTCTTAGATTGTTCAATCTTCATTATATGGTATAGCTGAGGTGCTAATTTAGTGACCAGAGCATGCAAGAAAGGTAAATGGTTTATTGTGAGTAAATAGAGGTTAGTAAAGGTGTTAGTCATGCATGGTTAGTTCATTGATAGGAAGAATTCCTGTGCTACCTGGCAATGACTCGGAAGTCAAAACAGGGGCCAGGTATACCTCAGCGGGGGTGGGGGTCTCCCTCCTCGGGTGGGCAAAAAGGGGGAGCTGGGCGCCCTCTCTCTGTGATAGTCGTCCGGCGGCTGTGGCTTGGGGCTTGGGGCTTGCCATATCACCAGTGTTTGTAATAACCCTCTGTGTATGAGACAGATGTGGGTGTCCTTAATACCAAAACCGAAGGTGCCTTAGCTAGCTGGTTTTACTCGGCTGGTTGTTAATTGTAGGGTTTGCTGGATGTGGTGGAGACTGGGTTGCTAACTCTGCCACATTTATCTGGAAGTATGGCAATAGAAGTTAGTTACTGGCGGGGCGGCTAGCCTCGCACCGACGACCATTGGGTGCAGGGTTGTGAATGGGTTGTAAGAGAATAGATGGCATGCAAGGGGCTAGTAAAGTTCTAATGTGGTTCTGGGCTACTAAGTGAAGGTAGGCGGGAGAGAGTGTCGTTACAGGTATGGGGAGTCAAAGAAAATTCGAGGTCTCCTATAATGAGACTTTGGTAAGTCAGGGGTTCCTCTGAGATATTGCCACGAGAATGTGGTGATACGAGCGGGAATGATGGCGGGTTGTAAGAGGCACGATGGGGGGGGATGTGTTAGTGGGGGAAAAATACCATGTGAGTTGGGGTATGGCCGCGGTTCACCATTTTTGATGGTGGGGGATTTGGCATTTTCCTGAACTACCGGGCTACTGATGGTGGGGGATTGACTGGCGAGCAGGTGCTTGGTACTTATAAGGGGGGCAAGGTATTTGGTGGGGGTCACGCGTGAGGGGGGGATTAACGGGCGTGTGAGAGGATAAGTGGGGCGCGGTTGAGGGGGTTAGAAAACGGATTGTGGAGGGACTGCGGAGGGTGGTGGGGGGAGCGTTGTCGGGCAGTAACGGTTGTTGGCGTTATGTGGTTTGGTGGTTATGTTGTCATGAGAGGGCGAGTGTCAAGTGTGGGTGAGTTTGATGAGGTTGGTGATTTTGCTGGTGATTATTGTCTTCTTTCCCTTTGTGGGGGAGAATTCGACGAAGAAGAAGAAGAGGAGGAGGAGGAGGAGCTAGGAGGGTAGTGGTCTGGCAGCCCTACGGAACTGGGGTTAGTAGGGTGTGTTTTCTGGAGGTTTTAAACGATGTTTGTCGTGGGCGTAAGTTGTAGGGTGAGGTTACTGAGGTACATTGTGTGGTGCGGTTGGGTGTGTACTTGGTTTGGGGTGGGGGTGGTGGTTTTCTCACTGTGGTGCCTGGTGGAGGTATGTCAGGGCTAGACGGGAGGTTCTGTTGTGGTCGGGGTTGTTGTGGTGGAGGTTTTGTACTTGGATAGTGGGGAGGAATTGACTATCAGAAGTGAAGGAAGGTGTCATGGTGGAAGAGGGTGTGATATGGGGGCTTGGGGTTTGTGGAGGTTAGTTTGGGGGGTATGTTGAGAAAAGATTTGTAGGTTCGGTGCTGGAGGGCTTAGGTCCTTAGGGGTTTGTATGGGAATATTTAGCCTGAGTGAGAGGGTGAGTAGGGGTGTTTAATTTAGGGTGGACGTGTGTGGGTGGGTAATGTCTTGTGGCTTTAGAGGTTTAAACGCTCGGACGAATCTAGTTCGGTTGAGTGCGAGTCACGCCGTGATAGTCGATGGTGACTTGAAAGGCATTTGGGACTTGTATTACGGTGTAGGTCCAACATAGCGAGGGCCTAACTTGTTGGTGATAGGGAGGTTGGCTACCATTACGGTTCATGGATGGCGAAAGGGTTTTTGTCATCGATGTTATCAGTTTGGTGTCTGACAGATCTGGGCGGTATGGAGGGTGTTTTGGAGATGTTGCAATGGGTCAATGTGGAGGTGGAGGTGGTGGAGGGAAGGTGCGCGTTGTGGGTGGTGGAATGGCAGTAGTAACAGGTGGGGGGTACACCGTAAACAACGTTCCCATGAGGGGAAAACTGTCTTCCCGAGGGTACAGTGTGTTCATACCCCCACTGTATCATCTTTAGTTGTGATGGCCAGTCTGAGGTATTAAGAGCAACCCTTCTTGTTACGTAACTGGCTTGTTGATGGTGCGATGGCCCTGCGTTCGCAGATTCGCATTTCCTTGAGCGCCAGTGATGGGGATGAGTGTTTAATCTTAATACCGACATTGTTGGTGTGAATTGTTGCCAAAAAGTGTCCACTAAACTCGGGGGCATTGTTCCGATTAGAAGAGCAAGGTGGAAGGCCGACCGAATATAGGGCCAACACATTCGGTGGCAAAGCAGTGTGGCGACTGTGTGTGCTGTGTGGTCTTTAACTGGGCAGGCTATTAGGAAAATTTTGAATATCAGTCTACAAATGTGACGATATAGCGGTTGCCAGCGTAAGAAGGGAACGGGCCCATGATGTCGAGGATAGGACTTTGAACGGTTTGTTGGCAGAAATGGTACCAGCTGGGCCTGGGGTGCGTGATCTATCCTTTCCAATAAACACGGTTTGCAGGATTCTGTCACTCGTTGTGCAATTTTGGAGGGGTGGGGGGTCCAGTACTTGGTCTTCTGTGAAGATCTTTACACATTTTCTTTTGTCCAAGGTGTACTGCCGTTTTCCTCCTATGGATGGCAATCATGTCGTCTGTGAGGCTATGGTTTGCGGGGTCCATAGATTAGTAGTGACCAGGTGTCTGTCGGCACGTGCTCGGATATCCCCAGCGAGTCAGTCTCTCTGAAGACGTTTAACGGCTATCCAGGGGGGTCTGATTCGTGCCTTCCCAAGATGTGAATTAGGGAGGGGGCTGGGGGGGCATTCTGTCTGGCCGAGGTGGGCGCTAGATACCAATTGAGTGTTTTGTAAGGCGGCTGTAGCTAGGTTGGTGGGGGCGCGTGGTCTTTTGGTACTGGCAAACGTGACCAGGGCGTCTGCCATTAGTAGGGAGTTTGCCGAAGGACGATATTGTATTTCTGGTAAAGTCGTAGGTTCCTCTAGTGGCTCTCTCCAACGTACCACAATGGACCTGAGTTGGTTCTGCGCACCTACGCAGCCATTGTAAACGATGATGGTCGGTACATTATTCGAGTTTTGGCTCCAACACAAATGACGGAAGTGGCTGATGTGCCCCAAATGATCCCTACAGCACTCTCTTTTGGTGGCCTGCCGTAATTCTGTTGGTGGTGGGGGCTGATGTGTGGAAGCTGGCATACGCTATCACATGTTCCTTCCATCTCTGAATTGAGCTAACTTACTGCCCCTATGAGTACAGCGGATACGTCGGTATAAAGGCGGAAAGGTTGTCTGGTAGTCAGGGGAAAACGACAATACGGGGCTTGGATATACCCTTTGCATTCAAAGTGTTAAACAGCGAGGTCTTCTTTTCAGGTGTCCAGGCGAACGGGGTGGGTCTCTTGTGGGTAAGTTGGTGGAGGGGTTTCTGGCTATGGTGGCCAAAGTGGGGGACGAACCGTCTGTAGTACGTGGCTAAACCTAGAAACGAACGTATTCCTCTTGATTGAACGTGTGCGTGGGTGGGGTTTGGTTTTGTATGGCTTGAAGTTTCTTCGGGTCTGGCGCAATCACTGTTCAGATATCACGTAGTCCGAGAAAAATCTACCGTATTCTGTGCAATCACGCACTTTGAGGGTTTTTTAATTTCAATACCCGGCGGCTCGGATTCTTTTGCTTAGGACTTTGTCTGCAACCTGAGGAGGTGTTCCCCAGGTTGGAGTGAGTACACACAAATCAATATCGTCCAGATAGGCTCGGCAGGTTTTCCCGGTTTTGGCCATGTAATACCTTTGTTCATTCCAACAAAGGGAGAAGGTGGCAGAGGTCCGTTACAGAGGCCAAAAGGCTTAGGACGGTAAATTCATAGTGATGGGCCCACCACTAGTGGAAAATGCTGTTTCTTTGTCTTGGGTTCCTTTTTGACTTCTTTGCTATTCCGTTATTTGTCGGGCATTGATAGGAACTTGCCAATCCCATGCTTGCAAGTCGAGGTAGTAGGGAACCACTTTTGGATCCAGTCTATAGGGAGTGTCATAGGGAATCGTCTATTGGGGTAAGGGCGTAGCGTCTTTAATGGTAGGTCATTTAACCCATCCTGTAATCGTTATACGCAAAAAAAAAAAACGGGTTGTCCCATCTTTCTTTTTGACTAAGACAACAGGGGAAGACCAGGGGCTTAATGGACGGAGTGGGTGGGCCAATCCCGGCCTCTAACATTTCCTGGACCTTGGCGTTCCTCTTCCTGCCGTTGTATGGGGTTCTTCTACGGGATGGTTGTCATATGGGGGGGCCTGTGGTGTGTTAATGATGTGTGTTCTACATCCACGTCTGTCCGATGGTTTCGGTGGGTGGTGTGTGAGGGCAATGACGTCACTGAATTCCAGCAGTAGGGCTGTACATCGACCGTTTTTGGTTGGTGCAGATAGTGTCTCAGGAAGATGGGGGCAATTGGAGGCTGGTAGGGGTAGATGCAGTCATGGGGGGCAGTAAGGGAAAGCTCCCCCCCCCCCCCCCTCCCCCCCCCCCAACAAAAAACCCGGACCTTGGTAGCTACGTGCTGGAGACCCGTCACGCGAACCCTATACAAGAATTGAGATGGCTAAGGTTAAAAAGGCTACGATACCCTACGACATTACGGGCTAGGGAAGCCTAACTAAAAAGAATGTTTTGTAAGGCATACCTCGAAAATGTCCCGCACCCACATAATACTAACCTGAGTTGACGTCAGGTAATAGTGTCAATAGTCGTCGATGGTAAGTCCATAATATCTCGAGAGCCTATCACCGGGGTTCTTCAAAATCGGACAGGTGCTATAATTTGTACGTCCGTGGTAGGACAGTGGGTTAGCGCGGGGGCCGGGGGTGATGGTGGTGAGTCACTAAACCAGGGTTCTGAACCCCACCCAAGGCATCTCAAAACCTGTGGTTTTTTTTAGG
>CM064527.1:42739467-42910035 GCA_032716605.1 Paralithodes platypus | reverse complement strand
ACTGGCGAGCAGGTGCTTGGTACTTATAAGGGGGGCAAGGTCACTTTGGTGGGGTCACGCGTGAGGGGGGGATTAACGGCGCGTGTGAGAGGATCAGTGGGGCGCGGTGTGAGGGGGTTAGAAAACGGGATTTGTTGGAGGGACTGCGGAGGGTTGGTGGGGGGAGCGTTGTCGGTGGCAGTAACGGTTTGTTTGGCGTTTATGTGGTTTTGGTGGTTATGTTTGTCATGAGAGGGCGAGTCAAGTGTGGGGTTGTGAAGTTTGATGAGGTTGGTGATTTGCTGGTGATTATTCGTCTTCTTTCCCTTTGTGGGGGAGAATTCGACGAAGAAGAAGAGGAGGAGGAGGAGCTAGGAGGGTAGTGGTCTGGCAGCCCTACGGAACTTGGTTAGTAGGGTGTGTTTTCTGGAGGTTTTAAACGATGTTTGTCGTGGGCGTAAGTTGTAGCGTGAGGTTACTGAGGTACATTGTGTGGTGCGGTTGGGTGTGTACTTGGTTTGGGGTGGGGTGGTGGTTTTCTCACGGTGGGGCCTGGTGGAGGTATGGAAGGGCCAGACGGGAGGGTTACTGTTGTGGGCGGGGTTGTGGGTGGAGGTTTTTGTACTTGGATAAGTTGGGGAGGAACTTGACCTATCAGAAGTGAAGGAAGGTGTCATGGTGGAAGAGGGTGTGATATTGGGGGCTTGGGGTTTGTGGAGGTTAGTTTGGGGGGTATGTTGAGAAAAGATTTGTCGGTTCGGTGCTGGAGGGCTTAGGTCCTTAGGGGTTTGTATGGGAATATTCGTAGCCTGAGTGAGAGGGTGAGTAGGGGTGTTTAATTTAGGGTCGGACGTGTGGGGTTGGGTAATGTCTTGTGGCTTTAGAGGTTTAAACGCTCGGACGAATCTAGTTCGGAGCGTGCGAGTCACGCCGTGATAGTCGATGGTGACTTGAAAGGCATTTGGGACTTGTATTACGGTGTAGGGTCCAACATAGCGAGGGCCTAACTTGTTGGTGATAGGGAGGTTGGCTACCATTACGGTGTCATGGATGGCGAAAGGGTTTTTTGTCATCGATGTTATCAGTTTTGGTGTCTTGACAGATCTGGGCGGTATGGAGGGTGTTTTGGAGATGTTGCAATGGGTCAATTGTGGAGGTGGTGGAGGGAAGGTGAGCGTGGTGGTGGAATGGCAGTAACAGGGGGGGTACACCGTAAACACGTTCATGAGGGGAAATACCGTCTTCCCGAGGACAGGTGTTCCTCCCCAACTGTATCATCTTTAGTTGTGATGGCCAGTCTGAGGTATTAAGAGCATCCATTTTTGTACGTACCTGGTTGTTGATGGTGCGATGGCTGCGTTCGCAGATAGCATTTCCTTGAGGCCAGTAGGGGGATGAGTGTTTAATCTTAATACCGCATTGTTGGGTGAATTGTTGCCAAACGTGTCCACTAAACTCGGGGGCATTGTCCGATAGA
The DNA here is from genome assembly GCA_032716605.1 of Paralithodes platypus. Classification (NCBI taxonomy): domain Eukaryota; kingdom Metazoa; phylum Arthropoda; class Malacostraca; order Decapoda; family Lithodidae; genus Paralithodes; species Paralithodes platypus. The sequence continues at coordinate 42,908,579 of CM064527.1, read as the reverse complement.
AGAGCAAGGGGAAGGCCGAATATAGGGAACACTTCGGTGGCAAGCAGTGTGGCGACTGTGGTGGCTGTGTGGTCTTTAACTGGGCAGGCTATTAGAAATTTTGAATATACGTCTACAAATGGGACGATATAGCGGTTGCCAGGGAAAGAAGGGAACGGGCCCATGATGTCGAGGATAGGACTTGGAACGTTTTGTTGGCAGAAGTTATACCAGCTGGGCCTGTGGTGCGTGATCTATCCTGTCCCAATAAACACGGTTTGCAGGATTCTGTCACTCGTTGTGCAATTTTGGAGGGGTTGGGGGTCCAGTATTGGTCTGTGAAGATCTTTAACATTTTCTTTTGTCCAAGGTGTATGCCGTTTCCCTCGTGGATGGCAATCATGTAGTCGTGGGCTATGGTGGGGTCCAAGATTATGTGACCAGTGTCTGTGGCAAGTTGATCTCCCCAGCGAGTCAGTCTCCTGAAGACGTTTAACGGTATCCAGGGGGGTCTGATTCGTGCTTCCCAAGATTGAATTAGGGGGGGGGGTGGGGGGGCCATTCTGTCGGGAGGTGGGCGTAGATACCAATTGAGTGTTTTGTAAGGCGGCTAGGTTGGTGGGGGGGTCTTTTGGTACTGGCAAACGTGACAGGGCGTCTGCATTAGTATGGAGTTTGCCGAGACGATATTGTATGGTAAAGTCGTAGTCCTCTAGTGTCTCTCTCCAACGTACCAAAATGGCTGAGTTGGTTTCGCACCTACGCAGCCATTGTAAAGATTGATGGTCGGTAATTATTTCGAGTTTTGCGCCCAACACAAATGACCGGAAGTGGCTGAGTGCCCAAATGATCCCTAAGCACTCTCTTTTGGTGGCTGCGTAATTCTGTTGGGGTGGGGTGAGTGTGGAGCTGGCATACGCTATCACATGTTCCTTTCCATCTCTGAATTGAGCTAATACTGCACCTATGGCGTACAGAGATACGTCGGTATAAAGGCGGAAAGGTTTCTGGTAGTCAGGGAAAACGACAATAGGGGCTTGGATTACCTTTTGCTTCAAAGTGTTAAACGCGAGGTCTCTTTCAGGTGTCCAGGCGAACGGGGTGTCTTTGTGGGTAAGTTGGTGGGGGGGTCTGGCTATGGTGGCAAAGTGGGGGACGAAACGTCTGTAGTACGTGGCTAAACCTAGAAACGAACGTATTCCTTTAACCGTGGTGGGTGGGGTTTGGTTTTGTATGGCTTGAAGTTTCTTTGGTTCTGGCGCAATACCATGTTCAGATATCACGTGTCCGAGAAAATCTACCTTATTCTGGGCAATCACGCACTTTGAGGGTTTTAATTTCAACCCGGCGGCTCGGATTCTTTGCAGGACTTGTCTCAACCTGAGGAGGTGTTCTTCCCAGGTTGGAGAGTACACAATAATATCGTCCAGATAGGCTAGGCAGGTTTCCCAGGTTTGGCCATGTAATACCGTTTCCATCAAACGGGAGAAGGTGGCAGGTCCGTTACAGAGGCCAAAAGGTAGGACGTTTAATTCATAGTGATGGCCACCACTAGTGGAAAATGCTGTTTTCTTTTGGTCCTCGGCCTTGATAGGCACTTGCCAATACCCTGCTTGCAAGTCGAGGGTAGTGAACCATTTGGATCCGTATAGGGAGTCAAGGGAATCGTCTATTTGGGGTAAGGGCGTAGGGTCTTTAATGGTTTATGTCATTTAACCTCCTGTAATCGACGCAAAAACGGGGTCTCCCATCTTTCTTTTTGGCTAAGACAACAGGGGAAGACCAGGGGCTAATGGACGGGGTGGCAATCCCGGCCTCTAACATTTCCTGGACTTGGCGTTCCTCTTCCTGACGTTGTATGGGGTTCTTTCTACGGGATGGTTGTCATATGGGGGGGCCTGTGGTGTTAATGATGTGTTGTTCTACATCCGTCTGTCCGATTTCGGTGGGTTGTTGGGCCAAGACGTCACTGAATTCCAGCAGTAGGTCGTACATGCCGTTCTTTTGGTGGTCAGATAGTGTCTCAGGAAGAGGGGGCAATTGGAGGCTGGTAGGGGTAGATAGCATTTCATTGGTGGCAGTAAGGGAACGTGACCTGGTAGCTACGTGCTGGAGCACCCGTCACGCGAACCCTATACCAAGAATTGAGATGGCTAAGGTAAAAAGGCTACGATACCCTACGACCTTACGAGGCTAGGGACTAGCCTAACTAAAAAGGAATGTGGTGTAATGCCCTCGAAAATGTCCCGCACCCACAATAATACTAACCTGAGTTGACATCAGGTATAGCGTAAAATAGTCGTAGATGGTAAGTCCAATAAACTCATCTCGAGAGACTATCACCGTGGTTCTTAAAAATCGGACTAAGGTTGCTATACTTTTGTACGTCCGTGGTAGTACAGTGGGTTAGCGCGCGGGCCTGGTGGTGATGGTGGTGCGTCACTAACCAGGGTTCGAACCCCACCCAAGGCATCTCAAAACCTGTGGGTTTTTAGGGGGGTTAAATTCCCTTCAGAGGTTCGTACCCTGTGCCAGGTACCAGGAAAGGTTGATCCTAAAGGTAGCCTGGGGAGAATTCCCATTCCTATTTAACCTGGAAAAACCTAGCATTTCAAAAACCAACAAACCCATTCTCAAATTTGAACTTCTTCAGTGAAGCAATTGACTGGGTAAATTCATCTCCCCTTCCTCTCCCAGACAAATTGGGACCTGATCCTCCATGACAAGGATCCAAATGCCATGCTTGACACCATCCTCAGCACCCTACTGAAGGAGTGTCAGCATCACATTCCCCAAAGGAGGAAACCTTCCAACACTCGGCACCTCAAAATCCCGAGGGACCGAAAAATCCTAATGCAGAAAAGATCATCAACAAACAGCTCAATACACCCAAAACAAACGAGGAGCTTGCACTATCTACAAGATTGCAAGCATAGAAACTCAAATTAAAGCATCCCATGAGCGTCAAAAGCAAAAGAGGAAAGATCGTGCAGTACTGAACATCAAGCGTAACCCCAAATTCTTTTACAGTTACTGCAGGCGCTTCCAAAAATTAAGACGCAAGTGGGGCATTAACCTTAGTGCGCATGGGGGTAATTGGAAACGTCCCCTGTGCTGACGTATTTTGAGGTTCCGTCACTAAAATTTCATTGTGCCATTAATAGCATTAATATTATCCATATGCGCCTATTATGGGTTGATTATAAAGGTATTAACCTGAACACAAAAAAACGAGTGAAAACAGCGTTTGGATGGTCAAATCCGGAGATATAGCCCGAGTTGTATAATGTATGGGTGAGGCAATCTGCTTTCCCGCAATTTCCCCCAAGGCCACTGAGACACAGTCGATCGATACTCTCTCTCTCTCTCTTGCACTCGCTTGCTATCAGTGATGACCAGACCCTCCAATCGGGTTTCTAATGTTAGCACGAAAATATACCTCAGAATAAGGGAATAACAGGGAAACTAGGTGATAACTGAAGCAGAGGAAGTGGGAAGGAGGGGAGGTAGAGGACTGAGATTTTGCATGGCCCAGGGCCAAAAAAAATAAAAAAAAAAAAAATATAATTTTTTTTTTTTTTTTTCGATGTCAAAAGTTGATTTTTATTTTCTCTGACTCTTAAGAGTCTTCCCGCAGTGCGCCGGGGGAACTCTTAAGAGTCTCCCTGCAGCTCCCGGGTTAAGAACAGAGGATGGTGAAGCTGTAAACGACCCCAAAGATGTATGTCGGATCCTGCGAACACAGTACGAGAATGTCTTCAGCACACCACGGCCAGAAACTGCAATCCAGGACCTCAAAGCTTTCTTCACGGAAGACACTCCACAACCGACTCGACTAAGTGATATTGAACTGACTGAGGCAGACCTACGAAAAGCCATCAAAGAACTGAGAACGAATGCAGCTGCTGGTCCTGACGGAGTACCAGCCTACTGCTGATTAAATGCTGTGATGCCCCGATTCCTCCTATCTGCAAGCTTTGGAGACACTCAATGGACACAGGCACAATTCCATCCTCACTAAAACAGGCCATCATTACTCCAGTCTACAAGGGTGGTGAAAAGAGCCTGGCGAAGAACTATCGACCGGTAGCTCTAACATCCCACCTCATCAAGATATTTAAAAAAGTCCTGAGGAACAAGCTTGTCAACTTCCTGGAGAAAAATGGCCTTATGAACTCCAGCCAGCATGGCTTCCGGAAAGGCAGGTCATGCCTTTCGAAGCTCCTGCCCATCATGACTGGCTACTCCACGGCTTGCAGGAGAAAATGTGGATGTCGTGTTTCTAGACTTTGCTAAAGCATTCGACAAGGTGGATCACGGCATCCTCCTTCACAAGATTAAGAAACTCGGCATCCAAGGCAAAATAGGTGTTTGGCTGCACACCTTTCCTCTCCGCAAGAACGCAGACGTTTGCTGTTAACCCTGGAGCTGCGGGTAGCCTCTTAAGAGTTCCCCCAGCGCACTGCGGGTAGCCTCTTAAGAGCAGAGACTTTGAACACGTCCCAAACCCGCGCGTTTATAGCCAGGCGGCTGAAAATTGGTGTGGGTATTGTACTACATGTCAACTCTCGATACCACCCCGCCAAACGCTCGCCCCGCACTCGTGCAAGCACCACCGCGCCAGTAACCACGCACTAGTCTGGAGCCTACACGTCCCTCACGCTCCGCTCCCTGATGACACAACCAGCCCTCCTTCTGGTGGTGTTAGCCGCCGTGGAAGGCAGAGGGTGGCTGCCCAAGACCCTAGCTACCAGTACGACACGCCCTACAGCTCAGAGGACGAATCACCAGCACCAAAAGCACGTAAAACACGTGCAAGCAGGGCAATGGCACAGAGGTCATTGGTCTTTCGGGACACTGCCACCACGACCCAGGCCACTGCACCAACCACTACCACCACCACTGCCACCACTGCCACCCCTGCCACCCCTGCCACCGGTACCAGCGACGCAGGAGGCCGCCCTAGGGCTGCATTACCTGCGGGGGCAGGAAAAATTAAAGGGACGGGCGTATGGAACAGAGCCCGTACGCCAGCCACAGTGCCCCTACCACCACCACCACCACCATCCGCGGCTGCGCCAGCTGCCCCTGCTGCCCCTGCCGCCCCTGCCGCCCCTGCCGCCCCTGCTGCCCCTGCCGCCCCTGCCGCCCCTGCCCAAGGAACAGGGAAGGGGAAGGGGAAAGGGAGAGGGAAAGCGACTGGGAAAGCGACTGCTGGCCCTGGTGTCCCTGCCGGCCCTGCTGCCCCTGCCGCCCCTGCCACCCCTGCTGCCCCTGCCGCCCCTGCCGCCCCTGCCGCCCCTGCCCAAGGAACAGGGAAGGGGAAGGGGAAAGGGAGAGGGAAAGCGACTGGGAAAGCGACTGCTGGCCCTGGTGTCCCTGCCGGCCCTGCTGCCCCTGCCGCCCCTGCCGCCCCTGCTGCCCCTGCCGCCCCTGCCGCCCCTGCCCAAGGAACAGAGAGAAGGGCGACAGGCACCACCATCATCTTGCCATCAAGGCCACGCACCACTGCTGCCCCTGCCGCCGCCGCCCCTGCCGCCGCCGCCGCCCCTGCCGCCGCCCCTGCCACCACCTCTGCTGTCCCTGTCCATAAGACTCCCGCACGTGCCAAAGTGACCCGGAAAATTCTTACACCATCTAAGTATGCCGCCCTGCTGTTTATGGTGATTCGCAGGACATTGGCAGCCCGGGTTTCGACGACGAAGCCCTAGCACGGGACCAAGGGTGGGGGGATTTGGGAGTGGACAGTGGGAGTGAGTCCGACGTCGGTGACGAAAACGAGGAAGGGCATCGTCTGTCGAGTGAAGAGGAGGGTAATGATGATGAAGTGCTGTATCGCGACCATGGAAGCGATATTTCAGACGCAGAAGAAGACGCAGACGACATTCCGATCCCTGGCATGCCTTCGTTCGATTGGTCTGACGGGGTCAATTTTGTACCTGACGTGCCCCAGTTCAATCCTGGGACGTCAGGAACAACTGACAACTGGCCCTGTGATGATCAAGCGAATGAAAGCGACTTCTTCCTCGCTTTTTTCGACATGGAGGTAATGACGTACATCGTTGCCCAAACAAACGCCTACTACAGGTGGGTGTTTGGCAGATTGGACGTCCTTTCTCCAAAAGCGAGAATACGAGGCTGGGTGGATACGACTGTGGCAGAATTTCTGACGTTCTTTGCCTTGTTGTTCCTCATGCCTCTGATCAAGAAGCATGTGTTGCAACACTACTGGAAGCACGACCCTCTCATCGCCACCCCAACTTTCAATAAGTTCATGACTCGTGACAGATTTTTGTTGCTGCTAAGATTTATGCACTTTGCAGACAACGAAAATCCTAACAGGATTGACAGGATATGGAAAGTTCGGGATGTGTTCACCATGTTGTTGGAGAGGTATAGGAAATACTTTTACCCCTTCCTCAATTTGGTGATTGATGAGTCGCTCGTGCTCTTCAAAGGACGTCTTGTTTTCAAGCAGTATATCCCCTTGAAGAGGCATAGGTTCGGAATCAAGCTCTTCGTGTTGTGCGACTGTGAAACTGGAATAGTGCTTGACATGATCGTGTATACAGGCACTGACATTGACATACCGAAAGCCGCTGCCAATGACCCCATGGGCATGTCAGGTGCCATCGTCAGGAAAATGTTGGCACCTTACCTGGGCAAAGGCCACATCATCTACACTGACAACTGGTATACTTCTCCTGCTCTCTGCCAGTTTCTTTATGACAACCAAACGGGGTCATGTGGGACTGTCAGAAAGACAAGAAAGTTTATGCCAAAGTTCACAGGTGATGTCATTCCTCTCACAGATGCCTCCTCCAGTGACACACCTTCAGAAGACGACCTGGCCCAGGAACACCGCGAGAGGCATGTGCGAAGAAGGCGACGAAAGGGGCAGAAATACAAGCAGCTCGAGAAGTGTGGGAAACTGATAGCCCTGAAGTGGAAGGATAAGCGAGACGTCCACCTGCTTTCCACCGTCCACACAGGTGCCCAGGTGGATTCTGGCAAAATCCACTACCGAACCAGGAAGACAATCTACAAGCCCGACATGGTAGTGGACTACACCAAAAACATGCGCCTGGTGGACAAGTCTGACTGTCAGCTGTCAGGTGTTGATTGTCTGAGGAAGACTGTGAAGTGGTATCACAAGCTCTTCCTCCACCTAGTTGACATAACGATGCTGAACGCCTACAACTTGTGGTTGGTGAAGAAGGATATGGCCCCAAACCAGAAGCTGAAATTCCGGGAGTTCGTGTACAACGTCTCCTACCAACTCCTGGAGAAGTATCCACCACCACTCACAGACGTACGGCATGGCGTGGGGATCACGTTCCTGACCGCATCCAGCTGGGTGTCGAAAGACACTACACAACCAACACCGAGCTGATTGGCACTCGTCACAGGCAGGTGCAGTGCACCGTCTGCAGCTCCAGTGTGAGGAAACCCCATGTGACCAAAAGAGTCACCTCAATGTGCGCCGAGTGCAAGGTTGCACTCTGCCTGGGTGACTGCTTCAGCGAGTACCACCCCTTCACGCACTACTGGGTGTCGGGCCCTGCCCTGCCCTGCCCTGCCCTGGACTCGCCCCGTGCCCTGCCCTGGACTCGCCTCCTGCCCTGCCCTGCCCTGGACTCGCGCCCTACCTTACCTGACCTGACCTAATTGATCACGCTACCTCATAATGTAACATATATATTATATAATGTATAAGTTCCAAAGATGTCCCTGTGATATAGCTTTTACATTATATAATTGTATGTTTCATTATTTAGTTTATAAGTTTCAAAGATTTACATGTAATATGCCTTATTTTTTTAGTATATCAATATATATGTTTGTTATTTGCCTAAGTAATGTGTATATAATTATTTTCTTACCTCAAATGAATTGTACAAAAATAAATATGTTTCAATAAATCATGTGAAAGCTACTATGATAATAAAATAAAACAATAAAAAAAGAAAAAAAGAAAACAAGGTCATGTCATTGTATTCTTACAATATGATATATTCTATGAATATTTCATATTGTTTGAATACAATGGCATGATCTTGTAAAAAAAAAAATTTATAAAATTTTTTCTAGACAATATAAAACCTTCCCCATAACCCCCTCCTGGATTCGATCCCACTACCCTACGACACTTTGAGTTTTCCAGTCCGCGACCTTACCAACCATGCCACAGGAGCTCATACCAAATATCACTCAAAACTTCGTGTGTACAATCGAAATGACAATATACAAAAAAAAATGAATTATCCCACCAATTTACGTTTGTAAATTGATGGGATTATCAATTATATCATGCCAAGGTTTATAATAGTTTGTCTCTGTCAAGAATTAGTAATTATATAACTTTATTCTGTCAAAAATTGCCCAAACACTCAGCAAAATTGCCCCTCTCAGTGTGACTCCACTCATTTTCACACGGTCAGGCGGTCACGAGGTGACCCTTGCCGCTCCTTGATTCTCCAGCTACAGCAGCTCTGTCTGGGAACAAAATTGGTATAAATACAATAATGGATAAAATACTCTTCACAAATACATTTGTATTGTATAATATTGTAAATAAAAATGAATAATAACTGTGTGGGTGTCGAAAATTGCTCAACCAGCTTTCTTATGTCTCGCCTACGCGCGTATATTGGATTATACATAGTCATGACTGTCATACAAATAATTGCAGTAGGTCTCGAATATACATTTAGATTGCATATTACTTCGAAATAAATAAGTAAACGTTTCTCTGGTGGCAATCTACCCTTTCGCAGGTGTAAGGAGACACCAGTCTATATTTAGCCCTCTATCACAACAGGCAATCTGCCTGTGTTGACTCAGCACCGTCGCTGGTGGTCTATAAATATAGTACTTTATTTACAGTCAATGGCCTACATGTTTCTGTGGTACTTCACATGTGTCTAAAATGCAATGTCTGCTTGCATAAAAATGCAATTCTGAAGTCCATTTATATGTACGACATACGCATGTCTCAGTTTCTCTCTCTCTCTCTCTCTCTCTCTCTCTCTCTCTCTCTCTCTCCATTCCTGACTCATGTTATTGTAGACCTGTTGATGGCAACGAACACCAGCCATCTGGTAGACATAAGGGTCAAAATACCAAACATCAATACGCCTGGGGCGCCTCCACAATTATCACTAAGCTGGTTATCTATCTAGAGATCTGCCTTACTTCCATCTCTCCACGACTCACTCACTCACTGCACCCCTGCATGCCTCCCTCCCACCCACCCACCCACCCCCAACCCCCCCTTTCAGGCTTCCGTCTGCTAGAAACACATTCACAATTTGCGTAAATATCGCATCAATTGGGCTATATGCGGTATATTCCTTGTTATATGGGACGCCTACATATGTACACGTCTTTATTATAGCATGAGAGTGCTCTAAATACAAGATTGACGTGATATTTATGGCGTAACACACCCTCTCCCCCTTTCATTCCCACCACAACTCACTCACACCTTGGTTCACGCATAGAAACTCATTGATAATGTGCGTAAATATCGCATGAATTGGTTTATATGCGGTATATATTTTGATATATGGCACGTATACATACGTACAAGTCTGTATTATAGCGTGACAGTGCTCTACGTACAAGATATACGTGATATGTATGGCGTAAACCACACTCTCAGCTCATAAATTGCCGCCAAACCTCCAACACATCTTCATTCCCGCCTAAATATTCTCTTATAATTCCCTTATATATTGTAATTTTTGGTCACTATGAGGCATATTCATTGTTATATGGGTGCCCTACACACGTATACATACTCTAAATAGCCTAAAAGGGCTCGAAAAAGGAGATATACGTGATAATACGCGGTAACCCACCCCCTCCTCCCTCTCCTTCTATCCCCTGCGCGCGTAAATATTCGGCAGGGAAATCTCGCCGCTCGATGACAATCTAGCCGCGCGGTGCCATTCGCTCCACATTTTTCAACTACGGACCGTTCCCCTACCCCCCCCAGACATTTTTTGGGGGGTCAAATATATATGGGCCGATGCACGCAAACATTCCCTACACGATGATGTACTTTTTATCGAAATTGGCAATAGGTCCCAAAATCATCATAGGTGCGCACAGTCTTACCCTGTAGAAAACCCCCTGTGGGCCGCGGAGAGGTTAAGGGCCACACATCTGAAAAGTCCCACGTCATTAGTGGAGTACCCCAGGGATCAGTATTAGGACCTCTGCTCTTCCTTATACTAATAGGGGACATTGATGATGGAGTTGGTCAATCAGTTATCTCTTCCTTTGCTGACGATACGAACATAAGTCGTGTCGTCAGAAATGAAGAGGATATTCATAATCTCCAGGATGACCTCGACAAAATCTACAAATGGGCAGACGAAAACAACATGACCTTCAACGAAGAAAAGTTTGAAGCGTTACGATGTGGCCCGAAACAAACCCTCAAGGACACCACCAAACTACTCACTGCAGGCGGCCACGACATCACCCCCAAGCCACATGTGAGATGCCTAGGTGTGCAATTGTCCGACGATGCCACATTTCAACACCACATTTCTGCAGCTGTCAAGAAAGCCAAGGGAATGGCCGGATGGATCCTACGGACGTTCAACTCCAGGGAACAAGAAACAATGCTAACTCTCTGGAGGTCTATGGTACAACCCTTCCTTGACTACTGTAGTCAACTATGGTCGCCACACAAAAAGGGGTACATACGAGATCTTGAGTCCGTCCAGAGGTCCTTCACTAGAAACATTCGGGGGATGAAGGACCTTAGCTACTGGAACCGGCTCATGAAGCTAGGGCTGTACTCTCAGCAGAGAAGGCGAGACAGGTACTGCGCAATTTATGTGTGGAAAATCCTGGAGAAGCTGGTTCCAGATCCAACTGGTAATGAACTCCATGAAAAACAAAATGGTCGGACTGGAAGGAAGTGTGAGAGGAGATCCCTCCCAACACAGGCACCAGAACGAGTGAGATCCCTCCTCGCGTCCAGCCTAGGCCACAATGGACCAAAAAATTTCAACTCGCTGCCCAAGGAAGTGCGAGACATAGTAGGTTGCCCGGTAGACAGGTTCAAAGGGTTATTAGACAAGTTTCTAAAGACCCTCCCAGATGAACCACCAGTGTCTGGATACACTGCTAACTGCCGGGCGGCCTCAAACTCTATACCGGACCAGACGGACCTCCTTCGAAGGGACGCACGGGATGGACGCAGCGGTGGCGGACCACGACTGTGAGGACGGGACCTCTAGACGACTTAATAATAATAATAATAATAATAATAATAGTTCTTAAAGCTAGCGCATGCTAAGCTAGCTAAGGATAGCTCAATAAGGCCGATTAGGCGTATTTCCATTGGGGTCCTGTACTACTACCCCATCCCTTTGCTCATGAGGGATGGTAACGACTCAGTGCTTGTGAAAAATCTTTAATGCGCCGAGCGTGGGCGCGAACCCGGGCCTTCTGGGTGGAAGTCCGAGACGCTAGTCACTACACCAAGATTCAAGTAAGATATAATATATCATCGCTACCTAGCGCGACTGTGTGACGATCGATGCTATATTTGATACCCTGATCCCATAAATTCCATAATCAGTGTAGGCTCGTTGCCATAATGTAATTCCAAGAAGAGAGACTCGGCCTATTTATCATTAAATTATGAATAATAGATACAAATAATTATAAATATATACAATTATAATCATAATGATTATAAATGAGAAAAAAATAATGATAAGAGGAGGATATTGATAATATACAGGATCGACATATATACAAGAGGGATACGATTCTATCATTGACTAAAAACTGATGCTCTAAGTCTATATTGTTTGATATCAATTTGTTTGTAAACCCGTTGTACCTATAGTTTTAAATTTAAGATGGTTTCCGAATCCGAAATTTTATTTTGATTGTGGAGCCACACTATAGTGAATATATATCCATTTTAATAAGAAGAGCCTGCATCTGGCGATCATAGAGGTAAGCTACTATATGGTAGACCATTGTTTATTAGTTTCCTACCACTGTCATTCACCAATTAAGCTGAAACCGTCATGATATGCCTACGATTCGATTCTTCACAGCTTGGCTATAACGCGTGATTTCAATATTTCGCAATAGATAGGCCTACTCAGAAATTGCATGTCACAGAAAGTTAAGGTTACCATTTATGGAAGGAAGGGTTTCTTAGGCCTATTGGTTAATTGCCGTTTTAGTGCCACTGACGATGCAACTGATTTTGTGGTGAAATATTTTTCCTTTGGCATGGTAGCCTATTTGATGTAGGCTAGCCTAGGCCTAGCCTAAATAAAAAAAAAAATCATAGCCATTTCCTATGGGCTATGGTCCAAACTTAAAAAAAATATATATATAGGCCTATAGGCCTAGGCCTAGCCTATCCTATACTAGGCCTAGCCTCCGCCTAGGCCTAAACACCAAAATTAATTTATTACAGGTAGGCCTACCTTCATTAATCATTAGGCCTAAACTTCAACAGCAAAACAAATACGGAAAAATGTTATTTTAATAGCCTACCACAAATTTTCAGAGTGATTTTTATAAACACAATTGGTCATTTGCATCAATATATAGTGTTTGTAATTAGCCTAATTAGAAATCTCGGGAAAACCTATTTTCCCCATTAGGCCTATCGATCGATGTTGAGACACACTCGCTCCCCGATAGTGATTTGAAAAGTCATTAGCCTAACCTAACAACATTACCTAACCTAACCTAGTGTTATGGGTGGGGGCTGCCGCCCCCACACCCCCGCTGGTTGAGTACTTAATAAAAAAGAAAGAAAAATTGGCTGTCGATTATACGAAGGTGAAAGAAAGTCGATGAAGTCTAGGCCTATGGTGTTTACTCTGCAATCTTCAGCTTGATTGTACATTGATAACGGGAAAGTACCGTATTGACAACCTTGTTACGAAAATTAAATTTTAGTACCATACTTTTATATTAGGCCTAGGCCTCGGTTTGGTCAATATTTATGAGTCACACCACAGCTGGGATCTCATTTTTAACGGTAGTTTTGGGTTCCTATCATTCTATGCTTCATTGCTATATACTTTTTATCCACCGGAAAATATTTTTTTTCTTGGCTTTTTTTTTTTTTTTTAGCCTAGGGTAGCATTAACCGGTTTAATTCTAGTTTCGCTTTCACAGCATACTCATAAATTTATATGGCTACTTTCGAGTTGTCATATACCATACTTAATTCCTATATATGTCCAAAGCGGCGGAAATTCATTATAAGGAATTATACCTACTGTAAAAAAAAAAAAAAAAATCTCCCCATATGCGGCACCATGGCTATTACATAATACTAGGTTAGGTTAGGTTAGGTTGTTAGGTTAGGATAATGTCGTTAATGTAGTTTATTATCATTATATTCCGTCTTTTACCCAGCAATTTCCCTGATCTTCATAGTTGGTCGGGAAGCTATGCCTTTACAACGGCCCCTCACTTTTGTCGCTGTGTACGTGAAACTAGAATTTTACCCATTAACCTAACCAAAAAACCTAACCTAACCTAACCTAACCTAATAGCCCCCAAATACATTTAGGTTAGGTTAGGTTAGGTTTTTAGGTTAGGTTAATGCTACAAAGAAAAAAAAACAATAAAAAAAACAAAAAAACATAATATTTTCCGGTGGATAAAAAGTATATAGTAATGAAACATAGAATGATAGGAACCCAAAACTACCATTAGAAATGAGATTCCAGCTGTGGTGTGACTCGTAAATATTGACCCTAGGTTTTTCCGAGGATTTAACACGTTTTCATATGATCTTTAGAGCTATCGATGGCTGAAAGTACCGTATTGACAACCTTGTTACGAAAATTAAATTTTAGTACCATAGCCTACTTTTATATTAGGTTTTTCCGAGGATTTAACACGTTTTCATATGATCTTTAGAGCTATCGATGACTGAAAGTACCGTATTGACAACCTTGTTACGAAAAAAACATTTTAGTACAGTACCATACTTTTTTGTTAGGTTTTGCCGAGGGTTAAAACAAATTTTCTTATGATCTTTAGAGCATATAGATTCATTATGTATCTTCAAATATATCAACAAAATTTGTGGTATTAAAATAACATTAAATCAAAAATACTTTTAGCCTAGGCCTACAATAGCAAATTCTTCTATGCATACGCAAAAAGGAGACTCAGGAAGTGACAGGAACACCACAACAATAGGACCACTTGCAAAACCTACGGGCGAACTTGAGAGTGACCCAACCGAAATGGCCAAGATCCTCAAACAGCAGTATGAAAGTGTCTTCAGCCCGCCAAATGAAGACAAGAAAATCGAGAATGCAACGACTTTCTTTGGCAACGCTCCAGAGACACCACATCAACTCTCCTCGGTAACAGTATCAACAGAGGACATAATAGCAGCCATCGACAAGATTGGACCAAACTCTGCGGCAGGACCAGACGGCTTTCATGCCCAACTGCTAAAAAACTGCAAACATCAGCTAGCCCTGCCTCTAAAACTGCTGTGGAGCAAGTCCCTCCAAACTGGATATGTACCACAATCCCTAAAAGAAGGTAATGTCACACCAATACACAAAGGGGGTAGTAAAGGCATAGCCAAAAATTACAGACCAGTGGTGGTGGTGCTGACGTCACATCTTATTAAAATCATAGAAAGAACAATAAGAGCTAAGAGCCTAAGATGGTCAGCTTCCTGGAAGATAATGAGGCGTTCAACGAGGGGCAACATGGCTTTAGAAAAGGCCGCTCCTGCCTCTCACAACTACTATCACACTACGACAAAATCCTACAGGATATTCAAGACGGAGAAAATGTAGACGTCATATATCTAGATTTCGCCAAAGCTTTTGACAAGGTGGACCATGGGATCCTTCTACATAAACTCAAATCACTGGGAATAGGGGGAGACCTTGGAAGATGGCTCCACAGCTTCATCACCAACAGAAAACAAAGAGTCACGGTTCAAGGAAGCCTATCAGATGCAGGTGGGGTCATCAGCGGAGTACCACAAGGATCAGTACTGGGACCTCTCCTATTCCTCATCATGATAGGAGACATCGACAGGGACCTGGAACACTCAACAGCCACATCGTTTGCAGACGACACCAGACTCATGAAGAAAATCACCTCACAACATGATGCTCAGCTACTACAACAAGACTTGGACAAAATCCTGAAGTGGGCAGAAGAAAAACATGGCCCTAAACGGAGACAAGTTCGAGCTTCTAAGGTACGGGAACAAGAGAGCACTACAAAACGACACCAACTACAAAAGTGGACAGCAAGAAATTACCGCCAAGGACACAGTGAAGGACTTGGGAGTAAATATGAGCAGTGACGCCACTTTTTCCCAGCATATTACCAAAGCCACAACAACAGCAAAACAAATAGCAGGCTGGATCCTGAGAACCTTCCACACAAGAAATGAGAGGTGTATGCTAACACTGTGGAAGTCACTGGTCCTACCACGACTGGAGTACTGCTCCCAGCTCTGGTCTCCCCAAAAAGTAGGAGAAATAACAGAAATTGAAGCCACCCAGAGGACATTCACCAGTAAAATCCATGGGTTTCAACACTTTAACTACTGGGAGAGACTTAAGGAGCTGCAGCTGTACTCACTTCAAAGATGTAGGGAGAGATACATCATCATCTACGTCTGGAAGATTTTGGAAAAAAAGGTACCAAATCCAAACATCCAAGAGACTCGGCACCAAAGGCGAGGGAGGCTGTGCTATGTGAGGACTACGCCGGGATCAACACAAAAAATCAAATCCCTGATCCATCACAGCTTTACATACAATGGAACCAGACTGTTCAACTGTATACCAGCCCCTCTCAGGAACATGACCGGGGTGTCTCCAGACACCTTCAAGAAACACTTGGACATGTGGCTGGCCAAAATACCGGACCGGCCACCAACACCAGGATACCCCAGCACCAACTCCAACCGACTTCTGGAATGGAGAGTGGAAGAAAGGGAGCTGCCTGGTCGCAGTGGAGCCCCAGCTCAACTGTGTCACTAACGGACGGAATACAACTAAGTGTACTAAGTGTAAGTGTACAGGTAGGCTAGGCTATATTGATAATTGACAAGATTTAGAGGTGAGCAATCTAAATGCCAATACTGTAGGTGCAATCCTTCTTGCATAGTTATAGCCTACTGGTAAGTTATTTAATTTGTCTGTGCACGAAGGAGACAAAAGGCAAAGTTGCCTAGCTATCTACAGTAAAAACATGGTAGCATTCAAGGAGACTACAGCAGGACTTACCTCGGTAAGATTAGTAGTGGGCGTACCACTAGGCTACCGACATTAATGTCGGGGTGTCAATCCACAAAATATGAATTGTGTTATCATTATGGTTTATTATTTTGTTATCACTATAGCGCGACGGAGCGGCGAAGGCGCGAGCTCTAGGGGGGTCCGGGGACCGGGGGCATGCCCCCCCGTGATTTTTTTGAGAATTTAGGTGTCTAAAACAGTATTTCCTGCAATCTAAAAGCAATCCAGATGGAAAATATGGAGACCAAAATTAGCCTATGTCAATTTACCATTTTTGTTTCTAAAAAAAAAAAAAAAAAGGGGGGTTGGGGGAGTTTCTGTTATCATTATACAAAAAGTTCATTTGCGTTATCACTCAAAAAAACAGCGTCGTTTGACACCCTGATCCAGTTATTCTGGAAAGCCACACTGTGGTATAGCTTAAACAAAAGTTAAAATACCGGTACCTGTATGAACAAGTAGAACATATATTATTTTCTTTTACATACCAGCACTGTATTCGGTGTATATAATTGGAAAGAAATAAGGGTAATAAAAATGCAGTATCAGATTTCACTAGAGTATCTCATTCATTCATGACTCATAGGCCCTATCCATATTATATTGTGTTCATAAAAATCCAAAAAAAGTTTGGAAAGGATGTAGTATCTTGGTGTAATGCCCTTTTTTTTATTATTCTGTACGCTCGCTATCACGTTCCCGTCCAATCTATTTTGACTGTTGTGAGATAGAATAATAGGCTGAAGGAGGCTTTTCCCCCCAGTCCTAACCCCCCATGACTTATTGTCATTATCATATATTATATTGCCAGCAGGTGGCAAATAAACAGCCAAATAAGCAGTCAAAATACTGTAGACGGGAACGTAACAGCGAGCGTACCGGTACAAGTATTGTAAACAAAGCTGGCGATATACCCGATTACTACATCCTTCCCAATAATATACATACGGTACTGCACTGGTACCAGTAAATACGGTATGTCCCAGGATAGCCCATACCATAATATATTTCCTTAATATTTCAGTACAGGTCATTTCCCAAAAAATGTCTAGATAACATGAAAATAATATATTTTTTTACAGTGTATCTGAGCCAATTCAATGCCTAGAAAAGCCACAAAATGGCCTCTCTGACACCTTAAAATGTCAAAAAAATTCGGGGGGGCATGCCCCCGGACCCCCCTAAAGCTCGCGCCTATGGCGCTCGCGATTCGTCCGTGCAATAGGCTAATGCTACTCAACTTCAGAAAAATAGTGCTACCCACTCCAGATTTATTTGCTTTGACACCCACTCTAAACCAAGCTCACGGTCCCTGTTTATGGGCGCGCGACGGTCTAAACCCAGCTCACGTTCCCTGTTTGTGGGTTCGCGAAGGTTTGTAATACTTCAATATATCTACTTCAAGTCAAATATACATTTCCGCGCATCATCAAATCATACTACGTCTACTACTATTAATGTTTACCCATTAGTATCAACAGAATAACGACAAAATAGGGGTAGTATAACTGTAGATTTATCGGTACAGTATATATACTGTCTAATGTCTATATTGGGAATGGATACAGGATAGGTTTAGGGGGGGGGGCTTTGCCCCCATTCACCCCTCCATGACTTAGGCCTATTGAAATTAGCACCTATTTTGCCAGTAAGGGGCTTTAGGCCTATAAATCGCACATACAATGTATTTCCAGTGGTCGAAACAAATTTAAATACGATCTTTGCAACATCCTTAGCCTATTCTATAATAGCCTTAGAATATCGAGAAATAATTAGAGGTAGGCTACCTTCGGTATTAAGTACCAAAACATCTGTGTTCAACTAATTTTGTAACATAGGCCTACACTATAGTTATTTACACAAACTAAGTTATCCAATCATAAACCTGCGAGAAAACGAACTAGCCTAGGCTTAATCCTACTAGGCTAGGCCAATTATTCACTCATTACATACTAACCATGCAGTTTAGTGCATGAGTACTTGCTAACATTATTAAATATATTGATGTAAACAGCTATGACACAACGATGGAGCATATCTTGTAATCGTCCATAGCTCGCCTCAAGCAATAAAGCTGTACCCTGCTCCATCTTTGTTTTGGTGTGACATTTAAATAAACCCCGCTGGCCCGCTTAGGTCAGCATTCAAGACTGGATATATAATTATGTTTGTTTAATGTTAATTTTGAAGTTGGGTGATGGTTGTTGTTGTTGTTGTTTTTCCCCAAGCTGCCTGGCCGAACAGCCCCAAGGCCCCGAGCAAGGCCAAGGCCATAACCGAGCGCCCCTACAGAACCCTCCCTGCCGACCACAATAAAGCCTGGGTGACTGAAGCCACTCCATGGCGGGGAGCTGAGGAGGGTGCAGAAACGCCCGGGAAACCAAAGCCCCACCCAGGGCCCTGTGCCCCTCAGCAATTATGAAGAGAAATTTGAGGGGCAATGGGTGATGGTAGCAGTATTTAGTTCTAATAAAGTAATAATACATATATAGTATGATATTCTAGATAGTATTTTCGCATATTTATCTACCGAATGAACATCTATTATATAACCCTGAAAACGAAGTTTCGCGACCCTAATTTCGGAGAGTTCGACACAAATTTAATATTTCGTCCTTGCATGGAAGATCTGGCGGGCGATTTTCGGAGGTAAAAGTGTACTGTTTATAGCTCAAACATGTGTGTAAAGTACTCTTTGCTTCTGTTTAATCTGTTAATCACATATATATATCGTCTGTGCCCTATTCTACCTACAGATATCCGATATACAGGTTAGCAGTGACAAATATTACGTAAACAAGCCGTTATATACCAGGGTACTTATCACTCCTACTGAAAGTGGTTGCATACCTTGTTATTATATATACATATAGATACCTGTATAGACGCACAATCATATACTCAGGCGCCTGTGCCTCAACAAACGTGGGATTTGTCAGGTATTTTATAATTAAAATTCCTCGTTTATATGGTCAAAATGAATATATGTGTGACTATTTTGGAACACATGAAACTATGCTAATTTCGATATATGTGATTTAGGATTTACTTAGATCATGTGTAGCTTGGTATAGCCTAGATGCAAATAGCTTAGTGATCTCGTTCTGATCAGTTTTGAGTAGCCCAACATTTTCACAGTAGGCTATCTAGGCTAGGCTAGGTTATATATTATCAGCAAGGGTATCTGAAGTTGCGGTTCAATGTTATTTTAATACCACAAATTTTGTTGATATATATGAAGATAAATATTGAATCTATATGCTCTAAAGATCATAAGAAATTTTTGTTTAACCCTCGGCAAAACCTAATAAAAAAGTATGGTACTAAAATGTCTTTTTCGTAACAAGGTTGTCAATACGGTACTTCCAGTTATCGATAGCTCTAAAGATCATGAAAATGTGTTAAACCCTCGAAAAAAACCTAATATAGGCTAAAAGTATGGTACTAAAATTTAATTTTCGTAACAAGGTTGTCAATACGGTACTTTCCCGTTATCAATGTACAATCAAAGCTGAAGATTGCAGAGTAAACACCGACACCGTAGACTTCATCGACTTTTCTTTCACCTTCGTATAATCGACAGCCAATTTTTTTTTTTTTTTACTAAGGGATTAGTACTCAACCAGCGGGGGGGTGGTGGCAGCAGCCCCCACCCATAATACTAGGTTAGGTTAGGTAAGGTTGTTAGGTTAGGCTAATATCTTTTCAAATCACTATCGGGGCCGTGTCTCAACATCCATCAATAGGCCTAATGGGGAAAATAGGTTTTCCCGAGATTTCTAATTAATTACAAACACTATAGGTAAGATCCTATGTAGCGGTAGTCACCGTATTTTGTTTGCCCATTAATTAGGATCCATATTTATATCCTCATATCTCTTAGTTATTTTCTTCACTTACCTCAACAATACTAAACCCCGATAGCTGGGGAGGGTATGAAATATATCAGGGAAAGAGAGGGGTTGAAACACGGAGATTAACTAGAATATAGCCATCTTGATTAACCAAGCCAAGACGTTGTGTATCCTTGCTTGTGATTGGTTGTTGATTATCGTGACGTCATCAGCCAAGGCGGGCCTCAGCGATGACGTCATTCCAGCCCTCGGCCAACATGTCGTCATTACACCCGCTTATTTTTACACCCGCTTAATCTTACACCCGGTTAATTTAACATCAGCGGTGTATATGTTTCACACAACGTGTATTATAATGTCATTAGTGCACTGTGTAATTTGCGTCTTGATATTCAAACCGTTTCTATTTATCAATACTAATTAGTATCCCCCACCCCCGTATTTGGCTCGTGAACGGTAAGGTTAATCTGCGAGAGCGGTATCGTCCCAAGATGAAGTGATATATTGGTAATTATAGGGAATAGGCTCACACCCTTATTTGTTATGTTTTTTCCTCCAGATTTTGAGAAATGAGTGTAGGCCCTATTCATGGTCTTAGTTATAATGCCAATGTTGGATACACGATGGGTTGAGGGGGGGTTTTGCCCCCCCTCACCCCCCCATGAATTATTGAAATCGTCATCTATGTTGCCAGCAGGGGGTAAATATTGATTATACTGCATAAAGAAGGCGTTTGTAAACAGTGACTGTCCGAAAGAGCTCTGAGATTTATTAGAATGGGCGTTTTTTCGGTCAATATTAAGGAGACGGACCACAGCTATTTTCAATGATTGTATTTTTGTGGATTTGTTATTTATATGATTTATAAGGTTTCTATAGGCCTATTACAATTTGTTCATGCAAATTAAGGAAAATATCCAGGAACCTGGCCAACTTTTATTTCGTGAGTTTTTGGGGGTTTTTTGTTTAGCTAGTTTTCATCATTATACAGTGGTTGTCATTAATTAGAATCTCCGGAAAAAAAATTGTCCCCATTATCCAACAATCTTAAGATACGGCCCCCGATAGTGGGGAGGGCTATGAAGTACAGGGAAATTGAGGGGTAAAAGACGAAAATAAGGGGTAATATTAGCGTAACCTAACAACCTTACCTAACCTAACCTAGTATATTAGGTGGGGGCTGCCGCCCCCACACCCCCGCTGGTTTGGTATTTAGCCTAATTCATAAAAGATTGACGGTTGGCAAAAGAGTTAATTATAAGAGTGAGAGAACTCTATTTGTTATTGCTAATCTGCCAACCTCTGCGTCATTTGAGTCTGAAGGCCAGTGAAGGGGTTAAGTGGGCTAAGAGTTAATGAACATGGCTAAATTGCAGATAATGTTTCAACATCACTTTTTCTTTGATATAATTCAGGGCCTCTGCACCTATATGGGTTATTATTGACGAGGTAAGTGAAGGAAATAAGTCTGTATTGAGGATATAGGCCTAGTACATTAAAGATTCCGGAAAAAACGTTTTCCCCATTATCCAACAATCTTAAGATACGGCCCCCGATAGTGGGGAGGGCTATGAAGTACTGTACAGGGAAATTGAGGGGTAAAAGAAGAAAATAAGGGGTAATATTAGTGTAACCTAACAACCTTACCTAACCTAACCTAGTATATTAGGTGGGGGCTGCCGCCCCCACACCCCCGCTGATTTGGTATTAGTTGTAGGTAGTAGGGGTAGGCAGCCCCGCCCAGGGAAGTACTACCGCCAAGGTTTCGGGAGACTCAGGGAATAGCCTGAATTCCATTTTCTCTCCCAGGCCTTGGTAGCTGGATACATATCTTTCTGCCTCACACATCAGGGGTATCAGGAAAACCCTCTTTATATAACATACACATCCAACTTCACGACATTGCCCTACATCGCTATCCTCTATCCATAAAATACTACTCTTCCCACTACATATCATACATGTAACACCATACACTTACCTTATAAATATGGCAGTACAATTGTTAAGAGCAAACCTGGTGGTCCCTCGGATATCCACCCCCGGCAGGGTTGGGTTATTGACACAGGGCCCTCCCGGTCGTCATCATGCGACTGTGTCAAGAGCATTGCAACGTCCCAAAGCTGCTTGTCAGTACAGCTATTTCTTTAGTAATATAAGGGGACTTCACTCTAACATCAATTCTGTACACCAATTTCTTCAAGCAGAATCCCCTACTCTCCTTTTTTTGACAGAGACTCAAGTAACATCCACATCTGACACATCTAGATTTAATTTTCCAGGTTATCAACTGCTCCAAAATTTCAGACCTAAAGGTGGTGTATGTTGCTTCGCAAAATCTGAAATTGCCCTGGAGGAGGTTACTAGTTTCAATTGTCCCTATTTTGATTATTCTATATACAAATTAATTTCTGCTGGTAAATTTAAATACATATGTTGCATCTACCGTTCCCCAAATACTCCTCCAGAGCAAAGTCTTTTTGATTCTCTGTCCTCACAACTCAGTGTCCTCAACTTAAATGCTTCTTCTGAAATCACTGTGTTGGGTGATTTTAATGTCCATAATGTTGAATGGCTCACTCATTCAGCCAGGACTGATGATGCTGGTCTTGAATGTGAGCTATTTGCAGACTCATTTAATCTCATTCAACTAGTCAACCAACCCACCCGTGTACCAGATAATCCTAATCATAATTCCCACCTACTGGACTTATTTTTAACAACCAATTCAGAAAATTATGATGTTACAGTGAGGTCCCCACTTGGATCTTCTGATCACTGTCTGATACAGGCCACCTGTCTATCACCTACCACACCTTCCCACTCTGAACCTGTTTTGGTGACTAAATGGCATTACGATAGGGCAGACTGGGAGGGTCTTCAAGGTTTCTTTATTGATATTCCCTGGACCTCTTTCTTTTCTAATGATGCACACTCCACCTTGAGCCACATACAAGATTTTGTAAAAATTGGAATGGAAACTTTTATTCCTCATCAAAAGTACAGTAAAAGATCTAATTCACCTAAATGGTTTGACCATAATTGTGCTAGAGTAACTGAACAAAAAGCAATAGCCTACAATGCATACACAAGATCAAAAACACATGAAGCCTTTAATTACTTTAGAAACATCAGAAATCATGCCAAAACTGTATTAAACCTAACTAAATCAAACTTTCTCCATAAGCAGGCAAATAAACTTCTAAATAATCCAAATGATAACAAAATATTTTGGTCTACTCTTAACTCATTCAAATCCAACTTCACTACTGCTTCATCCATTCCACCATTAAAATCTCCGACTGGCAATCTTGTAAGTGACCCACGAGGTAAAGCTAACCTTCTTGCAGATATTTTCTCCACCAACTCAACCTTAGATGAAATAAATCAAGATGTCCCTGTACTTAATTTTAATTCACCTGAAATTCCCTCACTTAAGATCCACACCAGACATGTCAAAACTATTTTGCAGAATCTCTCAGTAGATAAGGCTCCTGGTCCAGATGAAATTCCTCCAATAGTACTTAAGAATTGCTCCTTGGTGCTCGCTCCTGTATTGGCAAAATTTTTCCGTCTGTGTACTCATACCTCATGCTTCCCAGTACCCTGGAAAGAAGCAAACATCCATCCAGTTCCTAAAAAAGGTGCCTCTTCAGATCCATCAAATTACAGACCAATAGCTATAACTTCCACTCTTGGCAAAGTTTTTGAAATTATATTAAATAATCACATAATTAAGCATCTGGAGAATAATAAATTAATCAGTGATAGGCAATATGGTTTTAGACGATGTCGATCAACTGCAGACATTCTTTGCCTTCTTACGCATCAAATCAACCAAGCTACAGACCAACATGGTGAAACACATACAATAGCACTGGATATATCAAAGGCATTTGATAGAGTCTGGCATCAATCCTTATTGTCGAAGATGTCACACTACGGCCTTGCATCATTAGTTCCACTAATTTCTTCTTATCTTCATAACAGAAAAATACGTGTAATGGTAGATGGCCTTTATTCTCAATTTCACTCAATAAATGCTGGTGTTCCCCAGGGATCAGTTTTGGCCCCAACTCTGTTCCTCATTCATATCAATGATCTCATATCTACCACTCATAATCCAATACATTCCTACGCAGATGACTCAACACTCCACAGTTCCTTCACATTTACCAATTCTTTCACCCAACCCGATCTTATAAATTCAAAAATAAACACTGCAATTTCTCTGAACCAGGACCTTTCTAGAATTAATGAATGGGGACAAGAGAATCTAGTTTCCTTTAATGCACAGAAAACCAAGTACATTCAATTTTCTAACCGACAGAATCTCACTGACTCCCATATATTTTTTAATGATGTAAATATTCCCACTTCCCCTAGTATTGACATTCTCGGTGTAACATTAACTACTAACTTGAGCTGGACACATTATGTTAGAAGCATTGCTAAGAATGCCTCTAAAAAACTGGGACTCCTGTACAGAGTTCGAGAATTCTTCACTGACGAGCAGTTGGCCGTAATATATAAAAGTCATGTGCGCTCTCAGATGGATTACTGTTCACCTCTGTGGGGTGGAAGTGGAGTGGTTGCATTGAGGCAGTTGGACAAAATTCAAAATAAAGCTATTAGATTAATCAATAACCCTGCAATCACACAGGACCTTCCTACATTAGCCATACGAAGAAACGTTGCATCCCTTGCATTATTCTACAGATATTTTCACAGCAATTGTTCCGAGGAACTTGCTTCAATTGTGCCGCCTCTCCACATCTTTCCCCGTAGAACTAGGGCAGCTGAGAGCGCCCATGAATTTACACTTTCTCCTCCACAATGCAGAACTTCTGCTTATCAGAATTCATTTATCCCCAGAGCTACTACTCTTTGGAATTCACTTCCCTCGAATTGCTTTCCACAAACTTACAATCAACAAATGTTTAAATCCAGTTGTTACAAACATTTTATGAATGGAGGATGCCTTTAGGCACATGGACCTTTTTGTTTTATCTGTGTTTTTCCTTCCTCCGTTCATTGTCTCTTAAAAAAAAAAAAAAAAAAAAAAAAAAAATTCATAAAAGATTGACGGTCGCCAAAAGAGGTAATTATAAGAGTGAGAGAACTCTATTTCTTATTGCTAATCTGCCAACCTCTGCGTCATATGAGTCTGAAGGGGTTAAGTGGGCTAAGAGTTAATCAACATGGCTAAATTGCAGATAATGTTTCAACATCACTTTTTCTTTGATATAATTCAGGGCCTCTCCACCTATATGGGTTATTATTGACGAGGTAAGTGAAGGAAATAAGTCTGTATTGAGGATATTCATTAAAGATTCTGTGGTAAACGTACCCTATGCTTGGACCCAAATAACGACGGTATAAAACCCTTACCCTTGGTGTACTGGACAATAATGGTCTGCAGCCAAATTAACACAATGCCGCTGGAAGCTCCGTTGGTAATCCCGTTAAATAGAAGATGTTGTAGGTGTTTTCATAAAGCAAAACCACTTCACTATTCATTGAACAACAGTTCCACCATTTCAAATATGGCTGACTGGCCCGAATCCGAGAGATTATAAACACCAAGGATAATAAATGAATCAATGTGACGTCGTAGAGGGATTGAGAAACAAAAGAGGCTCATTATATGGACTGACGTGTATTTCTACACCCGTTAAATGTTGCGAGAATTTGTGACGTCACCGTCTAGACAGTGACGTACTCCCACAACAACCATTCATATACCATCATCGCTCGTGACGTCACACCCAGTTTATTGACCAATAGAATATCAGTATACAACTCGACTCACCTCCACTCGTCGCCCACCAGCTGAGCTGGGAAATTGTAAAAGTGAGTCCACAGATGCCCTCTAATTATTCATTTACCAAGTATATTTTCCATTTATAGTATACTACGAAGCAACATACATAATACATATATATGTACAAACAACAAATATGCTATAACACTGCCCAGTTCTTGAGATATAATGCATGCCGTTTCGCAGGAATATACCACACTATATATTGATGCAAATGAACAATTTCTTTTATAAAAAAACACTCTGAAAATTTGTGGTACTGTATTAAAATACAAATTTTCCGAAGTTGCCAACCATGACGTAAACAACCTTTTTTGGATTAGGGTAAATGTTTATCACCAACCAGTGACGAGTTTTTCAGGTTATTTTTCCCATTATCCATCAATCTTAAAACACGGCCCCCGATAGTGGGGAGGGCTATGAAGATCAGGGAAATTGCGGGGTAAAAGGCGTAAATAAAGGGGTAATATTGGAAGAACTCTGAAAATACAATATTTAAAAGTAAGAAAACCTGAAAATAGAAAAACCCGAGCCAAGTTTTGACCAAACTTGGCTCGGGTTTTTCAATTTTTCAGAGTCCAAAATTACAGTAGGCCTAGCCTAACCTCATTTCGAAAGTTGGCTCAGGTTTTTTTGTTTTTCAACGTGGATAAAGCCAGTAACAATGTGGTTAAAATTAACCTAACCTAGTATAATGGGTGGCGGTGGGGGCTGCCGCCCCGCTAAATCCATGAAATCCGAGCCAAGTTTTGTCATTAACAAAATGAAAGAAAGGTTGAAGAAATTAGGCTTACATTCGTTAGAGAGACGCAGAGTTAGAGGGGATATGATAGAGGTGTTCAAGTGGGATTAACAAAGGGGACATGACAAATGTACTAAAGCTCAGTGATAGCGAAAGAACTCGTACCAAATGGTTTCAAATTAGATAAATTTCGTTTCAGAAAAGATATAGGCAAATATTGGTTTGGTAACAGAGTTGTAGATGGGTCGAATGGACTACCAAGTGCTATAGTGGGATTAAAAACGATAGGGAGCTTTAAGATAAAATTGGATAAGCATATGGACGAGAAGGGTTGGGTGTGAAGGGGGATCAGCAGGGTTGGGCCAATCAGCGCTCTGCAGACCCCCGTAATCCTGCGTTAATCTCTAACCGTTTTGGTAAGATGATCCTCAGGGTATTAGAGTGTTGAGCTTGTAATTGGGGTTGTGTGGGACAGGGATCTGCCTTGCTTAGGCCAATCGGCTTTCTGCAGACTCCCATTTTCTTATGTTCTTATGTTCTTAACCTAACCAAATAAGCTAACCTAACCTAACCTAGTATTATGGGGTTAACATTAGCCTAACCTAGCCTAGCCTAACCTAACCTTGTATTATATTATGGGTGGGGGTTGCCGCCCCCACACCCCCGCTAAATCTCTTAAATCTGAGCCAA
Organism: Paralithodes platypus; assembly: GCA_032716605.1. Taxonomy (NCBI): domain Eukaryota; kingdom Metazoa; phylum Arthropoda; class Malacostraca; order Decapoda; family Lithodidae; genus Paralithodes; species Paralithodes platypus. The sequence goes on along the minus strand of CM064527.1, from coordinate 42,881,195 downwards.
CTTTTGTCAAAAAAACCCGAGCCAACTTTCGAAGTGAGGTTAGGCTACTGTGATTTTTTACTCTGAAAAATTGAAAAACCTGAGCCAAGTTTGGTCAAAACTTGGCTCGGGTTTTTCCATTTTCAGGTTTTGTTACTTTTAAATATTGTATTTTCAGAGTTCTTCCAATATTACCCCTTTATTTACGGCTTTTACCCATCAATTTCCATGATCTTCACTATCGGGGGCCGTGTCTTAAGATTGATGGATAATGGGAAAATAGTAAAATGCGACAGTCCTTGGTATTAAACAACACTGTATATCAAAGAAAAAACCATCTTCAGACTGATCCGGTAAATAAAAATACCAAAGCACAACAAATTACCTGAAAAACTCGTAGGACATACCACCACGACCTCCATGTTAGGGCTCCATCTTCAAACTGAGCCCGCCCGGGCCGGCGAGGGGCGTGGCGCGTGACATGACGACTGAAAGACTGTGTAATTGGTTGATAATTTGATGGAAGGCTGTATTTACCTTACCTTTGGATGTGTTCGCCGCTCTTCTAGCGGCACCAAGGAGCGCGACGCCCCTCGTTATGGGTGGTGATTTGGTGCAGTAGACTGTTTGAAGCGACAGCTCGCTCCCTTGCGAGGGTGGGCTCGTCTGGCACTTTTTGCAGTTCGACATCTAGGGCTCTCTTGAAGTTGTCTAACGAGATGTCCCTCATGTCTCTTACTCGCCGTGGGAGTTTGTTGAAGAGACGTGGGCCTCTGTGTGATAACCAGCCCTCTCGCAGAGAGCCCATAGCACCCCTGTTATTCATCCGGGGGATTTCGCATTCCCAGCCTCTCCTATCACTGAATTTCATGACTATCGGAGTATGTAGGTTTGGTACTAAACCCTCTGCGATTTTCCACGTGTATATTATTAGGAAATTGCCTAATTTACCTAATTGTACTGTAGTTTACAGGAGTTGAGCTAAGCTCGTGTTGTCCCGTCTCTCAGTCTACTTTTTATCCAATTTGTTCTTGAAAATATGGATGTTCCTTGCCCCTACCACCTCCTCCTCCAGCCCATTCCATTTGTCAATACATCTATAGGGGAAGCTAAACTTCCTGATATCATTCTTGCAGGTAGGTCTTTTTACTGTACTGTACTTTGTAGCTGTGGCCTCTAGTTATTCCTGTATCCATAATTAACATATCCTCCCTATCCAGCCTCTCCAGCCCCCGGGTGCATTTGTACATCATTATCATGTCTCCCCTCTCTCTCCTCTCTTTTAAACTTGGTAGATTTAATTTGTCTAGCCTCCCTTCATATGGCAGTTCTCTGAGACTTGGAACCAATCTAGTAACTGCTCTCTGGATTCTTTCTAACTTGTGAATATGCTTCTTTAGATGCGGGGACCACACCACTGCTGCATACTCCAATCTTGGTCTAATCATACTCTTCATAATTTTCGCTACCATGGTCTCATCCAAGTAGTTCAGAGCAACTTTCCTATTCCCGGCCATTGCATACATTCCGCTAAAGAGCTTGTTAATATGTTTCTCTGGCGACAAATTATCTTGTATAATCAACCCTAAATCCTTTTATTTTTCGGCCTTGCTAATTATATTATCTCCCATTCTGTACTCCCAATTTGGTCTATTCACACTTCTTCCCATATTTAACACATGGCATTTACTTATATTAAATTTCATATTCCACTTGGTGCTCCATTCATATATTTTATCTAAATCCCCTTGCAGCTCCTCACAACTACTTTTATTTGTTATTTGTCTCATAATTTTTACGTCGTCTGCAAACATTGACATGTAGGAATTTTGCCTATCGTCAGGTCATTCACGTACATAAGGAACATGAGAGGTGCCAACACAGATCCCTGCGGCACACCACTCTCAACTTTCCGCCACGATGAGTAAGTTCCTCTAATGTTGGTCCTCATTTCCCTATCTGTTAGATAGCTCTCCATCCATTTCAGCAAACTCCCCCTGACACATCCTAGCGTCTCAAGCTTAGATAACAATCTCTTATGTGGTACCTTATCGAATGCTTTGGAAAGGTCTAAGTAGACGCAGTCCACCCATCCGCCTCTTTCTTGGAGTACATCTATCACCCTACTGTAATAACATAGCAAACTGGTAACACAAGATGTCCCTTCTCTGAATCCAAATTGCTTTGGGGTTATTATCTTCTTTCTCTCCAACATTTTCATCCATCTCTTCCTAATTAGCTTTTCACAAATCTTGCATACAATACTAGTAAGTGAAACTGGTCTATAGTTTAGAGGGTCCTCAGGGTTTCCATTCTTGTATATCGGGATGATATTAGCTCTTTTCCATTCAACAGGAACCTGTCCTTTATCTAAGGAAGCTTGAATTATGTCCCTCACTGGCTCCACTAATTGCTCTGCACACTCCTTTAAAACCCAGGCAGACACTTCATCCGGTCCCATAGCTTTCCTTACTTCAAGTCCTCTCATCGCAGATAACAGCTCATCTCTAGTTATTTCAATCTTACTAAGACCACTCTCCAGTACTCCCGCCTGTGGTTCGTCAAAACCTGATTGGTTCCAGGAGTGACGGGAAGCATTGTGATTGGTTCATGATTCCTAAAAAGACCGCTAGGTGTTGTGACGTTCGACTGAAAGATTGAGGGCAAGAGCTCCCGAACGACGGCCATTGTGTACTATTGCGCCGCGGCCATCGACAGGGAGGTATTTTTTAGTTTCTCGTATTTCACTTATAATGAATTTGCGACGGTAAGTACATATACACCAACAAAGTATCGTTCATGAAAGTGATAACACACTAATAATCATCGATGGGGCCCGGCACTGGTTGGTCGGTAACTTAAACCTGGATTAGCCTAGGCCAATTGTTCAATTAATAAAATTTATATACCCAAGGCCTATAGACTAGCCTATTAAGCTATCCGGTTAAAATCTAGGACCATCCAGGGTAAGGGTTGTGGGACAAACTGGATTTTAGGTCACGTATGGGGTATAATATTCTAAATGTATACTATAGCTTTGTCACTTATTAGTCACCACAATACAGTATATGTCTTTACCGCTGCATGTTAAATTATTTTTGGTCAAATTGGATTTCAGGTCACGTATGTGTTTTTTGTATTATAATCCTTTTTCTCATCAGTTTCTTCATTGATTAGTGTGTTTTAAGGTGTTTTTCCTTCTGGAAATTCATATTTACCCATTATTTTGCAATATTAAAACATGCCCCCTAAAACCATATTTTGTCATTACCCTAACCTAAGAACCTAACCTAACCTGGGGGCTGCTGCCCCCCAGACCCCCGCAGGGTTAGTATTGATATAGAATATGACAATTAATAAAACTACGGTAACAAAATTAAAAATATTAGTTCTATCTAACTATTGCCTGACGCCGTGATCCCCGAAGGGGTGGCCACGAATGAACCGCCCCCATGCACCTCTGTCCCCAGTCAGTCGACGCCCCTCCCCCCAACCAGCACCGCCTTCGTTCATGTAGTTCCTCACTCCATCCTTCCACCTCATATTCGGTCTACCTCTCCCCCTCTGTCCCTCCACCTCGCTCTCGTACACCCTCTTAGTCATTCTCTCGCTTTCCATACGTTCCATATGGCCGAACCATCTCAAGTTGTTCCTTTTCACACTTTCCAGCACATCTACCTCCACACCACACCTCCTTCTTACTTCCTCATTAGTCTGTCTATCCCTCCATGTAACTCCGCACGCACTCCTTAAGTAATTCATTTCCACTGCTCTCACTCTTGGTCTGAGTCTCTCAACCAACGTCCATGCTTCGCTTCCGTAAGTCAGTGTCGGGATTACCACACTGTCATGCAAGGACTTCTTCACTTCCATACTGACCACCCTATTTCTTGTTACTGCTTTTAGCGTTCCTACAACCCTCTTCCCCTGTTGTACCCTCTCCCGCACCTCTTCATCCATAGTCCCATCTTTACTCAACACACTGCCCAGATACTTAAAAGAGTTGACGATCTCCATAGCCTGACCGTTCAGCTTCACCTCACGCTCTGTGACTTCACCCCTTTCGAAGACCATAACCTTGCTCTTCCCCGTATTTACCTTCAAATTCCGTTTTTCGCACACTGTTCCAAACTCATTTACCAGACCCTGCAACTCCCATTCATTATCACTCATCAGAACTGTATCATCCGCAAACAGCAGTATAGGTAGCTTCCACTCAATTCCCTCCCTTTTCAGCGATACACCAACATCCACTGCTCTTGATAGTATTTCTTTCATGACTCCATCCATATATACAGTAAACAACCATGGGGACATCACACACCCCTGTTTCAAACCAACATTCAGGTCAAAGAACTCGCTCTGCTCACTCTCCACACGTACTGCCGCCTTTGCACCCTTATACATGCTCTTCACTGCTTTCAGCAACTTGCCCTCTACTCCGTATATTCTAAGTACTTTCCACAAACCTTCTCTATCCACTTTGTCATAGGCCTTCTCCAAGTCCATAAAGGCAACATACACCTTTTGTTTCTTCTCCAGATACTTCTCCACAACACAATTCAGGGTAAAAATCTGATCTACATATCCTCTTCCCTTCCTAAAACCTCCCTGCTCGTCGCCTATCCATTTCTCCGTTCTCACTCTCACTCTCTCAATCACTACCCTACTGTATACCTTCCCTACTACGCTTAGAAGACATATTCCTCGGTGGTTACCACACACTCCTCTTTCCCCTTTGCCCTTATATAGGGGGACTATTATGCCAGTCTTCCAGTCATCGGGTGCACTCCCCTTCTCCCATGCTAGTTTGCACATTTTCCATACCCATTCTATCACTATCTCACTACCATACCTCAACATTTCCCCACACACTCCATCTGTTCCTGGTGCTTTCCCCAACTTCACTCTTTTCATGGCTTCCCACACTTCTGACCTCCTGATCCCCACCTCCACCTCCTCCTCCACTACTTCTCTTCTTCTCCCTCCCATACCATATCCAGCTATGTTTGCTGGCTCTTCATTCCTTACATTTAGCAACTCACTGAAGTACTCCCTCCATCTTTCGACTCTCTCTTGCTTCTTGGCTAGCATTCTCCCATTCTTATCTTTCACACCCTTGCTGTTTCCCTTGCTACCTTCCCTAACTTTCTTGACTTCTTTCCAGAACAGTTTCTTACTCTCCCTCCATTTTACACTCAGATTCCTTCCAAATTCCTCATCTACTCTTCTCTTACTTTCCTTTACTACTCTCTTCACCACCCTCTTACTCTCCATGTACCTCGCTCGTTTCTGTCTCTCGGAATCTTCATTACCTCTACTACCCAACCACTCTCTATATGCTTTCTTCTTTTCTTCCACAGCTATTCTTACCTCTTCTGTCCACCATGCTGTACCTTTCACTCCCCTCCCTCTTCTCCTCACTCCACACACCTCCTCACATGCTGCACAGATCTCATCCTTAAACACCTTGCTCATCTCCTCCACTTCCTCCATAACTTCCAGGTCTAAACCCACCTAGTCGTCTTTCCACTGCTCTCCTGTACTCCTCCCTAACTTCCTCCTCCTGCAACCTCTCCACCCTCCTCACCATTCCACCCTCCTCTCGCCTCCCTCCAGCTCTCCTCACCCACTTCTTTTGTATCCTAACCTTAGCTACCACTACATAATGATCAGACAGACCCTCTCCAATACCCCTATACACCCTAGCATCCATCACAGATTTCTTCATTCGTTCATCCACACATACATAATCAATCAATGACTTTCGTTCCACCACTGTCTTATCCTTCATCGTCAACATCCGTTTCCACGTGTACCTGTGGATCATTCTGTGTCGGAAGAAGGTGTTGGCTATCCACAGCCTCGTCCCCACACATACGTCCACAAGTGCACTACCATTCCCATTCACCTCTGATGGTACCCCCCACCCTCTCACCACTCCCTCAACTTTCCTATCACCCACCTTACCATTCAGTTCTCAGCTGATCCAAGATGGCCGCCATCACCCTTATTTAACCCACAAAGTCTAAGGAAAAATAATTTAATATGCAGCGGTAAAGACATATATTCTTACAGTTTCTTACAGTAGATCCTCTGGAAAAAGGCAAACTATGCCTGTGTATCCAGCTCAGTACCAGTACTTGCACTGCTGCGGTCGTTCACGGTGTTGGCGGCGGCGGTAGCAGACGCAACACTTTTACTATTCTGTATTTTTGTTTTATAATCAAACTTCAAATCTTGTCTTCCCCATGCTTTATCAAGATTACTTTCAAACTCCCTATTGATTCGGAATCGACTACATACTGGGGCAGTGCGTTCCACTCATTTACCACTCTATCACAAAATGAGTTCTTTGCCTTCTCAAGCCTATTTCTTTCTTTGTAAATTTTCTTAGTGTCCTCTCGTTCTTGTTCCCTCCCGCATCAAGAAGATACCTTCACACACATCCTCATCGTACTTTCCTGACACTATCTTAAAAGTCTCTATCATATCCCCTCTCTTTCTCCTATATGCCAGTGTCGGAAGCCCCAGTGTCCTCAACCTCTGCTCATAGCCCGCGTTCTTCAACGTTGGTACCAGCTTGCTAGCTCTCCTCTGCACTTTCTCCACTGCTTCTATATCCTTTACCATATATGGAGCCCACACCTGGTTCGCATATTCCAGGTGCGGCCTAACCAGCGCTGTATATAGATTCCTGAAGATTTCTTCGTCAAGTGACACAAATGTCCTCCTTATCAGCCCTACAATTCTATTGGCTTTGTTTATCTTTTCCGCTAAATGTTCTGAGAAATTTAACTTATTGTCTATCACTACTCCTATATCCTTTTCTGCACTCACTTCCTCCATCGCTTCATACATACTGTATTTATTAGTGGCCCCTCCATCATTGACGAACATGCCTATTACATAAGGCATCCTCTTCAAACACTAATCCGCCGTAGTTTTGAATCTACCGCGCAGAGCATTTAAAAACTGAGGAGCCTTCATCATGAGCGCACGCGACCTCACTCATGGCTTCAGTCATTATGAATTGGGTTCTCACTACGAAAAAACTTCGTAAAAAATAAAAACAAAAAGAAAATAAGAATAACTATCTAATAAGCTTTCCATCATATCGTGGATGTACTTGTGTGGATCTCTGACCAGACGCTGATTCAGGCGTCATTCCTCCTCTGCTCTGCGCTCAGCCTGCCCGGACGTACCTCCCCACGCTCCGCTAGTTCCGCATTCGTTGCGTCCCTAGTGAATTTTTTCTCATTTGTTTACTCCAGGATGTATCGAGTAAGGTTAGGATAGGCGTAGCAGGAGTGTCCTGGGCTGGTTGCCCGCAGTGCAGTGTATTTTGGGTCGAGTGTATGGGGCATCTATTTCGGATGTACCCTCGTGGTCCCGTTGTGGACATGTGAACTTTTTCACAGTTGAGTTAGTTTGTGATGCAGGCGGCTTTCACTACGCGTTATTTATTGCTGCCTTTTATCTTTCTGATGAGGTAAGCTTTGTTTTCTGACGTTCCCAGCGTATTTTTCTTCACTTGGTGAAGTTTTTTCTGGGTCCCGAGTCAGTCTTCCCTTTGTCGGAAGTATTTGCTACGGTGGTGTGTTGGCGGTGGTTCCTGTTGTGATATTTCCAGTGTTTGTGTATATTTCAACATTTATTATGCCGTCTACCTAGGCCTAGCCAGCCGCTCGTAGCTTTGCCACATGTACTAGTGTTATTGTTTATTATTTATAAATATGCCCTACTGTGTCATGTGTATCCGGGTTTTAGTTGTGTATTGGCTAATTCCTCGGACGATAATTGTTTCCTGGTTTAGTTGTGTATTGGCTAATTCCACGGATTATTGAGTGACCTTGGGTTAGTCGTGCGTGGCTCTCCTCGTGTCTCTTGTTTGTTCAGATGGTGTCTGTTCAGGGTGGGTTTCCTTCCGGCGGGTTTTTTCTCGGTTTCACCATGAAAAAATCCCGGCCGAGAGCCGTGTTGGGCCACACGTGGTTGTTAACACTGGCTTGTTTTCCCCGGCATTGGGGTGTCTGTGGCTCTCCAGGACTGCGTCTCTGTGGGTGCCTGGTTTCAGGCCTCCTTTGATTCCCGGCGGGATGGCTGTACCCATCTATAAAACGTTGTTCATGCGGACAAAAACTACGGCGGATTAGTGTTTGAAGAGGATACCTTATGTAATAGGCATGTTCGTCAATGATTACGGGGCCACTACTAAATATTAGGTTTTCTTTATCTCCTTACAGGAGTCAAACCTATAATCCTACCTTGTCTATCTTGCTGGTCCCAATCCGCATGTACTGTACTTGCATTTTTTTGGATGAAAAAGCATTAACCAATGCTCAGACCATCCCTTCATGCCCTCCACATCTCCTTGAAGCAAACCCATATCTTCCTTACTCCTCACTCTTCTATACAGTTTAGTGTCATCCGCATACAGGTATACCTCACTTCCATTAGTTATAACTTCAGGCAAGTCGTTGATAAATATAACGAACAGCAGTGGTCCCAACACAGATCCCTGAGGTACCCCACTTGTAATTTCCCTCCACCCCGAGCCTATTCCATTCACCAGTACCCTCTGTCTCCGATCTTTCAGGAAGGCTTCTATCCATTTCACACATTTCTCCCCTATATTATAGCTTCTAACTTTCTCTATTAACCTTTTATGTGGGACCTTATCGAAGGCCTTCATAAAATCGCAATATACCACGTCTATTACATCACCATCTTCTAGAATTTGCATCCAATCATCTACCACCTTAATTAGCTGTAGTACCGTCGACCTCCCCGGCAAGAATCCGAACTGTCTCCCACTGAAAAGTTGGTCTGACTTCATATGATCCATTATTCCTTCTCTAATTACCGTTTCCATTAGTTTACACACAACACTTGTCAAACTGACTGGTCTATAATTCCCTGGGTCATTTCTCTTTCCCTTCTTGAATATAGCTGTTATGTTCGCCTCTCTCCAGTCCATCGGGATTTGTCCTGTATTAAACGATACCTCAAATAACATTTTCAATGGCTCTACTAACATCTCCCCTCCTTCCTTTATGATTCTTGGGTGTATCCCATCCGGTCCCGGTGACTTACTTCTGTTCATTTTTTCTATAGCCCTTCTTATTCTAGCATGGGAAAACTCTATTAGTTCTAGTGCCGGTGCCTGTTTGATGGGAATAGTAGGCACTGCATCCTCCGACTCCACTGTTAGTACCCCCCCAAAGTATTTCCCCAGCACCTCTGCTTTCTCCTTATCAGTCTCCGCTCTACTCCCATCATTCAACCCCCCCACCAGCTCTGGGATCCCTACTCTTCTTGTTAACTTTTCCTGAATGTACTTCCAGAATATTTTTGGATTATCCTTCACATTTCTAGCTCTCTCTCTCTCCCTCTCCTTCACCCCCCCTCCTTGTTTCCCACCTTATTTTATTGTTTATTTGTCTGCATTCCAGATCCACTTCCTTAGCCTCTATACTAGACCCCCTGTTCTTTTTTAACAATTTTAATCTTTCCCACAATCGTTTCTTTCTTCTAATCAATATCCAAAGCTTTCTTTTCATTGGCAATTCTGGGTTAGTTCTTTTCCTCAATTTTGTTTTATCCTTATATTCCCTTACTGGTACACTTTTGGATACAGCATTCTCCAGTTTGACTAATTTTCCTCCACATTCCTTCAGCGTCTTCACCGTTCAAGTATTCCCCCCAGTCAATGTCCAAACACCGTCTCAGCAGCTCATAATCTGCTCTATCATACATGTATATTTTTCTATTGCTTCTATTATCCCTCTCTGATTTAATGTTACAACTAAAACTTATACAGGCATGGTCACTATGACCTATAGGGCTATCCACATTAACATGTTCCACTATATCCTCTTCATTGCTAAAAATCAAATCAAGTACACTCCCCTGCGTCCCATCTCTATATCTTGTCATCTCTACAATATGTTGCGTTAAAAAACAATAAGAACATAAGAACATAAGAAAATGGGAGTCTGCAGAAAGCCGATTGGCCTAAGCAAGGCAGATCCCTGTCCCACACAACCCCAATTCAATTACAAAGCCCAATTATAGGCTTCACACTCTAATACCCTGAGGATCATCTTACCAAAAACGGTTAGAGATTAACGCAGGATTATGGAGGTCTGCAGAGCGCTGATTGGCCCAACCCGGCTGATCCCCCTTCACACCCAACCCTTCTCGTCCATATGCTTATCCAATTTTATCTTAAAGCTCCCTACAGTTTTAGATCCCACTATAGCACTTGGTAGTCCATTCCACCCATCTACAACTCTGTTACCAAACCAATACTTGCCTATATCTTTTCTGAAACGAAATTTATCTAATTTGAAACCATTGGTACGAGTTCTTTCGCTATCACTGAGCTTTAGTACATTTGCCATGTCCCCTTTGTTAATCCCACTAACCCACTTGAACACCTCTATCATATCCCCTCTAACTCTGCGTCTCTCTAACGAATGTAAACCTAATTTCTTCAACCTTTCTTCATACGAAAGATTTCTAATATTATGGATCATTTTTGTCATTCTACGCTGTACCAATACCATCTCTAGGCTCTCATTAACTACCAAAATAGGCCTGCATTCACTTCCTTCGCTAGGCCTATTCCCTTCCCCACCTGTCACACCACACATTACACACAGTGCCTTAACTTTCTCACCAATATCCCCCTTCCATTTCTCCGTATCACTCATCCACTTTTCCAAATCCTTCACAACAATACTAACCTCTTCTAACTTCTTATCTGTGCTCTTAAATCCCCGAAAACGTTGTAACCTTCCTTCCGCCTCTGTCATACCCGAAATTCCCTCTGCCATGTTTGTTTACAAACTCAACAACTCACAACCCTACCGCTGTCCCGTCACTACACACTCTTATTACACTATATATCACCCCTCCACCACACCAATATATCCTCTAAACACTTCACTAAATCCTTCCTCTTCTTGTTAGCCCCGTATGCACTCGATATCCGTGAATTAATTGACCATTCCCATAACATATGCCGGAGCCTCAAACTTGCGTCCGCCTTCCGCCATGGTGTGCCGCCAATATTGTGGTGACTAATACTCTAATACAAAGCTATAGTACAGTATATATTTAGAACATCATATCCCATACGTGACCTTAAATCCAGTTTGTCCTTATTTTTCCTTAGACTTTGTGGGTTAAATAAGGGTGATGGCGGCCATCTTGGATCAGCTGAGAACTAATATTTTTAATTTTGTTACCGTAGTTTTATTATTTTGTCATATTCTATATCAATACTAACCCTGTGGGGGTGGCAGCCCCCAGGTTAAGTTAGGGGTAGCATTCAAGGAGACTACTGCAGGACTCTTCTTCTTTTTACCTCTGACCGGGTATAGGCTATCCTAGTGTTTACTAGCCTATACCCCTTTGAAAGGACATTAGCCTAACCTAACAACCTTACCTAACCTATCCTAGTATTATAGGTGGGGGCTGCCGCCCCCACACCCCCTCTTTGACTTAGATTTTTGGTGTATTTGTCTGTGAAGTGGGTGTTTTTCAATTTGTTGATAACGAAAATCCTCCATGTGGACTATATAGAGAAAAATATGGCGAATCTATTGGTGCCTATTTTCCATAATAAATTGTTGTTGTTGTTCCCTAAGCTGCCTGGCCGAACAGCCCCGAGTCCCTGAGAAAGGCCATGGCCATGATCGGGCTTTCCCACAGAGCTCTCATTGAGTGTAGATTGTGTTGTTGGCGTAAATGGTTGTGTGAAATGCAGTCTTCTATGATGTGTTTAACCCGTTGAGCCCCGGCTAGTTATAATATTTTGTTCACCCCAGTCCCAAGCCATTTTCACTTCTTTTTTTTTGTTTGCTAAAATGGAAGACAAGGATGAGAAATGAAAAAAAACAAAACAAAAATCACCTCGGACATTTTTTTTTTTGGGGGGGGGGGGGGGAGCCTCAACAAATTTGTTGAGCCAAAATGGAAGAGAATGGTGAGAAATGAATAAAAAAATAAAAAAAACATCATTTCGGTCATTTGGGGGGGGGGGGGTGTCAAAAGTTCGTCTCCCCCGCATGACCACCCGCCCGGGAGCACTAGGGTAAAAACTGAGTATGGCATTGTACGGCATACATCCTAAGGAGTGTCTCACATAAATCTCAAGCCTCTAGCTCCCATACGACCGGAGTAATGAAGGTTCAAAGTGGCGGTGAACTAAGGGTGTAAAGTATCCCCACTAAGCCCACCACCACCAGCCGTGCGGCTGTCTCGGCCCGCTCACACCTACTGGCCCGGCTCCCACACACACTACGGTACCTCCCCTTCCTATTCTCCCGCCATTTCCTACCTTACGAGCCACGTAAGTGTTTTTTATATGTCGGACGCACGTGATGCGTCGCTGGGAGTTGGTGATCAAACACTGCCGACGCATCACGTGCGACGCTGGGTCTCACTGGGTTAATGGTATGGGGTGCTGTGTTACATCCCGGGCAGGCGTCGACACGGAGTCATCCAGTCTCTTCTGATAGCTCAGGAGAGCTGGATGGTGTCCGCATCTCAGCCTGGCCAGGTGGAGACTGTCCTCGCGAGGAAGGATGGATTTTGGGAGGTCGTGCATGCAGCTGCGTGTTGTCTGTGAGTGAGTGGATGGATCGGTGAGAGATATGAGTATGGATGTGCTTCTGGAAGTTGGTTCGGGGTGGGCAGGGAGGGAGAGAGGACAATAATTGTGTGTAATACCGTGTGCTGGGTGTTGTTTTGATATTTCTTGTCTGTGGGTGTGTTGCCATATAGTTTAGTGGGTGGTCTTGGTTCGTGGAGGCTGCTGCCAGGAATTGAGTGCCTCTCATGTCCAGATGGTCTTTGACTTTGAGGATTTTGGTTTCTTGATGTAGGTGATCTGTGGGTGCAGTAGCTGTGCAGCCTGTAATGATCTTCAGGGCTTTGTTTTGAATAGTCTGTAAGGTCTTATGATGTGTTTCAGCTAGGTTAGAAGCCCAGGCTGGGCTTGCGTATTCCATCACTGATCTTATGTATTGTTTATATACTGTGGTGGTAGTTTCTTTGTTGTGTCCAAATTTTGTGTGAGCAAGTGACCTGAGGGCGTTAAGTCTGGGTGTCAGTTTCTTTTTAATGTTTGTGGTGTGCTGTTTGAATGTCATATGAGTATCATATGTCATGAGGGCAGAGGGCAGTTGCCCTCTGACCCCTGACCTGTGCGGACGTCCCCAGTGACCGCTAGTGAACCGGTTTACCCTTAGTGAGGTCCTAGTGAACTTTCTTAGTGATGGCTGTTGTTGATGAGTCTGCTGTCTCCTCCCATACTCTCCAGCTTTGTCTTGCTTTGCAAGAAAGACTGGAGAGTGTGGAGCAGGAGATTCAGTGTCTCAAAGATGAAAATTTGGCCTTGAGACTAGCTATGGCGGAAAAGAAGTGCGAGGCTACCGGAAGTGTTCCCAGGGATCGTGAAGCCCCTTGGAAAGTGGTGTCAACCAGTGCAACGGCCTGCAAGCTGAAAAGGCAGCCACTCAAGACCCACAACAACTTCAGCACCTTGGCTGATGAGAGTGATGGCGAGGAAGTGGCGATCATCGAGGCAGTGAGAGGGGAGGGGGGGAAGTCTGCTGCTGTTGCTGCTACAACTCCTGCTACAGGCCGGCAACAGAAAACAGCTAAGTCTATTTTAATTGTAGGGGATTCAATGATTAAATACCTTGGTAGGGCTACTAACACACATGTTGGTAAAGTTGTCTGTCTGCCTGGTGCCGGAGTCGAGAAGGTGGCAGAAAAGCTAGATGGTGTCATGGAAGCGAGTGGAGAGGACCCCATCATCTTCCTCAACGCAGGGAGCAACGACATTTGGAAATTCAGGACTGAGGAGTTGCTCACCACGTACCAGGAAATGTTGGAGAGGATCAAGGAGAAGGGTGGAGTTCCTGTGGTACACAGTATCCTACCAAGAAGAGGGGTAAGGAAGGAATGGTCCTCCAGGGCTATTGGTGTAAATAGCCGGCTGGAGAAGTATTGCAAGGCAAATACTATTCCATTCCTGGATAACTGGACCCTCTTCTACGGTAAGGATGAACTGTATGCCCAGGATGGAGTACATCTCTCTTGACTAGGAGTTTCGACCTTAGCCAGCTCACTCGACAAGTTTGTTGCGGGGTTTTGTTAATAAACCATAGGTGTGTAAGTAAAATAGAATCCCAGCCACATCAAATTGATAGTAATAACGAACATTCTGATAGCGTAGATTTTCCGTCTAGGTCCAGTAGTTCAACAGGTAAAAATAAATTAGTTAAAAACAATAGAAAAATAGTTGCAAATACAAGTAATAGTTTGAGTGTTTATTATACAAATTGCAGGAGTTTATGTAACAAAATGAACGAACTTAGAGCACTGGTTAGCAAAGAAAATATAGACATAATAGCGCTAACTGAAACATGGATTAATACAGAAACCAGGCATTTTTTAGCAGAGTTTGATATACCGGGATATAGTTTGTTTAAATATGACCGAACAAGTAAGAGGGGTGGCGGTATAGCAGTGTTTGTCAGGAGTTCATTAAAAAGCTGTACTAAATCAGGTATTAGAGTAAATAATGAAAATGAAAGTGTTTGGGTAGAAGTTAACGAAGGTAGTGAGACTTTAGTTATTGGAGTTATGTATAGACCGCCAAATATGAGTAGAAATGACGGAACATCATTATGGGAGGAAATTAAAATAGCATCAAGGCTTAGCAACGTGTGCATTATGGGGGATTTTAATTTCCCTAATATAGATTGGCAGCAACAAATAGGCGACTCTGATTCAAAGGAGTTTATTGAGGTAGTACAAGATAGTTTTTTATCTCAATTCATAGATACGCCGACTAGAGGTGATAATATTCTCGATTTAGTTTTCAGTAACAATGAACATATGATAAATAGTGTAGAAATCGGGGACCACCTAGGAAATAGTGATCACAATTCTGTGTATTTTAATATACAATGGAAAGGTAATATCAGAGAGAATACAACATTAATACCTGACTTCAGAAAAGCCAATTATGGTGGGTTAAGAGAAGCCCTGTTAGCGGACCCTATGGTCAAAAAATTAAGTCGATCCAGGTGTCCAAATGAGTGTATCCTTTCTCAGGCACCTGTCATCTTAAGTCAGGAGGAGACGTCAAACTTGGTAGATACATACGATAATTTTATCAAGTCAGTATTCAATGCGCAAAATAAATATATCCCCAAAAGAAAATTTAGATCAACACAGAACCAACCCAAATGGATGAATAATAGACTATTAGATCTTCTAGGAAAAAAGAGAGGAATATATAGAAAAATTAAAAAAGGCGAAATTCACCTACTTGCTTACTATCAGAATCTATCACGACAGGTAAAAAAGGATATTAGTAAAGAAAACAAAAATTATGAAATTAAGGTTGCCAATGATTCAAAAAATAATCCTAAAGCTTTTTACCAACTATATAAATCCAAGGTTAGAGATGTAATTGGTCCCCTTAAAACTTCGATAGGAAAATTGACAGAAAGTGATTTAGAAATGTGCAGTACATTAAATAGTCAATTTCTTTCCGTTTTCACTAATGAAAATTTGGCACAGTTTCCAGAAGTCCGTAAGGTATACAGCGATAGTATAGAAAATAGGTTAAGTACGGTTACTATAAGTAGAAATGATGTGGTTAAGGAAATTGACAGACTGAAACCTCATAAATCGCCTGGTCCTGATGAGGTATATGCTAGAGTATTAAAAGAATGCAGAGATGAGTTAAGTTATCCATTAACATTTCTATTTAACAAGTCATTAGAAACAGGTATAGTTCCAGAAGCTTGGAAGCTTGCAAATGTAGTTCCGATCTTCAAAAAAGGTGATAAATCAATAGCATCCAATTACCGTCCCATTAGTCTCACTTCAATCATAGGAAAACTACTAGAGTCAATTATTGCTAGGAAAATGAGAAACCACTTAGAAACATTTAACTTAATCAATTCTTCTCAGCATGGATTCACTCAGGGACGGTCTTGCCTTACTAATTTGCTTAGTTTTTTCTCAGAGGTATATGAAGCAGTAGATAATGACAAGTCATATGATATTATATATTTAGATTTCAGTAAAGCTTTCGACAGAGTCCCTCATGAGAGATTGATGAGAAAGGTTGAGGCACATGGAATAGGGGGGGCGTTGTTAGGATGGATTAGGTCATGGCTAATTGGTAGGAAGCAGAGAGTCAGCATAAATGGTACCAAGTCAGAATGGGGAGCAGTCAAAAGTGGTGTCCCCCAGGGATCGGTATTAGGTCCCCTGTTGTTTCTTATATACATAAATGACCTAGATTTAGGTATAACTAGTAGGATAAGTAAATTCGCAGACGATACTAAAATAGGGAGATCAATTGATTCAGATAGCGATATAGAGTGCCTCCAAAGGGATCTAGATACCTTACATGAATGGTCAGTAAATTGGCAGATGAAGTTTAACATTGACAAATGCAAGGTATTAAAGATAGGGAAGATGCAAACAAATGTTAAATATAAACTAGCTAATTTAGAATTAGAAAATTCAGACTGCGAGAAAGATCTAGGTGTGTTTGTTAGCAATGATTTGAAGCCTAGAAAACAGTGTATAGGCGTTCGTAATAAGGCAAACAGGATTCTCGGGTTCATCTCTAGGAGTGTGAGTAACAGAACTGCTGATGTTATCTTAAAACTTTACTTGTCATTAGTGAGACCCCATATGGATTATGCTGTCCAATTTTGGTGTCCTTATTACAGAATGGACATAGATTCATTGGAGAGAGTACAGCGTAGAATGACAAAAATGATCCATAATATTAGAAATCTTTCGTATGAAGAAAGGTTGAAGAAATTAGGTTTACATTCGTTAGAGGGGATATGATAGAGGTGTTCAAGTGGGTTAGTGGGATTAACAAAGGGGACATGGCAAATGTACTAAAGCTCAGTGATAGCGAAAGAACTCGTACCAATGGTTTCAAATTAGATAAATTTTGTTTCAGAAAAGATATAGGCAAGTATTGGTTTGGTAACAGAGTTGTAGACGGGTGGAATGGACTACCAAGTGCTATAGTGGGATCTAAAACTGTAGGGAGCTTTAAGATAAAATTGGATAAGCATATGGACGAGAAGGGTTGGGTGTGAAGGGGGATCAGCCGGGTTGGGCCAATCAGCCCTCTGCAGACCTCCATAATCCTGTGTTAATCTCTAACCGTTTTGGTAAGATGATCCTCAGGGTATTAGAGTGTGAAGCCTATAATTGGGCTTTGTAATGAATTGGGGTTGTGTGGGACAGGGATCTGCCTTGCTTAGGCCAATCGGCTTTCTGCAGACTCCCATTTTCTTATGTTCTTATGTTCCTAGGATTTTGGGTGTGTGTGTATGTGTTAGGGGTGTGTTGTTTATGGTGAGTTGAGGGATGTATTCGTGTTCTCCTGTCCAACTTGTGAGCAGGGTTGTGGTGGATTTGGCTGGGGCTAGATTAAGTCTGTTTGTAGTGCACCAGCCATGTAGTGTGTTGAGATAGGGTTGAAGGAGATCTGTTGCTCTTTTTGGGTCATGGTGTGTGCATGTGAGTGTTATGTCATCTGCATAGGAGGCTAAGTTTATTTGGGGCGTATTGGGTGTAGTTATATCGTGCATGGACAGATTGAAGAGTGCGGGCGATAGGACGGATCCTTGTGGGATTCCGTTTGGAAAGTTTCTGATTTTAGATGACTGACCGGTAAAAGATACGTGTGCACATCTGCCTGCTAGGAAGTTGGCCAGCCACGTTTTTGTGTTGTTGTGCATGTTTGTGTTGTAGATTTTGTTTGTTAGGTTGTGGCGGGGGATGGCATCGAAGGCTTTACTAATGTCGAGTGTGGCTAATAGTGATCTGTGTGGTGGTCTAGCTGAGTTGATGCCGTCGAAAGCTCTTTGTGTAAGGTCTGTGAGAAGAGTGTTTGTGGAGTGCAGTGGCCTAAAGCCATGTTGTGTTGGAGCTAGGGGTAGGTCAGGTGTAATTAGTTGTAATACTAGGTGTTCCATGACTTTGGAGGGGGAGCAAAGGAGTGTGATGGGGCGGTGCGAGGAGGGTAGCGTGGGGTCTTTGTTGGGTTTGGGGAATGTGATGATGATACCATGCTTCCAAATGTCTGGTATTGTGTTGTGTGAATAGCTGTAGTTTGATATGTTAGTGAGTGCTTGTATGCCTTGTGGTCCCAGGTGTCTGAGGTGTATGTTGCTTATGTTGTCTAGGCCACAGGCGGGTGAGTGCTTGATGATATGCTTTGTCTGGTGATTGGTGAAGGGTGTATAGTCAGGGTCTGTGGGGAATTGTCTCTTACGTCGGATGACACGTCGGTCGTCTTTGTGAGGTTTTAGGTGGCTGACATGTGAAAAGTGATTGATGAGAGTGTGTGCTTGTTGTTTACATGAAGGAGTAGAGTCTGTTGTTGTGATTGCAGCATGTGATTGTGTTGTGTTGCTGTTGGAAAGTGTGATGCTGTTTAGTGTTTTGTAGAGTTTTTTGGGGTTTGTTTTGTGATCAAGTGTTTGTAGGAAGTTATTCCAATTTAGTTTTTGTTGTTCTTGTATTTTGTTGTTAGTTTGGGTGTTGAGTGCTTGAATTTGTTGTGTGATGTCTTGTGTGTGGGGTGCTGGGGAGTGTTTCAGTATGTCGCGTTGTCTGATGAGTTTTTGAATTTCTGGTGTGAAGTTGGGGTTGTCTTTTTCTGTTACCTCTTGGAATGTGTTTCTTGTCAGCGTTTTGGATAGTTTTATTGAGTATGTGTACAGCATTGTTGATGTTAGTGATGGGTGTACTGTTTAGAGTTGTGAAGTGTTGTTCTGTCTCATTTGTGAATGCTTGTTTCTCATAACGTCGCACTAGTGTCTTTGAATATTATCAAGTTAGGTTGTTAGGTTAGGGTAATGACAAAATATGGTTTTGGGGGGCATGTTTTAATATTCCAAAATAATGGGTAAATATGAATTTCCAGAAGGAAAAACACCTTAAAACACACTAATCAATGAAGAAACTGATGAGAAAAAGGATTATAATACAAAAAACACATACGTGACCTAAAATTCAATTTGACCGGGTTGTGTTAGTGGGCGCACAGTCGCTCTGTATACATAAGTCAGTTACGTTTGCATCTAATTTGGCTGAATTACCCCTCTAACGGGCCTATATATGATGATGACAATAAATCCCACGGCCAGCTGTTGGGTAAATTGTTTTCTTACTGGCCGTGGGATGCAATAATAGGTTAAGGGGGGATTAGCCCCCCTTACCACCCATGACTTTGTGTCATCATCATATATAGCCTAGGCCTAGGCATTACTATCAGGGGGCAAACAACAGCCATTGAGATTATTTTTGGGGGGATGGATGTAGTTACCGGGTGTACCACTACGGACATACAACAAAAATCATCTATAAATACAAGTA
Source organism: Paralithodes platypus (assembly GCA_032716605.1). Lineage (NCBI taxonomy): Eukaryota > Metazoa > Arthropoda > Malacostraca > Decapoda > Lithodidae > Paralithodes > Paralithodes platypus. The sequence continues at coordinate 42,861,764 of CM064527.1, read as the reverse complement.
CCTGTACAAAACTTGGCTCGGGTTTTTCCATTTTCATGTTTTGTTACTTTTAAAAGCATAACTCCATTTATTTGTCACCAATTATTTTGACATATTTGAAGACAGATATGGAATCTATATGCTCTAAGGCGAAATACATTACCCTAACCAAACAACCTAACCTAACCTTACCTAGTATTATAGATTTATAAGTATTTATTTTATTATAAGTATTTATAGATGATTTATGTTGTATGTCGGTAGTGGTACACCCGGTAACTACATCCTTCCTGCCTAACCTAACAACCCAACCTAACCTAACCTAGACCTAGTACATGGGATACAAAACTAGCCCTTGCATGCCAGCTACTGCGGGTTTATAGTACCCAGTACGTGGGATACAAAACTAGCCCTTGCATGCCAGCTACTGCGGTTGCATAGTACCCAGTACGTGGGATACAAAACTAGCCCTTGCATGCCAGCTACAGCGGGTTCATACAGTACGTGGGATACAAAACTAGGCCGGGGCCTTGCATGCCAGCTACTGCGGTTGCACAGTACCCAGTACGTGGGATACAAAACTAGCCCTTGCATGCTAGCTACTGCGGTTTCATGCTACCCAGTACGTGCGGTGGTGGACGTAAGTTATACTCCATTATCTTATTTAGGTTATACTGATGAGTTGGACCGACAGTTAGCCCATCGATCTTTTTAGGCCTAATAGGTCTGGTAGAGCATATACTGTACAGTACATCATTGCTATATATGTCAATATATATAGGTGAATTCCAGGGATGAAACCTATTCAAACTACAATGTCCATTGGGATCTGCTTGGTTTTAGGTACATGCTACTGAAGAACTTTCATCAATTTGTTTTAACAATATAGAAATATAGCTTATCTAAGTTATTTTATGTGGCGCGAACTGGCGTGTTTACCATGACGTAACTGTGGCCAATGGCGGGAACTATCGACATGGGAAATGGGTGAATCTGTGTTTTTTTTTATTTGAGAAACTTATAATTTGTATGCATGTTTACAGCTCAACATTTGGCTTCACCACTGTCTGGTCAAGGGACCGCGATATATAAATTGAACAGAAAACTATATTATCATTACGAAATAGGCCTTAGAACCGAGCTCCCTAACTCTGGACCAGGCTAAACATGCATAAACACTACATGTATGTTAATTGCTGGTGAGCTGGGATTATTTCTTGATGTGCACCACATAATCAGGACGTTGGTCGATCTTTTGCAGAGCTTGAGTATTGAATTGAAAGGTATTAATTACGAAAAACAGACCTCACTGTTCAGGAACGCGCTGCCCCAGTATGAAGTCGATTCCGAATCAATAAGGAAGTTTGAAAGTAATCTTGATAAAGCATGGGGAAGACAAGATTTGAAGTTTGATTATAAAGCAAAAATACAGAATAGTAAAAATGTTGCATCTGCTGCCGCCGCCGCCAACACAGTGAACGACCGCAGTAGTGCAAGTACTGGCACTGAGCTGGATACACAGGCCTAGTTTGCCTTTTTCCAGAGGATCTACTGTAAGAAACTGTAAGAACTGTAATATCTTGTTTACAAACGGCGTCTCTACACTAGGGATGTACCGATACCCAAATTTTGACCGATACCGATACCACAAAATTATACCGATACCGATACCTGTGCACCAGGAAAGTCTGTAAGACTGTTGTCCATGATCATGTAATTTTCTCCTTTATCAGCTTTGTTATTAAACTTAGGTAGCATGTTACTAAAATCAACACTTGTATTACCGGGTATGTATATACTGTATGGGTAAAAACTTAAAAGTTACTAAAAACTAGAACGAGATGATACGGATTTAATGAAACATCTCGTGCAGGGATTTCAAATTTAATAAATGAATATATTACATAATAGTGATTATTTCTAAAAATAAAATAAAATAAAATAAAGAAAAATGCAACACAAAACAAAATTTTATATTTTATTTATTTTTTTATTTATCTCAGGCATATACCCCGTATTGGAGGTGGCCGAGGCAAAACAAAACCAATTACAGTACTAACACAAACTGTTCATTTCTCAGTAACTAAAATTTGACATTCTTAGATTGTAGCTCAAAAACATGAGCTTTTCACCTGTGGCTGCACCGAGGCAACTCCTGTGAGGTGAATACACATTTCCGCCAATGCTAAATAGTCTTTCACTCTCAATTGAAGATGGTGGAGCAGACAAGTATTTGTTTGCTAAGACACTTAAGTATGGGAATTCATTTTTGTTTACTCTCCACCAGTCTAAGGGATGTTCTTCACGTGGCTGCATTCCCTGAGACAGGTATCTTTCTACTTCGTTGTTGATAACTGCACAAGTTGTGAGCGATGAAGTACGGCTTTGTAAACTCAAATGTTCAGACTCTGATGGTGAATTAATGTTGCCATCTTCACTATTTGCCTGTAAGATGAGCAGGTCATAACAACTATTAAAGTCAAAGTCACTCAAGTCATCCATTTGAGAAGAACTGGCACCCAGCCTCACATTTTCTACCTCAGCAACGGTTCCACTAGAACTACCACTGGCACCAGAGGCAGCAACTTCATCTATGTTGTTTATTTCCTGTTGTGCCTGCTGTCTCTCCTTATAGCTTTCCACCAGTTTTTTCTGAATATTTGCCAAAGCAGTTGCAGATGCTTCATCATTGGTATCAGAGAAGAGGTTACCTTTATATCGTGGATCAAGAAATGTTCCAAGGATCATGTTACTGTCATTTAAATACTTTGAAAATCTGGTGTTTGCTGATCCTTTGAGAGCTGTCAACATGCTGCCTAATCCAGAAAACCGTGCATCAGCTGAAGCTTTTGCAAGGAAAAGCTTGATGAATTTAATTTGAGGTATAATATTAGATGCAGTACTTGATCTTTCACTTAGTGTCACTGTTGTTTTATGGAATATTTTAAGCAAGGCTGACAGCTTTCCAATGATGTTCCACTTCTTTGCATCAAAGACCGGAAGATTTGGTGTTTCCAGGATATAATTGGCTATTGCTGTTTTTTGTTCAGAGATTCGCTCCAACATGAAGTATGTACTGTTCCACCTTGTAGGAACATCCTGTATGAGTTTGTGGAGAGGCAGTCCATGATGTTTTTGCAATTCTTCCAGCTTACTATAAGCTAAAGGAGAATGGTTGAAGTGACCAACAATTTGCTTGCATTGGGCAATGATGTCTTTAACCATTCTTTGCTCAAAAATACAATCTTGTATTACAAGTTGCAAAGTGTGCAAAAAACACGACAAACTCTGGTATCCCGTGTCTTCCACACCCTTTACCATGTTAGCACCATTGTCTCTTGCAAACAGATGAACTTTGTAAGTTGGTATTTTGAATTCTTCCAATGCGTCTACAAGGATTTGAGTAATATTAGCTGCTGTGTGTGATCCAGGGAATGGAGTGCACATACCTTTTCTTTTTCTTTTTTAGCTGGGGTTGGCCGACTCGAGACAGAGACTGAACAAGGACAATAAAATAGAAAATAATTAATAAATAAATAAATAAAATAAATACAAATTTACACACATCTAGGTCGCCCAATAATGTGTTTAATTATTCTTATATTTTCAGTTTGCCTTGGGGCATGCATGTGAATTATGGATGCTCATGCTGATGATGGGACAGTGTTCAATATATTCTCCTGGATATCATTTCTGCCATTGTGGACCTTCGTATTTTTTTTTGGCATAGGGTACAGCCCTATCCCATGGATAATGCTAGGTTATTAAACTACTCTACCGTCAGTATAGTCGCTTTTATTTCACCTCATGATATAATTAACTCTCTCCGACATATGACGCAATTTTGAGCCTATTAGGGATACTTTAACCCTTGCTTAGCGGGCCCTCTGTGGCCGTTTTGGGCCTTTTCAGGCCGTTCTGACTGCTATATCAACCATCAGTATGAAAGGAACTGTATTGCGCCGAAAACTAGGTGGAAATCGCTACACAATGACGCCACATACAGCTACGTAGCACTCGTGGAGCACTGACAGTGTTACCTCGAAGATGGAAGTTTAGCTGATTTTGCTACCTTGCTCACTTTTAGCGAACTATTGGTTACACTGTCATCCTCCCGCGCGGTGGGGGAACTGGAGTTAGTGTGGGCCGGGAGGCCACAGATGTCGGACGTATGGATCATTACTATCCCACCCATTTTCACTCGATTTCCACCCTTTTTTCACCCGTTTTTTGCCAGTTTTTTCAACTCGACTTATGTGGTGAGCCGCTCTTTAACCCGGCAAGCGCGATAGGCCTCACGGAAGGCTTCCTATAGGGAACGCGATAGGCCTCACGGAAGCAAGACCATAAAAAAAGCCTTCCATAAAAAAAAGGGCCTATCAAAACAAAGGAATTTGTCTCTAGGTGAGATAATTCCCCTCCAGTACTCATCCATGTAAATCTCACCCACCCCCCTCCCCTCCTTCCCCACCTTATTCCCCCCTCCCTCCCCTCCTCAATTATCACCTATTTTTCCTCTTATTATCATCATTTATCGGTTATTTTTCTCCCGCGATAATGTAGCACAAGTGGGTTGCATAAAAGATCGTTATGCAACACCCAGACACCGGCACACACCGCCCCGCTCGTCTCAGTTGACTCCCAGACAGCGAGAGGGGAGGGCTGCCTGTGGCTCTCTCTCGCCTGAGATTATGACCGGGTGGCCAATATCTTCGTTTTTCACCACCCAAATGCTTTTCCCACTTATTTTAGCACTCTTGAAGGTTCATATATACATCATATATGTAAAATAAAAGCATACCGATAACAAATAATGCTCTATATTGTAAATATAACGAATTCTGTCAGAATCCAAGGCTAGAAATGCACAAATAACTACCCTAGCCCCTAGGTCTATTTAGCGCTTGTCAGGTTAAGGGTTAAAGCCTTTGTTACCATTAGGGGTATTTTGAAACCTTTAGTTTAGTTACTTCAACCTCTGCAGCTGTCTTTGAGTTAGCTGTGGGCAGAAAACTAATTTTGGAGAGGTAATTATAAGAGTGAGAGAACTATTTCTTATTGCTAATCTGGCAACCTCTGCGTCATATGAGTCTGAAAGGGTTAAACCCATAGCAACTGATTTCTTGATTCTTGAAATCCCCTTAAAATAGATTTGTAAATTTTTTGATAGAAAAATGTCCCGGCCAAAGATTGATTCCTCCTAAAATTACAGGCTCGCTGTCGCTCGCCAGGACAAAATTTACACGTAAATGGCACGAAGGGTCCTAATATTGACAAAGAATTGGAGTGAAAGGTCATAAAATCCCCAAACTAATGGAACCAACTTCTTAAAATCTCAAAATTAGTGGGGCTAAACATTAGGGAGAAGGGGGTCCAGAAAAAACAGTGTCTCCCCTTATACACTTCTAATTATATGTTACTAATGTTTTCAGGAGAGATGAACGTTCTTGATGGGCAGAGGGTAGCGACGAGCGTTGCGATTACGTCTTGCTGGGTCCTGGAATTTCTGCTAATTATCATTTTTAACGCATTGTAAGTCAGTATTTGTACTTTCAATACTAGTTTAAGTATAACAACAGACATCAATTCATATTTTTTCACCAACTAACTTTACTTCTAAACTCTATTAATGAAATCAACAAATATATATATATATATTATGATCAAAGTATTTGGAGAACTATTGATTTCGATCGTACAACCTGATTAATTTTGTCTTATGATTCTCATGATAGGCCTTTATTTCTGATTAATAAACATACGGTAAATCCTTTTCAATTTTGTTTCCATGCAAGCATCATACATATTGCACCTACTGATTATTCTTCTGTCTTAATATTGAAAACTTGATATTCTGCATGAGATTATACAATGAACACGATAATAACCCTTTACCAGCACAGGTCTCCCTCGATTTACGATATAGTTATGTTCCTGATAACCTAATCTTAAATAGAAAAATCGTATAGCGAACCCATAACTTCATGGGGGTAAATGGGGTGCGTTCTCGGACCAGCCAAAACCCAAGCCCAAACACTTAAAAAATCTATTATTAACCCCTTCTGTACCGGAAACGTCTTATATATAATATTTCAGCTACATGTAGACGATTGTATGAAGCTTAGGAAGGATATATGGTAGCTAAAAGTATTAATTATTATGTTCATTCCAACAACCAACTATACTCCTAAAATCGATTAATGAAATTTTACAAACACATGTGGCAGTCCGTGGATTCGAATCCAGGATGCTCACACCGAAAATCAACACCTTTGATTTATTATAGGTTGACTAATCAGACGAGTTAACTACTGTCATAGACTACAGTAGATCTGGACTGGACACGAAAATGGAACTTTGCAGTAAGGGACCCAAAATCGGAGAACGAACACCCAAGTTCGAACCTCGAAACCGCGAAAATGTGATATTCTCGCTGTTTCGAGGTTCGAACTTGGGGGTTCTTTCTCCGATTTTGGGTCCCTTACTGCAAAGTTCCATTTTTGTGTCCATTCCAGATCTACTGTAGTCTATGACAGTAGTTAACTCGTCTGATTAGTCAACCTATAATAACTAAAAGAAACTGCACTCACTATACAAATTTAGCAATTTAGTTTTCATACATATAGATAGACCAGGAACAGAACTTATGTGGGCAACTGTACCTTAATTCGTGATTCAGTAGGCAATTATGCTTTAACTTTTCTTGTTTTATATGTTTGGATCTATTGACTCGGTTATCTGTATAAGGGATTCAGTGAGCAATTAGTGTTTTCAATTTTCATTCATTTACTTTTTGGTTGATTTTGCTTTTTCATATATTAATTATTTTTCTAGTTTCCTCCCTAGACCTCAACCAACCTGTAAAAATCACCCCTTAGACCCCCATTCAAGATAAATTTGTAAATTTTTTGGTAGAAAAATGGCCCGGTCGAAGGCCGGTTACTCTTAAAATTACAAGCTAGCTACCGCTCGCCAGGAAAGAATCGACACCTAAGTGGTATGAAGAGTCTTAATATTGACAAAGAAATGGGGCGTAAAGTCTTAAAATCGTCATAGTAATGAGCCGCACGTCTTAATATTTAAAAAACAATGGGGCTAAGCACGATGGAGAAGGGGGCCAGAAAACCCAGCCAATCCCCCCTTAACTGTTATATCAAATATTCTTTCCTTGTCATTGGTATTGGTGAAATGTATAGTGATGGACTGAATATGGAGCAGTGTGTGTGAATATGTGTTGAAGTTGGTGCAGTATCATGTGGCTGTTTTTCTTTTATTTACCTATTTGTATTTACCTATTTGTAGTACAGTATACAGGAGTTGAGCTTTTTAGGCTCGTATTGTCCCGCTTCCCGAGTTACAATTATCTAACTTTGCCTTAAAAATATGAATGTTTTTGGCACACACCACTTCCTCTTCCAACTGATTCCACTTACTTATACTTCTGTAAGGGAAACTATACTTTCTCACATCTCCTTTACATCTTCCTTTCATTAGTTTATATCTATGCCCCCTAGTTCTACCATTATCTTTCACAATATATCCCTTCTTGTCCACCTTTTCGAGTCCTCTCACACATTTGTACATCATAATCATATCGCCTCTCTCCCTCCTATCCATTAGAGATGGTAAATCTAATTTCTTTAATCTCTCCTCATATGGTAATTCTCTCAGTTCTGGTATCATCCTAGTTGCAGCTCTCTGAACCTTCTCCAGCTTCTTTATATGCTTTTTTAGATGTGGTGCCCACACCACTGCCGCATACTCCAGTCTTGGTCTCACCAATGTTTTTATTATTTTCTCCAGCATCTCCTCGTTTATATAGTTAAAGGCTATTTTTATTCTGTTTAGCAGTCCATATGTTTCTCCCACTATCTTATTAATATGATTCTCAGGTGAAAGATCACTCCTAACAGTTATCCCTAAATCCTTTTCTTTCTCTGATGGGTTAATAGTGTTTTCTCCTAACTTATATTCCATATGAGGCCTTCTTTTACTTACTCCCATTTCCACTACATGACATTTATTTGTGTTAAATTCCATTTTCCACTTCTTGCTCCATTGATCTATCCTATCCAAATCCCTCTGTAATTCCCTACCACTGTTTTCATCTTCTATACGCTTCATGATCTTGGCATCATCTGCAAACATATTCATATATGCATTTATATCCTTTGGCATGTCGTTAATGTATATTAGAAACATTATGGGAGCCAGCACCGCTCCCTGCGGAACTCCACTTGTGACATCTTTCCACGTAGAAAATTTATCTCTGATAGTAGTCCTCATCTGTCTCCCTGAAAGATAGTCCTCCATCCAATTTAACAAACTACCCTGAATCCCTCCATACTCTTTTAATTTCCACTTCAGCCTGCTATGCGATACTCTGTCAAAAGCTTTCTTCATGTCAATATATACGCAATCCACCCATCCATCTCTCTCTTGTAATATGTCAACCACTCTGTCATAAAAACTGAGTAGATTTGTAACACATGAGATACCCTCCCTGAATCCAAATTGCCTGTTAGATAGTAGATTATTCTTTTCCAAGTAAATCATCCATCTTTTCTGAATTATTTTCTCACAGATTTTGCACACTATACTAGTAAGTGACACAGGTCGATAATTCAATGGATGTTCCCTGTTCCCACCTTTATAAATCGGTACAATGTTGGCTCTCTTCCAGTCCATTGGTAATTTTCCCACTTCCAGAGAGTATTTCATTATCTCATATAAGGGTTTCACTAGTTCGTCAGCACATTCTTTCAAAATCCATCCCGCTACATTGTCAGGTCCCACTGCTTTTTTCACATCTAGTCCTTTCATTATTTCTACTAGCTCCTCTGGCCTCTGGAAGAAAATTAATCTCTCCCAGTTTATCACCAATTTCACCTACCGGTACTTCTTCAAAGTTATCACCTTTAGTATATACTGAGTGTAGTGTATTGTTCATAATTTCACACATATTCTGGTCGTCATCATAAGTGGTCCCTTCAACCTTCAACCTGACTATTCTATCCCTTACCTTCATTTTACTATTTATAAACCTATAGAACAGCTTAGGATCACTCTTACATTTTTTCACAATGTTCTTCTCATATTCTCTGGCTTCTTGTCTCCTGATTGCAGCATATACATTTCTTAATCTCTTGTATCTGTTCCAAGTTTCTCTATTACACCTTTTTCTAGCTGCCTTCCACGCTTGGTCTCTCTTTTCCTTGGCTTTCCCATTTTTCATTAAACCAATCCTTTTCCTTCGCTGACCTATTACCTTGTTTAGGGACATATTTATTAACTCCTTCTTCATATATTGTTTTAAATACTCCATACTTCTCGTCTACACTATTTCTCTGATGTATTTCACTCCAGTCAACATCTCTAAAGTATTGTCTCAGTGATTGGTAGTCTCCTTTTGCATAGTCAAACCTAGTTTCCTTGTGCTCCTCCCTCTCCTCCATATTGGAATAACCCAATAGGATTTCTATATCCATTACAACGTGATCGCTCTTGCCTAAAGGTGGTAAGTATTTTATATCAGAAATTACATCTGGGTCTCTAGTAAACATTAGGTCCAATCTGGATGCTTCATCATTTCCCCTTCTTCTTGTATTTTCCTTTATATTTTGCACTAATAAATTTTCTGTTACCATATCCAGTAGCCTATACCCCCACGAGTTCACGTTGCTACCAGCTTCTCTCTGCTCCCAATCCACCTCTTTACAGTTGAAGTCCCCTACTATAATTAATTCATTGTTTCTACGAGTTAATTTTTCAATACAAATAATCATCTCATCTTTGATAAATTTGTATTCCTCCTCTTCCCAAGCCCCTGTGTAGGGCGGCATGTAGGCCACTACAATATCCGCCTTTTGATTGTCATCATCTGTCAATTCTACTGCTAATATTTCCGCTTTACTATTATTCAGATCAATCATTCTTGTTTTCAATTTATTATGTGTAAGAATTAGCACCCCTCCCCCCATCTTGTCTTCTCTATCCCTTCTCCAGATATTATAGTTGTTCCATCCCATTCCCTCCAAACTTATCCCTTTATTTAGTTTAGTTTCACATAGACACAATATTAAGGGCTCTTCCTGTCTGATGTAATCATTTATTTCTAATTTATTTGATAGCAGCCCATCCACATTGCTATAGACCATCTTGCACCTGTTGCTTTTACCATTATGATTGATATTCCCTGTCTTTATCCTACTATTTTCCCTTCCTGTTGCACCTCTCCCTCCAATCCTTCTTCCTGTACCACCACTTCTTTTCCCCCCCCTCCGCCCCTATCCTCTCCCCCTTCTTCAGGTACCACTTCCTTACTTTCCCATCCATGTTTCTGTAGAAAAAAAGCCCTTCTCCACTTCTGATCTATTATCGTTCTTTTCTTTGACTTCTCTATTTATTTCTCTAAATTTTTCCCTCTCTTCCGCATTTAAATCTTTCCTTAGTTTAACATTTCTGTATTCCCCCTCCTGACTTAACTTCCAGCTGGATCTGAGTACCTCCTCTGCTACTTTGGTTGACTTAAATCTAATCTTCATTGGCCTCATTTCTCCTTTCTTGTATTTCCCTAGTCTCCAACAATCCTCTACCTCTCTCTTCCATCCCTCCTTATCTTGTCTATCTATCACATCAATCATCTTCTCAACTTTCTTCATCTCCACACCCTTTCTCGTATTTCTATCTAATATTTCCCCTTCTACATCTCCAAACATAATTACACATCTCTTCTTATCAATAATATCACTGACCTGTTTCTCATTTTGTCTGATGGCATTAACTACCCTCTTGTTCAGGTTCTCCTCCTGCTGTCCCTTTTGCTCCTCAATAATTGCTTTTAGTTGTACCTCTGCTTCACCCACTCGATCACCCCAGACATTTTTCATTTGAGATACCTCTTCCTCCATTTTTTGTGTCCTGTCCTGATTTGTTTCCACTCCTTGTATTAGCCTAGCATTCTCCTCCCTCAATTCACGAATCTCTCTCTCAGCCCTCTCCCTATACCCATCATCTATCTCTTTCACTCTCTCATTTAAATGTTCTTTGTATTCCTTAATCTGTTCTTTTAAAGCCACATTCTCAGATACCAATTCGTTGACCCTAGCAGTTAGATCATTTAAACCCTCCCCCGGGACACAGCTCTCTTCCACTACAGTCCCAATGGTCTTCCTCCACCCCTCCATTTCCTTTCTCCACTTTATCAGCCCCATCAGATTCCTGTTCAGGAAGATGATCTGGTCCTCCTTACCTTCAGGAAAGCCTGAACAATCCCCATCCTCGTCATAAAAACATTCCCCACTCATATCCGTGGCTTCGATGTCAGCCATTGTTGATGTCATGTGACGTCACCAGCCTTACCAGCTGATTTCTCAAAACAAACTCTCTAAGTTTCGTTTAAACATTCATATTTTTAAATAGCTTTGACTGAACACTTTCCTGTAATAATATTATTAGCGGAATAATTTCCTGTATACCCCACTTTAGGCAAGTCAGATGGTAGTTTGAGGAGCGCCAGCCAACGACGTCCGCTCCCACTCGTCTCTCGTGTGTATGTGTGTGTGTGTGTGAGAGAGAGAGAGAGCTTACATTTGCATACTCGTGTGCGTGCTAGCTCCAAAAAATACATAAATACATGCAACCGGTCTTCATCATATACATTAATCACAAAACATTCACAAAACTCCCAAATTTCCCGGCGCTTTGACTGATTTTATGAATTTTTCCCCGGAAAGCAGATATATTTACTGAATAAAAACTGGTCCTCGCCTTTACAAACATTTCGCCATTATTCCCAGATACTAGAGAAGCAAGAGAGAGATATCTGCGAGGGGGGGGGGGGGGGAATGTTATACACGATACTTAGCAATTCTATTATAATATACTATCTTAGTTTATTATAAGAGTATAAATAGTATGGATATATATGATCCTAAGTATATTGTATAACAAATAACATACACAAAATATAGATACACAGAACAACATACATGCAAAAAGGAAACAATCTGGAGGAGCAAAAGTGGAGAGTTAAAAAATATATAAACAGAAAGGTGGGTCAAATGGGCGAACAGAAGGACAACAAATATGAGTCCGACATAAAGTAGAGGTTTGCCGGAAAGAGACACTGAAATAATAAAGTAAAAAGATGGAAGGAGAGAGAGAGATAATATGTAATACGGTATATGAGTAGTAGTAATGGACAAATCAAATACATACATTAATAAGAAAAACGAGAGTTACACAGAATTACACAGCTACACAGACCTTGCAGTCCCTATTTGGATTTTCCCAGCCAAAGTCCGGTTCCTCCTAAATTACTAGTTCGCTATCGCTTGCAAAGAAAAAAAACCGACACGGAAGGTCTTAACAATGACAAAGAAATGGGGCGAAAGGTCTTAAGATCGTTAGGACGATCGTCATAAAATGTCAAAACTAATGAGACTAAACATGAGGGAGAAGGGGGTCCATAACAATAACAAAATGAAAACCTCCTCTTAATCTTGACGCTATTTTTTTTTTTTGAGTTTGTATTATCAGCGCGTATCTGTACCCAAAGGATTAAGGGGACAGAGGCTGTTTGTTTGGTCTATTAGTTCATTTATTCATAAATTTATTTTAGTTTCCTCCCTAGACCTCCATCAGGCTTAGAAAAACCATCCCCTAGACCCCCCCTTCACGATAGATTTGTACATTGTTCGGCAGAAAAATGTCCCGGCCAATGGGACATTGGCCAAAGGCCAATGCCTCCTAAAACTTCAGGCTCGCTATCGCTCGCCTGGAGTAAATCGACACCTAAATAGCACGAAGGGTCCTAATTTTGACAAAGAAATGGGGTGAAAGGTCATAAAATTCCCAAACTAATGGAACCAACGTCTTAAAATCTCAAAAACTAGTGGGGCTAAACATTAGAGAGAAGGGGGTCCAGAAAAACGGTCTGTCTCCCCTTAAGTGTATCCCTGAGCAACCTTTTTTCTCCTTTCTTTCTTTTTTTGTCTCTATTGTAATTACACGAGTAGCCTATTATCTTATGTCAAATGTCGTGAAAAATCATGAATGTCATACAATAACTATTTGACATTCACCTTATATATGAAAGCTATTATACTTTTTGATACCCCATGAATAATTATTTTTCGTATTACTTTTCTGACTTATGCTTTTGGTGTTAATTGTTCTCTCTCTCTCTGTTATGTCAGGATGTAAGCAATGCCATTATATATTTATTTCCATTATTTGCAACACACAATAAATGTTGTGAGAATTGCCTAATGCCATATATAATTATCAGTAAATGCTTTCTTTGGCTTCACAATGCTGTATCTAAAATATTATGTAAGCAGTCCCTCATAACATACTGGAGCTCATATATTATTTATTAGGCAAATATTCTTCCATGCACTGGTATATGAATATAATTGCACAAGGTAATACAAATTTCAATATAATGATAAATGATAAAGGTTGCATTCTCACAATGAAAAATATGAGAGGTCCTCGGTTTTTCCTAGGCTACTGTACGTCGTAGATTCCAACATTATCTGGCAGGGACATCTCCGAGCCTTGGGACTGTAGTGCAGAGGCCAAGTTGTGGATTATTTGCTTGGTTATCTTGCTCTCCCGTTTAGTTTATATTCTAACTTGGATGTAATTTGCATATTTTCTTACAATTTTCCATGTACTGTATGTATGTACCGCGATTATGTGTGTGGCTTACGTTTAGTTTATGGATATAGTACGTCTGTATGTATATTATATACTGTATGTCTTTTAGAGACAGTAATTATACATTTTTAATATGATGGAACCTATAGCCGAATGTTAGGACATTTTCAGCATATAACAGTATGTATGTATGTATATACTCAGGCACATACCCCATTGCTGGGGATGGCCGACTTGAGGAAAAGCCCGAACAGAAACAACATCTACAGTTCCAATTCTTAGAATCCGGGACCACTTTTGCGTTCCCTCGCCCCTTGCTCTGTCTTGATGAGTAGGAGAATTTTACAAGGGGAGAAGGATAATAAACAGGTTATTATTGGACACATATTCTGATTCCCCTAAATACACACACACATACCCTACTACACACATGATTACCCAGAACACACACACACACACACACACACATATACAAACACACAGAATGGGCTTCCCCGAGACGTTATAGACTGCAGCACCGTTGATTCATTTAAACTTCGCCTAGACAAATATCTTGCATCAAACCCGCGACTGCGTTTGTAAATGAATAACTTTATTTGATCCCCCCCTCCCCCTCAGTTACTAACCACTCTGACCCCTACTAACTTCCTAATCCTGCAACGGGCATTAGTTCCAGGGCAGTAGTTCCCTTTCTAATGTTCCCTTACCCATCTAAACCACTCTTTGGACAATTGATCCTCAGTGTTTTGGAGGACAAGCAGCCTAGAAGGGTCACTAGACCTGTTGTTGTTTTGTATTTCCTTTGTACTCCTTTGTACACACAGACACCACAAATAAACACCTCCAGATAAATTCATATCACTTATATATTTCATTTTGGTCTTTTCAGGTGAGTGTTGGTGGTGCCCTTCGGAGATGAACACCTGTCAGAGCGTAAGATGACAACATTTATTATATATTTGTCGGAAATGTCAGGTGTAAATGTCAACGCCTCTTCAACAGCCGCGGTTACAAGTCGTGTTCCATAGTATTCACAACTTTAACATACTGTATATCTCCTTTAACCGTTTCTGTACCGGCGACGTTGTTGTTATTTGATTTTAGCTACATATATACATTTTTAGACGATTTTATGAAGCCTAGGAAGGACATAATGGTAGCCGCAAGGATTAATTGAGCTACTGGGTAGACATCCTTCCTAAGCTGAGTAAAATAGACTAATAGTGTCCAGAATATATGAGAAGGACGCCACCGGTTATGTACAGGTTAATACTAGAACACACATAAATCCCAACAAAAATGAATGGATCTTAAATGAAAGGTTTTTGTTCAGATGTATAGCCAATTTATTATTTAATTGTACTGATCGATAGCCAAAATATGAATTATTGAGGCTTTGTCACGATTTTGTAGCGTAAGTGAACTAACTAGAAGCGATTTTTGAGAGATATGCATGGATAGTTTCAATACTAGATCAAAGCTGTAAATGTGTTTGTATATAATCAAATTTGAAGCAGGGTTCCTACAATGTCATGTTCTCACCTAAAATGTTTTTGATACATCGTAATGCCCTCTGATTGACTGAATATCATGTTTAACCGTACCACTAACGGAGTTTATAGTAATATTATTAATTTATAATGTACACTAGTGTCATCTAATTAAAATGTAAAACTTGCAAACTAAACAAACCAAAATTGGGACAAGGACAATATAAAGTCAAATTAAATTATCAAAATCGCTATGTGGAAACAACGCTTACTAAAATGAAAATTATTTTATTAAAATATATTTAAATAAATATTTTACAATATAACTTGTCTTTTAATGTCCTGCGTACATGTATGACGTACTCGTTTCTGCATTATTGAGAACGTCGTGTATCAGTACATTAGTGAAGTGCTTATAGAAGTGACTGCATTACTGAAGGCGTTGTATTTGTATTTTCATCTTTGTATTGTTGTACTTGTATTTGTGTTGTGTATTTTTATGTTAGTGAAAGCATTTGTGTCTGTATTACTCAGGGCGTTGTAGATTAGTATTTGTGTTACTGATGGTTTATTATAGTACTCGTATCTGTATTTCCTCAGTCTTTCTTATACTCAACAAGTGAACTCTGGAACTCTGTCCCTCAATCAATCTTTCCTTCATCCTATGACTTAGACTGCTTTAAACTTAGTGTGTCGAGGCATTTTGACCACGATGTCCCTTAAATTTGGCTCTCCGTCTCTTTTTTGGCTTTGGGGAAGACACTCGTTACATGCAGCCTGCCTTTTTTCTCCTTCATATATATATGACAAAAATACTGTGGACTCTGTGGTTATCTACAACTTGTGTGTTGGATCTTTGGTAGCCAGCTTGCTCTTTATGACACATGTAATTAGGTTCCTATCGAGAGAGAGAGAGTGAGAGCGAGAGAGGGGGAGAGAGAGAGAGAGACTGTGTATAGTAAATTTTCAGTGTCTTGACAAATACATTTCTGTAATTCTGATATTATGTATGTGTTAATTACTTACTGCTACGTTACTGTGGGTGTTGATTAATTTGTATGTTCTTGAAGTACTCGTATAAGTATTACTGAGAACGTTCTGTGTGCTATTACGAGCCTGTGCCAAGCCTTCTGGTCCCCATCCGTTTTTTTGTTTTTTTGTTGGCGTTCATGTAGCCAATTTTGTTAAGGGGTAGTAGTTAATTTATGGTTTATTTATTAAATATATAGTTTCCTCGCAAGACCTCCATCAAGCTTAATAAAACACCCCCTAGTTCCCCCTTCAAAATACATTTGTACATTTTTCGGTAGAAAAATGTCCCGGCCTTCCTAGAAATACAGCTCGCTACCGCTCGCCATGAAAAAAATCGACACCTATATTGTACGGAAGGTCTTTATATTGACAACAAAATTGGGTGAAAGGTCTCAAAATTGCCAAACTAATGGAACGAACGTCTTAAAATCTCAAAGCTAATGAGACTAAGCATGAGGGAGAAAAAGCTACTACCTCCCTCTTAACTGCCTCGTAAAGTGCTATGCATCTAGGTGGAGTACTTGTATGTTTACTACTGTGGACGTGTATTGATTTATGTATTTATTTATTTATTTATTTTTTTGTGAAGTGCTTGTGTATGTGTTATTGACAACGTTGTGCCAAAAATGTGCATCTCTCTGAAGTACTTGTGTTTATACTGCCGAGGGAGTTGTATTTGGTGTCTTGTAATATCCTGTTAGTTAGTTAGTTAGCTAGTTAGGACTTCAGAGGCTATCAACCCTTCTGGATTATTAAGCCAGCACACTGTAAGTTAAGCTAAGCGTCAGGAATGGACCCACTTTTCTAGAATTCCAGTACCTTCCTGATCATCCTGTGTGTCTTGTGAACTACGTACGGTATGTCTGTATTACTGAGTACGTAGTGGCTTTATATCTTCCTGAAGTAATTATGTCTGTGTTACTAAAGGCACTTTGTTTTGTGTATTTTTCGAAGTACCATGTTGCTAAAGACGTAGTTTGTGGAGTACAGACGTTTATATTATTTCGTTGACCCCTCCCCCCCTATGAATTTGTGTATGCAATTATTAAGGGGGTCTCACATGAGCGATTTGTCAGTAATTTGTTATGAGCAATTGTTATCTGGCAGTTTCAAAATTTAGGTTCCATAATTAAACTAGCGAACATAATTTCCCTTTGATCTAGTTTCCGAATCCAATGAGAAAGAGTCTTAAAATAGTACGTGAAGAAACTTGCATTTCGTCGAAAATTGCCGGAAAAAACGCTCGTGTGACACTGTCTAACTACCGGAATTGATTTTTGGATGAAAATTGCTTTTTAATAAATATTATAGATAGTTGTGTACTCGATATATATATAAAATTATGGGTTGAAATTATTTTTCAAAATTATACTGCCATTATTAGAAATAGGTGAGGTCCATTAAATTTGCTGAGTGATTGTATGGGTGTGTGTGTGTGTGTGTATTACTGAGGGCGTTGTGTGTGGTTATCAGAGCCTTTACCCACCCTTCTGGTCTCCATCCTGCTGTTTATGGCGCTCCTGTGGCGGCCATCTCATCCTCTCTCTTTTGGTTCCCTTCGCTACTGACCTCACTTTGTGTTTACTTGGTTGCTTCTACTTGTGTTAGTGTTCATATTGTTTATATTTACTACCCTCCTCGATTGACCTTACCTTATTTGTTTACTTGATTACTTGTGCTTGTGTTGGGGGTACTTGTTTTTTGGTGCCCTTCTCTACTGACCTCACAGTGGTGATGGGCTGGTCTATCAGAGTGAGAACTGAGCGATCTCTGCCCTACCCACAGCTTACTCTGACTGTTCCTTTTACTTATATATTTTCTAGATCTCGAGTGACGGTGTCTCTTCCGTGGATTGACCTCCCAATCTGCCTACCTAGAAGTTGGCAGATTGGAAGCCAAAGCGTCACATTTTTCCTTTGCCCCTCAACTTCTCTTCATAATTGCTGATGGGCACAGGGCCCTGGGTGGGGCTTTGGTTTCCCGGGCATTTATGCACCCTCCTCAGCTCCCAGCCATGGAGTGGCTTGTGTCACCCAGGCTTTATTGTGGTCGGCAGGGAGGGTTCTGTGGGGGCGCTTGGTTATGGCCTTGGCCTTGCTTGGGGCCTTGGGGCTGTTCAGCCAGGCAGCTTGGGGAACAACAACAAAAACAACTGACCTCACTGTTTGTTTACTTGATTAAGGGGAGGCAGTTGGTTTTTCGAGTCCTCCTCCTCCCTCATGTTTAGCCCTATTAGTTATGAGATTTCAAGACATTTGCCCCATTAGTTCGGCGATATTCAGACCTTTTGCCCCATTTCTTTGCCAATATTAAGAACTTTTGTGCCATTTAGTTGTATTTTTTTTTCCTGGCAAGCGATAGCGAGCTTGTAATTATAGAAGTAACCGGCCTTCGGCCGGGAAATTTTTCTATCGAAAAATGTACAAATTTATATCGAAAGGGGGTCGTGTGGGTGTTCTTTTAAGTTTGATGGCGGTTTAGAGAGCAAACTAAACCCCCTCCTTAAACCATTGAGACGAACCAGTAAATTATGCTGCATAATAGCGTCTGAGCTCCCTTAACTCTGCTGATGTTGGTGGTACATGTATTTTGGTGCCCTTCTCTACTTATCTAACTTTTTGTTTACTTGGTTACTTTTGCTGGTGTTGGTGTTATTTTTGTTGGTGTTAATTACTCTATTGGTGGTGTTGGTGGTACTTGTTTCTGGTATTAATTTTCTTTTGTTGGTGTTGGTGTTACTTGTTTTTAACCCGGGAGCTGCGGGGAGACTCTTAAGAGTTCCCCCGGCGCACTGCGGGGAGACTCTTAAGAGTCAGAGAAAATAAAAATCAACTTTTGACATCGAAAAAAAAAAAAAAATTTATATTTTTTTTTTTTATTTTTTTTATTTTTTTTGGCCCCTAGGCCATGCAAAATCTCAGTCCTCTACCTCCCCTCCTTCCCCACTTTCCTCCTCTCCTTCAGTTATCACCTATTTTCCCTGTTATTCCCTTATTCTGAGGTATATTTTCGTGCTAACATTAGAAATCCGATTGGAGGGTGTGGTCATCACTGATAGCAAGCGAGTGCAAGAGAGAGAGAGAGAGTATCGATCGACTGTGTCTCAGTGGCCTTGGGGGAAATTGGCGGGAAAGCAGATTGCCTCACCCATACATTATACAACTCGCGGGCTATATCTCCGATTTTGACCATCCAAACGCTGTTTTCACTCGTTTTATTGTTGTTTCAGGTTAATACCTTTATAATCAACCCATAATAGGCGCATATGGATAAGTATTAATGCTATTAATGGCACAATGAATATTTTAGTGGCGGAAACACCTCAAATACGTCAGCACAGGGGGACGTTTCCAATTACCCCCATGCGCACTTCAGAGGTTAATGGTATTCATTCTGTGTTGATAGTGTTGATGTTACTCTTGTTAGTGTTAATTATTCTATTGGTGGTGTTGGTGGTATTTGTTTTGTTTGTATTAACTTTCTTTTGATGGTGTTGGTGTTACTTGTTTTTGTATTGGTATTCAATTTGTGTTGATGGTGTTGGTGTTACTTGTTTTTGTATTGGTATTCAATTTGTGTTGTTGTTGTTGTTGTTCCCTAAGCTGCCTGGCCGAACAGCCCCGAGTCCCTGAGGAAGGCCATGGCCACGATCGGGCTTTCCCACAGAGCTCTCATTGAGTGTAGGTTGTGTTGTTGGCGTAAGTGGTTGTGTGAAATGCAGTCTTCGATGATGTGTTTAATGGTATGGGGTGCTGTGTTACATCCCGGGCAGGCGTCGACAACGGAGTCATCCAGTCTCTTCTGATAGCTCAGGAGAGCTGGATGGTGTCCGCATCTCAGCCTGGCCAGGTGGACTCTGTCCTCGCGGTGGTCTCTGTCCTGTCGCCGAACTAATGGGGCAAATGTCTTGAAATCTCATAACTAATAGGGCTAAACATGAGGGAGGAGGAGGACTCGAAAAACCAACTGCCTCCCCTTAATCAAGTAAACAAACAGTGAGGTCAGTTGTTTTTGTTGTTGTTCCCCAAGCTGCCTGGCTGAACAGCCCCAAGGCCCCGAGCAAGGCCAAGGCCATAACCAAGCGCCCCCACAGAACCCTCCCTGCCGACCACAATAAAGCCTGGGTGACACAAGCCACTCCATGGCTGGGAGCTGAGGAGGGTGCATAAATGCCCGGGAAACCAAAGCCCCACCCAGGGCCCTGTGCCCATCAGCAATTATGAAGAGAAGTTGAGGGGCAAAGGAAAAATGTGACGCTTTGGCTTCCAATCTGCCAACTTCCAGACTCCATCGAAGGCCTTCGATATGTCTAGTGCAATAGAAAAGGTCTCACCGAAGTCCCGAAAGGAGGATGACCAAGAGTTAGTAAGATATGAAAGAAGATCACCAGTAGAGCGACCTTTAAGGAAGCCATACTGGCGATCTGAGAGCAGATTATGAGAAGAGAAATGCTCAAGAAATTTGGAATCAAGAATAGTTTCAAAAACTTTAGAGACAAAGGAGATGAGAGCAATTAGATGATGGTTGGAGGGTTGAGAGCGCTCACCCTTCTTTGGGACAGGTTGAATGAGAGCAAACTTCCAGCATGAAGGGAAGACGTTAGAGGAGAGACAGAAACGAAAGAACTTGCCTAGGCAGGGAGTCAGCACGGAAGCACAGTTTTTGAGTACAACAGGAGGAACACCGTCCGGACCGTACGCCTTCTTAGTATTAAGCCCAGAGAGGGTAGAAAGTACATCTTTAGAAGAGATTAGGATATTAGGCATAAGTAGTAGAGAGGGGGTTGAAGAAGGAGGAATAGCACCAGAATCATCCAAGGTGGAGTTTCTAGCAAACGTTTGAGCGAAGAGTTCAGCTTTGTCAGAGGAAGAAGTGATGGTTGCACCATCAGAGTGGAAAAGGGGAGGGAAAGACGAGGATGACAAATTGTTGGAGAGGTTTTTGGCTAGATGCCAGAGAGCTTGGGAAGAGCTAGATTTGGATAGTTCAGTGCATTTATTATTGATGAAAGAGTGCTTGGCAAACTGAATAACAAATTTGGCTTGATTCCGGGCAGAAACATATTAAGAATGAGATTCTAGAGTTTTAAGAAGTCGGTACTGTTTGAATGCTTCCTCCTTGTTGCGGACATCAGTAAAACAAGCATGAGTAAACCATATGTAGCAAATTTGTTCACGACTGTTCGGAGAGAAGAGGCACGTTGAGCAGCTTCTTCCCAAGACGCCATGAACTCGGAAGTAGCACGCTGTACGTCAGCAGTAGGTTGAACTTGCTTAGACAGTGAGTAAGCTGCCTGTTCCACAACAGTAGCGCGAGAAGCAGCCTTGTTCCATGCTGCCATAAACTCTGCTGTTGCTCTCTGAAATTCTGCAGTAGGTCCAACAGGTGTATATGGTGTAGCACTAGGTAACAGGTCTGGGCATTTATGGTCCCTTCCTGGGGACTCCGAGTCTGGGCTATTGTTCATTATTTGTAACAAAATTTTATTGAGGAAGAAGGAAGTGTGGTGTGCATATTTAGTGTAGTGAAGTATGCAATTTTGAGGACTTTTCCCTAAAGATGGGACTATGAATGAAGAAGTGCGGGAGAGGGCGCAACAGGGGAAAAGGGTTGTAGGAACGCTAAAAGTAGTAACAAGGAATAGGGTGGCCAGTATGGAAGTGAAGAAGTCCTTTTCATGTCAATGTGGTAATCCCGACACTGACTTACGGAAGAGAAGCATGGGCGTTTGAGAAGAGACTCAGACCAAGAGTGAGAGGGGTGGAAATGAGTTACTTGAGAAGTGCGTGCGGAGTTACATGGAGGGATAGACAGATGAATGAGGAAGTAAGAAGGAGGTGTGGTGTGGAGGTAGATGTGCTGGAAAGTGTGAAAAGGAACACCTTGAGATGGTTCGGCCATATGGAACGTATGGGAAGTGAGAGAATGACTAAGGTGTACGAGAGCGAGGTGGAAGGACAGAGAGGGAGAGGTAGACCGAAAGAGAGGTGGAAGGATGGAGTGAGGAAGTATATGGATGAAGGCGGTGCTGGTTGGGAGGAGGGGCATCGACTGACTCGGGCCAGAGGTGCATGGGGGCGGTTCGTTCGTGGCCACCCTTTCGGGGATCACGGCGTCATGCAATAGATAGATAGACCCTTATCCTGATTTTTGTGGACTGATATTTGGGTGTTTCCTGAAGCCAATACCGGTGAAATAATTTATGTTGCAAACTTTTCCAGGTCCAGCTACACTTTGACTGGACTAATTAACATAATTATGCTATTTTGAGGACTTTCCACTATCCGGACATTTGTTACATTTGGGAGTTTCCACAAGTCAATACAGGTAAAATAATTTATGTTGCAATTTGTGATAGGTTCAGCCAATATTTCTAGTAGATTGACTAGAATAAAATAGAGCAAATTGGATAGGAATGTTAGTTACAAGAGTAAGGAAGTTATTCTTAAACTGCAGAACTCGTACGTTAGGCCTCACTTAGAGCACTGTATTCAGGCATATTCACCTCACTTTAGGCAACATATCAATTTCGTAGATATTGCACAGCGAAGAGCAAACAAACTTGTTCCTTCCTTACTCTCACAAGGGGTAGGAAGGATTAGCAAGAGACACAAGAAAGGAAAAAGAGGTGACAGGAGAAGAACACATATACCAGTACGCCCACAAAAAGCAAGCACACACGCATTCAGAAGCACCAATCACTCAATCATCCCCCAAAATTAATGGCTTCACCTCAGATGTTATACTTCCTTTAGGTAACTTAGATAAAGGGATAAAGATCCGCTTTGCTGTCCGAGTTTTGTTTTGTTTTGTGTTTTTGCCAAGATTTGTGTCTTAGAATGTACAGTCACCTGTACTATAATAGTCTGTTCATTCTAGGTTGGGAAAAATTATAACCCCTAACCTCTGTAATTAAAAAAATATATAGAGTAATCGAGCTAATTTTTCTGCCAAATAGGAAGACTTGGCCAGGGAATAGGTGTGGAAATTGACAGCTCATTTACTCTAGCCCCTTTGTAGTTACAGAGGTTAGAGGTTACGAGTTCTGCCCAACCTAGAATGAACGGACTATAGTAGCTGGTATACTAGGACATAGTTATAGGAATATAGGATATAGTTAACCCCTTACAGTATTTGACGACACATTTCTTCCTATTATTTTGGTTATCAGTAGACGATACTATTCAGCTTAGAGCAAAGATTTATATGTCAGAAGATTAATTAAGATATACTTTACCTTCCTATTCTTAGAGGGCCTTCCGAAACTGAATAAAATCGTCAATTATTGCCAGAATAAACTGTCGAAACGAATCATATTCTTCAAGGGGTTTAAACAGTGAGCATGACTTGTTGGAAAATATAGACTCACGGTTTGTGGCTAAAACGAATGTGTCAAAGTACTAAAGGTTTTCGATAATTATTTAAACAAAAAAATATCACTAATTATAATTTTGTGGCCGCCAACCGATCAAACTCTTGGATATTTTTTGTTTACATTAGCTATACAGGGATAACAAATGGCCAACAAAACCAGAATTTAACAACCCAATGGTTAGATTAAGTCTGTAATATTTGGCTTGCCATTCTTGTACTTACTATACAGCTAAAATAATATTTAAAGTAGTACGGAGACCGCTAAACAATTAATAATCTGTAGTCCGCATCTATAGGAACCAAGCTGTCAAAAAGTATGGGTTTATAAAGGTGTGAAAAGGGTAAATATAGTGTCAATAATCTACTAATTTAAAAGTATATTGTTGTTAATAAATTAATAATCCCATCTTCTATCAAGATAGAATACCCATATACCCATACCCTATGATTTTATATAACTTATTCATACCCTTTGATTTTTTTTGTAGTGTAGGATGTAGGGTGTCAAACCGGAGCAATTTAGTTTGAAGATTTGAATACAACAACAAAATAACATGAAATAGCATTGTTCTGGTTATTATATAACTTCCAAAGACATAATTTGAACCCAAAACTATAATTTTATCCTTATATATATATAAATATATAGTAGTATAGACTAAAAAGAATGGACTCTGTTTTCGTTTGACACCCTGGTAGGACGGCCTCATCAAGAACTAGGATGGTATCTTCAGAAACCAGAGGCGTCGTGCATAAATAGATAGAGTGCTTTAACGATCATCTGTTTCTCTTCAATACATTTATTGAGCGCTTCAACAAACTCATCATTCTGTTCAATAACCCGTCTATTCTCTGCAATACCCCACATATTCTTATCAATAACCCACTTTAGCTCTTCAATACCCAGGTTGGCAACTTCAATATCCTGGTTGGCCACTTTAATGCACTGCTTGGCCTCTTCAATAACCCATTTGTTTTCTCCAATACACCATTCGTTCTTTTCAATAACCCATTTCCGCTTACCATCCCAGTCGGCCTTTTCAATTTTCTGGTTGGCCTTTTCCGTATTATGTTTGGCCTCTTCAATACCCTGTTTGGCCTCGTAAATATCCAGGTAGGCCTGGTCAATCTTCTGGTTGGCCCCTTCAATGCCTTGGTTGGCCTTTTCAATATCAAGTTTGGCCTCTTCAATGCCCTGTTTGGCCTCTTCACTGCCTTGTTTGGCCTCTTCAATGCCCTGTAGTACCCCTTCAATATCCTGAATGGCCTCATGTATCTGCCAGGAAGCCTCTTCAAGAACATTAAATGTACATTTTTGAAGAGTTTTTCGCCCCCGCTTCCATTTAAATTGAACGTTGGTTAAACCTTTTGAAAGTTTGACCACAACCTCTGATCCAAAGGTATACTCCAATTCGGTTTCATTTTGTGTTGTCCAATTAGACCCGAGGAGGGGTATTTCACACTGTGTCTTAAACAGTTTCTTTCTAAACCACCTATTGCGTTTGTTTTGTGCTTTAATCTTGAGAATGTTGGGCATTTTATCAGCCGTTGGTGGTAGATGGGAATAGTAATGGTAAACACCTCCTTGTAGGCTTACAGTAGCCATATCAAAGTCCACTGCGGGGTGCAGTTTCATATTAAAACTCATTGCTTAATTCCCAAAAATAATACAAATGATTATATAATACAAACAAGCGGGAACAAATGCGACGCACTTAACGAATCAACTCACAGAACAAGACTGCATGCAATGAATCCTATCCTACTGAAGCACTCTAGCCGATACTTTCAGCTAAATTATCTACATAGTTTAAATCAGGTCAAGTATTACAAGTAATATCAGACTTTCTTTCCAAAACATCTATATATATTCATTAAGATAAAGAAAGTGAGCTGCATAGTTTTAAATTGATTTAAAGAAGGAAAACTACAACAAATATTTGGTATATTTATCTAATATTATTTAGTTATCCATAATATGTCATTTTCTTCCATAATTTAATTAAAGAAAACTTGATTTGTATGGGTAACTTAATTAAAATGTGGTTACCAAGTATACTGGGAATATGAAAAAAGAATATGTAATTGTTCAGTCCAACACCTTCCGTTTTAGTGAATACAAACTCATTCTATGTTGTATTTTGATATTTAGAACCTCCAGAACTGTTAAAATTACACCGGAAATGTATATTTTACCAGATAGAACGTTTTGATTATCGATCGTGCTATCCCTGTCTAGCTGTTTTATATATAGCCTATATCTTTTGTTTGTTATATTATATAGGTTAGTAGTTGTTAGGTAAAGGTTAGTAGCATTTTGGCAAAGGTTAGTAGCTGTTAGATAATGGTTAGCAACTGTTGGGTAAAGGTTAGCAACTGTTAGGTGAAGGTTAGCAACTGTTAGGTAAAGGTTAGTAGATGTCATAATTGAACTTACTAGGTTACTAAGTTAGGTTAGTTAAATCCAGTTAGTTTAATCAAAATATTAAGGGTGTCACCATTTTTTGTTTATTAGTCCATGAGCCAAGACCCGAATTTTGGGATATCGGTACCACCCGGGGTGACATTCTTTTAGGTGTTTTTAGCTTGCTACATGTCTCTAGTTTATGTTTTGATATGATAGCCCTTGCACATTGGTAGCTTAATGGTCGTTATCACTTCTTGAATAGACATACCCTACCGAAAATTCCGAAATTTTTTAAAATGTCAAATTTGGGGACAGGAATGCCTAAATGTCAACAAAATGCATATAGTAATTGTCACATTTAATACAAGTCCTGTAAATACACACTAAGCATGCCATGGGCTTGTACATACTATTATGGCAAATTACTACTCCTAAATATCATCTACGTCAGACTCGGAATCTGACTGTTGTGCCACCGGCTCTTCTTCAATAGCCTTGTTCTGACATGTCTGTAACCTGCACATGTCCGTGCATTTTAGACCATTGCTGAGGCAAGTACACTTAGGGAGTTCGCATGACCGCACACACTTGCAAGACAGTAGCTGCATAACAGCATCTGGTGCTGGTGAGCCTCGCATCCAGTTGACGGCAAGCTTACCGTCCTCATCTGTCATCCAACCGCAGTCTGTTGGGTTCGCAACAAATGGCTGGCTCTGAAGACTTCTCCTCCAGATCGCAGCCTGGTAGTTTGCACGCAGTGCATGCATGAAGAGGCAGTCCTCACAAGGAGGGAGTTGACTTGACTCTACCTCTCCACGTCTTGCACAGAACAGCTCATACCGAAGCTTGTTTACCTTAGTTGTGTGGGTAGATGGTAGGTACATGTGGCAGGTGATTTCCTGTAGCTTCTCAAAGAGTTCAGGAGACACTTCCCATGAGCGTCCAAGTTCGTGAAAAGCATGCTGGTATGTCTTGTCCATCTTCACCTGCTTGAGTGTCGTCATCTTCCCTCGGCCAGCGAATGCACTGACGGTATCACAGCCTGTAAAGGCATGCATACCAATCAATGAATCACACACGCTGCCTCCCAGTGTGCGGCTCAGTGTGGTGATATCCAGGAATCTTGTCCGGTTCTTCGTCCCGCACTTCTGGAACAGATGGGATGGGATCTTGTGGCACATGCCAAGACACAACACCATGACGTCTGTATCTTCTGCAGTGATGATGACAGACTTGTTCCCAGATTCTGCTGCATGAAGTGCATGGAGAAGAAGGCGTGTGTCTGCTTCTTCTTGAGTTGACTTAAGCTCAGGAGCCTCTTCCCACTGCTCTTTGGTGATCTTGAAGCAGCGCTGCTCACATGTGACATACAGCTCCTTGTCCTTGAGCTTCTCCCTGTGCTGTGGTGCCTTCCATTCTTCTACCAAGAACTTGATAAGACTTGCCTTGTTGGAGGAACTACCGAGTAACTTTCTCCACTGCTGGATGTTGTGCCCAGGTTGAATGTTCTTGAAATGAATTCCTGTGCCTACACTTCTTTTGGCTCGTTCTGCATCCTTGATGGATGTCTCCTTGTAGATATCAAACACAACATCAATGCGCCTGCTCTTAGCACCTTCATGAACAGCGTGACTCAGTGCTGTACCTGCAAGCTGTGAAAAAGTTTTGTCGTTTCCCTTCAGTTTGTGGACCAGGCTCATCCCATCAATTATGGTAGCAGAGGGCTCGGGTATCACTTCTGCAGGAGAAACATTCCTCTCTAACTCCTTTGCGAGGGCAGCCTTGTTGGTCTTGCGGAGAGACCCATCACCGCTGGCAAGTGCCCAAGGCAAAGGCCCCAGGGGATGAGCCAAGACATCACTCATTTTGAGCTTTCTGTTCTCGGCAACAAGGATCATCTGGCCAAATAGGTTCCTGTCAGCCTTTAAGATAACCTCCTTGGCATGGTCTTGTGAGCGTGGCTTCATTCTGATGTTAGTGAACGTTCTCAGTTTCGTCTTCGTCATCGTGTCATGAAACTGTATAGTTGGCGTATCGATCTCCAGGCGCTCTTCCTTGAAGGCTTGATATGCATCCTCTCCTATTCTGTAGGCCCCTAGAAGGTCTTTGACAACTTCTGGTGGTGCCATAGTCGCAGTTGACAAACTGACAAGATCTTCTTGCTCTGCGTTGAAGGGGTTCAACCAGCTGGTCTCCATCAGTTGAACTAAAGATTGGACATCGGCCTCATCTCTTCTAATCCTGGGCATCTGTAGGTCTGGGTGGCTGAAGTCAGTATACTTTTGGCCTACTACCATAGTCCTGAGCTGCCTTAAGTACCTGCTGCGATACTCCGATGTCAGGTAGTACCTGGCGACAGCTCCGCCTTTCAGGCTGAAGCCTTTTGTGCCCCCTGGTGTCTGGGTGTCTTTGTTGATCGTCTCTTCGATTGTCTGGTCCACAGGGATCCGTCCAAAGGGATTCTTGCTACCGATCTGGACCGAAAAGCCACCTTGCATGAAGTGTTCATGGACCTCTGGGTGTTCAATGGGCAGTCGAGACATCAAGGCATAGTAGTAGGTTAGGAACCGGGCATAGTTCACTTTGTCATAGGCAAAACACCACGGTATCATCTGTCGGATTGCTCCTAGGTGGAGCATCCAGTTGCCTTCTCTGGAGGCTCGAATTAAGTCCAGCATGATCTCAACCATGTCCAGGTATGACATCCAGAATGCTGAGAGGTTGTGTTCATCTCTGAGGGTCTCAAGATAAACTTGGAAAAGCTTCATGATATGTGTGCATGATTCACTCTCCATCAGCTCTTGAAAGAGTCCCTGAGACACATTGCTGTGAAAGCTGTTGATGTCCTTCAGTGTTTCATCTAGATGGTGTATGTCCCTTGAATGGTTTTCTTCTAGCCATGAAAGGAAGCCTTTCCATGCAAGCCTCATCAGTGCTTCATACACGAGCTTGTGTAGTCTCACTGCTCTGTTGTACCTCTTGCCGTTCATCACTCCTGACACTGATCCTTCTGCGATGATACCTGATTCCACACACAGATCTCTAAGACCTGCATCTTGAAACCTCTTTCCTATGGTGGAGATGAGATTACAGATTGTGTGCAAGACGCCCATCCTGATGATAATGTTCTTGAACTTCTCTTGTTTCCAGATAACTTCGGCAGCTTTGGCATAGAGTGCTTGATCAAACACGCACACAATCTTGTTAAGCTGTAAGGACTGCATGATAGCATGCGTTTGTTCCAAGATTTCATTAACGGTGGACATTTCTGTTGCGGGAGCATTGATAGTGGGCAGGTAGCTTACAGTGTCCTGAACCACTGCAATGTCTCTGCGCATTTTGATGTTGAACCCAGTCCAACTGCTGATGGACTGGTCCTCATGGTCTGACATTCGAGTAAGAAGCCAGATATGGTTCTTTGTCTTTGAATCCTGGACTTCCTTGGTAGTGTCGACATACGCAGTCTCAATCCTAGGTGGCCCTGCCCGCCGCCCAACATGGTATATTGGCAGCATTGATGATGTCTGAGTGATGCTTCTTATCTTGGACTTGGTAATCTCTGGCAGGACTTTCTCTGGCACAGAGCCTGCAACCTTGGACTGGACAGCAATGCCATTGACTCTATGAGAAGTACCTGCTCCACTTAGGGTCTCTTCAAGTCGGTCAATGTTATCCCAGGCCAGGGTTGTGAACACACCAGGGTAGATGTTTGCTGGCAGTGGAATGTCATCCTTTGAGCATTCCAGCTTCTGGATACAAAGGGCTGTATCGATCTCCTCAAACATTGAGTAAGACACACAGTGACCAAGACGATTCAGAGTTCGGATCAGTTCTGTGTTTCCTGTCAAAGACTTTACAGCATTGGTCAGCAGTACGTGCTTGGGTGGTTTTGTCTTGCCACTGGTAACAGCAAAGACCAAGTCACTGCCAAAGGAAGTGGCAAGACGTTGAGCTCTTTCAGAGGGAGTTTCACACTCACACTCTCCTGTCAGCAGGGTGTGCAGGAATTGAGTGACTGCTGCAGGAATGACATTCTGATCTGTATCGGGAGGCCATGGCTAACTCACATCTTGTTTATTGATCTCATTCCTCAGCTGCATTCCTGCTTTGGTTAAGACATCTTCAGAGTTAGCTGCTCTTGCTTCTTGCAGGTCTTTTGCCATTTTGTGTGCTTGCCGGGCAAGGTCGTCCATTGAGAGGCTGCGTGGATAGATTAGAAGCTTTCCTTTCTCATCTGGGACAAAGCGTAGTGATTCTCCAAACTCGGTTTCAATCTTTCGGCGAACATGTTTCTTTGTCGCTGGTTTCAGTTGGATAATACCACGGGACATCATGGATCTCTCAAGCCTAGATGTGAGGTTTGTCATAGGCAGTACCTCTGGGTTGGGGAATAATTTGGTCCTTATATACAAGCAGAGTTCCTCGAGGGCTTCTGTCTCAACCTCTTCGTAGCGTGCTTCCTCGCTTTCTTCCTGATTTTCACCTGCACCCGACCTGGCGGCCGCTGGGAAATCATCTTTTGTGAAGAGTTTGTAGCACGACTTGTGGTAGTGACCCTCTGCAGCAACAAGGTCTCTGCTAACTAAACCAAGGATTCTCTGGTTGAGTTTCCTTATTGCTGCTCTGCGAATCTTCTCATCTGCTCGTAGCTCAACACACTGTATGAGTGGCTCCCTTGTCTTTGTTGTTTTTATGTACTTGCTTGACTTCTCGCAGAAGATACATACTTTGGCATACACCCTGCTAGTACTAGGGGCATCCCTTGATGCCCTCCTCCTGGGGTCGACGCTTGCTGATTCTATCTTGACACCCTTGGCAAGGATAGAATCCAGTGACTTCTTCATTGTAAAGAGACTACGACATTTACGGTGATAATGTATGTGTGGTATTCCTCCTTCTTCAAGGCCCTTGGCTGCTTCCAGGACTGGATCATGCTGCCTGATTTCTGCAGCCCTGAGCAATGTGTTCCAGGAGTCCAAATCCTGTGGTGACACCAGACCATCGCTGTCATCATCAGAGCAGTGGATGATACAGTCGATCCGTGCTCTCTTCCTCGCAGATGGTTCCATCCTGCCGTCAAACAGTCGACACACACCTGCAAAAAATATCACCATTAAACCATGAACAAACAAACACATTACATGGAAACCACTCTACATATGTTTGCTCCTTCCAATAATAAATTATCCCCAAAATATAACAAAAAATCCCCAAATATGAAATAAACCCCTAAATATGGAGAAACTTGAAATACACATCGGAATAATTCTTGTAGAGAATCAAATAAGCTACAAGAGCTGTTGGAATATATTTTTCAATGTTCCCCATATTTAAGGATTTATTCTAGATTTAGAGGAAAATACCCAAAATATAGAGTATATTCCGAAATATGAGGAAATTTGAAAAATACCTAGGAACAACTCTGGTAGAGAATATAATTCTACATAGGTGTTCAAAGTTTCGCGATGATTGTGTGATGGATTTTAAAGAAAATGAGGAAAACGCCGAGCGTCACGCTAAAAATCTTTATTTTTGGGTAGCGCCCCTATTGCATCAAAAAAATTAGACTAAGCTACCAGTGCGAGAAGGCTATCATATCTTAATGTACTTACAGTCACTCTATAAACATTTTAGTACCATTCGTGTTTAGTCACCCCAGGTGGTACCGATATCTGGCCTGGCTCATGGACTATATCTTTCTCTCCTTTTCTCTCTTTCTAAGGCTTGTATCCATTCGGCCCCATTCAGACAACTGTTTTAAGATGTTTATCCCCATCCAAGTGTAGATTTCTTCCTGGCGAGCGATAGCAAGCCAGCATTGTATGGAGAAATCCGGCTTTGCCGGATTTTTTTTTCTATCAAAAAATGTACAAATTTAGCTTGCTGTCAAAACAAAAATATATATATGCTGGCTCGCTACTGCTCGCCAGGAAAATATTGACACCTGGATGGGGGTAAACGTCTTCAAATAGTAGGCTGAATGGGGCCGAATGGATACAAGCCAAAGAGAGAGGAAGAGAAAGAGAAGAAAAGTGAGGTGGGCTCCCTTAAAACGTGGGTTGTAGGGTATTGGTGGGGGAGAGAGAAGACGCAGTTCTGAAGAATTACCAAGAATATAGACAATTACAAGTGAAGAAAAATATATCTTGCCAGAGTTAAAGTGCTATGTAGCAAATGAAAGGAAACAAGCAGATCATGCAAAGTGTTGTGATATCTTCGAAAATACCCTGATAATTAAGAACTATGAAATAAAACAAGTCATAAGGATAGGAAAAAATAACGGACATGGCAGTGAATATATATATATATATATATATATATATATATATATATATATATATATATATATATATATATATATATGTAGGCCCAACAGTTGTGGCCATGAAAGATGAAAGCGAGAAATGGGTAGGCCTAATCAAAGGATGTGTCAAGAATGTGAGAAAAAGACAATGATCAAGTCAAGAAAAATATAGGAGTTGCCCTTGTCATGGCCAAGAAAGAAAAGGAAGCTAATGAAATGATGAACTCCGAAAGGAACTGCGAACCTGTGGAGAAACAGGATATGGATAATCAAGAGAGGACAACTTGTTCGGCAAACCGTGAGTGTGAAGCCAAACAGCATAAACGACAACACAATGACCAACAGATGCATGAACAAGAAAACCAAATGTAGCCTAAGAAATTAATCCAGAAGAACAAAGGATAGAAGAGAAGAAAAAAGAATAATCCAGATGATATTAAGTGAAAGTTTAGATTCAGTAGATAATATGAAACATATAGAAGACACAAAAGGAGGGGGACTCAAGATAATATATACGGAAAGGATAATATGCAAATAGAGGTTACACAAGTATCAGATAATAAGTAACGATATATTGTTAAAGCAGACCATATCAATAGAATGAAACAGAATAAAAAGAGAATGGTGAGATGGATATGTGGGGACCACAGTGGGGTTAACCTCAGGGATGGGGTATCAAGTGAGGAATAAAAAAGGCGTCTGGGCATTAGGAGTATCAGTTAAGTGATATGCACAAGCTAATTTGGTTGATTTGGACACGTGGAGAGAAAGGATGATCAGAACTGGGTTAAAAAATGCCGGACTGTGAATGTGAGGGGAGCTGTGCGTAGAAGTAGACCTAGAAAAAAAGTGGGATCAGGCATTCCGGTCCGATCTCAAAACAAGGACCTTGTCAACGGAGGCAGCCTATGACAGGATCCCCTGGAATGCTGCTATTTAGAATGTGAGCTTGTAACCACACTCTCTGTGGATGAATAAACTTGTATTTTTTTTTCTATGTGAGTGCGGGAGACAAAAGGCAGAACTGCCTATATCGAGTGCCTCCCCCAGAGTTGAAAGAGTGACAGGGTCAAAATCAAGGGACGTTCGAGCCAAAATGCCTGGACACACAGAGTTTGAAGCAATTTAAGTCATAGGAAGAGGGAAAGACTGATTCTGGGAGAGAGTTCCAGAGCTCAGCTGTTGAATAGAAGAAAGTCTGAGAATAGCGTTTCACTCTTGGGTTGGAGAGTTGCACAGAGTAGGGGTGGAATTGTGTTGCAAGACGGGTACTACGTACCCTGCGTAGAGGAGGTGGTATACACTGGGAAAGCTCTGAGGAAAATTGATTATTATAGTAGCGATAGAATAGCGAGAGAGATGCAACATTGCGGTGAAGAGAGAGAGATTGCAGAGAGTTGGTGAGTGGGCGGGAGTTAATGATACGAAAGGCTTTCCTTTCTACTTTGTCTAGAAGTGCGGTGTGAGAGGATCCTCCCCACACATGTGAACAATACTCAATACAAGGACGCACCGTGTCTCTGTACAGAGCAAGAAGCTGTGCAGGGGTAAAGAGCCCCTTGAGGCGGTTGTGCACACCCAGCTGGGAGGCTGCCTTAGCAAGACTGGTAATATGGTCCTTCCAAGTGAGAGCAGAAGAAAAAGAGACACCGAGAATATTGAGAAGATGAAGGATTGATTTTAGTATTGTTGAATTGTAAGGGATAGTCCTCTGGGAGTTCTGAACGGGTAGTAAGATGAAGAAATTGGGTTTTGGAAGCATTAAAGGCAACAAGGTTTTCTCTGCCCCAATTGGAAATAGTAGTTAGATCAGAAGATAAGTGTTGCATGGCTTCATTACCTTTATCTTCGAGGGATTGCTGGCTGGGGCATTCTGGAAAACTAATAGAGTAGTGTAAGGTAGAGTCGTCTGCGTATGAATGGAAGGGACTGGAGGTAGAATTGAGAAGATTATTTATGAAAATTAGAAAGAGAATGGGAGATAGGACAGAGCCCTGAGGAACACCGGAGTTGATAGGATGAGGAAGTGAGCGATGGCCGTCCACAACCGCAGCATTGGAACGGCCGGAAAGGAAATTAGAGACAAAGGCACAGATGGAGGGATAGAAACCGAAGGAGGGTAGTTCAGAAATAAAAGATTTGTGCCAGACTCTATTAAAACCCTTCGATGTGTCTAGTGCAATAGAAAAGGTCTCACCGAAGTCCCGAAAGGAGGATGACCAAGAGTTAGTAAGATATGAAAGAAGATCACCTTTAAGGAAGCCATACTGGCGATCTGAGAGTAGATTATGAAAAGAGAAATGCCTAAGAAATTTGGAAGCAAGAATAGTTTCAAAAACTTTAGAGATACAAGAGATGAGAGCAATTGGACGATAGTTGGAGGGTTGAGAGCGGTTACCCTTCTTCGGGACAGGTTGAATGAGAGCAAACTCTCCAGCAAGAAGGGAAGACGTTAAAGGAGAGACATAGACAAAAGAGCTTGCCTAGGCACAGTTTTTGAGTACAATAGGAGGAACACTTTCCTGACCGTACACCTTCTTAGTATTAAGCCCAGAGAGGGTAGAAAGTACATCTTTAGAAGAGATTAGGATATTAGGCATAAGTAGTAGAGCCCCTGGTGGAGAGGGAGGAATAGCACCGGAATCATCCAAGATGGAGTTTCTAGCAAAAGTTTGAGCGAAGAGTTCAGCTTTGTCAGAGGAAGAAGTGATGGTTGTGCCATCATAGTCGAAAGGGGGAGGGAAAGATGAGGAAGAAAAATTGTTGGAGATGTTTTTGGCTAGATGCCAGAAAGCTTGGGAAGAGCTAGAGTTGGATAGTTCAGTGCATTTATTATTGATGAAAGAGTGTTTGGCAAGTCGAAGAACAGATTTGGCTTGATTCCGGGCAGAAACATAGGAAGAATGAGATTCTTGAGTCATAAGGCATCGGTACCGTTTGAATGCTTCTTCCTTGTTGCGGTCAGCAGTAGAACAAGCGTGAGTAAACCAAGATTTTTTTGCATAAGACTGAGAGAAAGAAAATGGAATGCATGCTTCCATGCCCGAGAGGATTACCTAGGTAATGCGTTCAGCACTCTCCGAGGGTCCCGGCCACGGAAGCTAAAGTTATTCCAAGGGAAATCAAAGAAATACTGCCGAAGAGCCTTCCAGTCGGCAGTGCCAAAGTGCCACAAGCGCCGCCGGTTGGGAGGATCATGTGGCCATACTGGAAAGATAGGACAGGTGACAGATATTAGTTTATGGTCGGAGGAGCCCAAAGGAGAGAAATGATTTACAGTATAAGCGGAAGGGTTAGAGTTTAGAAATAATTCAAGAATGTTGGGCCGATTGCCGAAGCGATCCGGGATACGGGTGGATTGCTGGACTAACTGCTCTAGGTCATTTAAGATAGAAAAGATGTAGGCTTGTTCACCAGGTTGGTCAGTGGAAATTTGGTAGGACATCTTATTGGTTGGGACGTTTTGGCTCTATCATGTAGCCATCATCAGCCTTAAAACAATATCATATAGTTAAATAAGAGTTATAAGAGTTAAAAAATCTATTTATGATGTATGATTCTGGCTTCTATAAGTTGCTACTGTAATTTCTATAATTTTTATATTACGCATATCCAGCATGAATGACATAATTATACTGTAGGCAGGTAGTATACGATGTGGCAAACCTATTATGGTCGATAACATCAACAGCTTAAAACCCGGCAAAAAAATCTAAAGATAAATATTGTTTTGGTTTTATTTATTTCTTTCTTCATATTCCTTACCATTCAGTACTAGCACCAACACTCTTCTAGTGTGATTTTAAAAATATATTAGTTACTGCTTTAACACTATCACTGTAGGGGTTTAACCCCTAAGTGACCTTCATTTCCTGCACATTTTCCTGCATAAAAAAGAACCAGAACGTAATACAATTATATATCCGTGAAAGTACAGTAATAGAGCTTTCCAATGACACAAGCCGTCTGGTTGTCTTGCAACGATCTTGCAAAATCGTTTTTTTTTTTTTTAAATTAGCGTTTTTGAGCTGTTTTCGCAATGTGTAACACTGCAATGATGTGGGAGAAGTCTCTCTCTCACGTCAGTGCCAGCCAAGCGATGGTGGGTGACGGACGAAGGGGCCTCATGCTGCCTGTACTCACTTGCGGGCACCGCCGGGAAGGGGTTGATATTATATAAAGTAAACTAGTGTTCAATAAAGAAAACAAATAAGTACTAGGTAACTAAACAAAACATACAAATACACAAACATACTCCCTGTCAATTTATATAAGAATATTAACCCTATCAATAGCATGGTGTCATTTATATTTGATTATGGCTTACACTAGACGATAATTTACATCTTAGGAAGGACCTCTTATCAATCAAAGGGGTCAAATATATCTCATTTAGCTTGAAAGGGGGTTGGGGAAGGCAATTTTTGTGACTGAATGGGGCGAAAATTTTAATATTTGCCAAGCAATTAGTGAGAAACTTTTATAATCGCTAAACTAATGGGACGAAACAGGAGGGTTTCCAAAGAGATTACTGCTGGTTTAGATACAGTTAAAAGGATGGAAATTACAGTACTTCCTAAGTTTACTCCTTGTCGAACTTGGTGAGAAGTTCCACCACAGGTTGCGAAGATGGCACTCAAACAGCTCCAGGGTCTCCACGGAGTGTGGGGCGATGGTTCGAGTGACTGTGGTGTCCCCGGCAATGATGGTGGCATGGAATCTCCTGTGGAGTAGTTATAGAATATGATATAAATGGTCTAGGGCCAGGATCTCGCCAAGCAGGCCTTTGATGTCGTAGATTATCATATTGTACTCCGTCGTTTGATAAAGCTGCAAATGGTCGTTCTGGTGTGGAGTTGATATTCATGCACCGCTTCCTATACAGTTCTTAAGGCTTACTAAATGTGTACCATTGTTGGAAGTACATCTTTAGAAGTTCACTATCACATTCTTTCATCTTATTCTGGTTATAATTACACAAGTTTATTAAGCTTAGAAAGGGTTTGCGAGAGTTAATGGAATAATTGAGTTACATTTTGCCTCTCTGATTGCCAAATAGCCAAAGCTGGCACTTATGGTCTAGGCACCCAATAGTTCTTGAATCAGTTTTAGATAGAGTGTTAGAGAGTCGGAGCGGGTGGTGGTGGAGAGAAATTGTTCCAAATGAGACTATCACTTTTACAGATCCTCGGTGGTCTCCGGTCTAGTCGGTTTGGTGTTGGTCTGCTATGCTACAGGCCCGGGTTCAAGCTCATACAGAGAATATGTTAATCATTATAGCTTTAATTGTATACTAGTGAGGTCTTAAAGGCACCCCAGTTGCAAATACCCCTCTCTAGTACTTAGTTATTAGTGTTTGAGTGTGGGTGTATGTGTGAATGGCATTAAGCTGCGTGATCACGAGTCGGAGCGGGTGGTAAAGGATGAACTTATTCCAAATGAAACTATCACTTGTATAGCTTCTCAGTGGTCTAATGGGTTTGGTGTTGGTCTGCTACGCTACAGGCGTACATAAAACATGATATTTTGTCATGGCAATGGTACCCCATGATCATGTGTAATCATTTGGTACCAAAGGAGTTTATACGAATATCTCCAAATCACCATTGAGTGTCCATGTCTTCCAACCATATAACAAAGACAGGGAGCACCAGTGTTTTGAAAATCTGCAACTTAGTGCTTCTGCACAGGTATCGACATTGCCATATACTTTTGTTGATATACAGTATATCATAACGCACCACTGCTATGGATCGCATAACAAAGATAACAAGATTTTTTCCATGGCCTCTGTCACCACATACTTGTGCAGATTGCACTCAACAACATATTTAGTCTTAGCCAAATAGGCCTTTAGACCCATGGGCTCCGAATTTTCATGTAGCCTAGTGCTTCAAGAGCTAGATACAGTGACTTCGTTAGGATTACTGCGTCATCAGCAAAGTCAAGGTCAGTGCTCCATGTGAGTTCCCAGGCTGTGACCTGGTTCACCCAAGTAGGTCCTCAGATAGACCACAGTAGCCCTTAACCCGGCAAGCGCTATAGGCCTCACGGAAGGCTTCCTATAGGGAACGCGATAGGCCTCACGGAAGCAAGACCATAAAAAAAGCCTTCCATAAAAAAAAAGGGCCTATCAAAACAAAGGAATTTGTCTCTAGGTGAGATAATTCCCCTCCAGTACTCATCCATGTAAATCTCACCCACCCCCCTCCCCTCCTTCCCCACCTTATTCCCCCCTCCTCAATTATCACCTATTTTTCCTCTTATTATTATCATTTATCGGTTATTTTTCTCTCCCGCGATAATGTAGCACAAGTGGGTTGCAGAAAAGATCGTTATGCAACACCCAGACACCGGCCCACACCGCCCCGCTCGTCTCAGTTACCTCACAGACAGCGAGAGAGGAGGGTTGCCTGTGGCTCTCTCTCGCCTGAGATTATGACCGGGTGGCCAATATCTTCGTTTTTCACCACCCAAATGCTTTTCCCATTTATTTTAGCACTCTTGAAGGTTCATATATACATCATATATGTAAAATAAAAGCATACCGAAAACAAATAATGCTCTATATTGTAAATATAATGAATTCTGTCAGAATCCAAGGCTAGAAATGCACAAATAACTACCCTAGCCCCTAGGTCTATTTAGCGCTTGTCAGGTTAAATAGAGTTCTAACTCTATCAAAGCCACGCCCCAATAGTGCAAACTTGACCTTGAAATGCTAGAAAGAAAGACAAAAGAAAAAACAAACATTGTGTTTATTGTCTTTAACCACGGAACAATGGTACGGTGAGGCAGCTGCCATTGAAAGTAACAAAATTGCCTTAATTTTACTTTTAAACCACTATAATTATAGATGTCCCTACTCCCCAGTATTTAGCTAAAAATGCGACCAATATTTATGTGTGTTCTCCTGCCATCCTTCCAGTACTATAAAGAGGTCCCACTCATCACCAGCTCCTGTGAAATCACTGTATTCATATATAAAAGTAGATAGACCTTCCCTGGACTCAGTATGGAAGTAACTCTCTTAATACCCAAAATATATTCATCACCAAATCTATTGCTATATTCCTTGCTAACTTCACAGTCTCCACTAGTATACTTCATATCTTAGGTTCATATGTAACTTCTCAATTAGTGATATTAAGCAGGATAGTCTTTGGGCCTCATCCTGTACCTAACCTTTGGTCAACAATACCTCTCAATCTAAATAGAAAAGCCATTGAGGAGATACATAGCTTAACGATAAACAGTTACATTTGACCTGCACAACGCTTGCTTCCACGGAACACTACACTAACACCTGGACCTGTTCCTCATGCCCCTCCCTCTCCCAGTCAAACCCCTCACCTACACCTTTCCTTTCCATACCATCCACATCCTCTACCCCTTACATCCCACCCCAACCTGATCCATCCATCCATACCCTCATCTCCTGCACCCAAATCCCCATCCCCATCACCACCTCACCCCCCCCCCCCCTCACCTCTACCCCCACCCTCATCCCCGTGTAGCAGCACCCAACATACACCGCCCACACAACATCAACATTCTTCAATTAAACATAGATGGCATTAACACAAAGAAACACGAACTCTCACACTTCATCGAACAACCCAACATACACATTGCCATTTTGCAAGAAACAAAACTCTGCAAAACACAAAAAACACCTACATATCATGACTTCACCACCATCAAACAGGACCGGGACGACGGCGGCGGCGGTGGTGGACTCATCACCTTGATTCACACAACAATAAACTTCACAGACACCAGTGTGCATACCAAATCCCTCCTTCCCCCACAAGATAACACAACAGAAATACAACCCATCAAAATAAGCACTGGCAATAACTCCAACATTACCATTATAAATACATACATCCCCCCCCCCCAAAAAAAAAAAAAAACATCCCCCACAGTACCCAACGACTACAGACCACAATTACATCAAATCATAAACACTCCACACATCATTCTGGGTGGTGACTTCAATGCCAAGATGTCGGTCTGGTTTGTCGACAACCATAACACAGACAGAGGGCTGGTCCTACAACGCCAATCAGTTAACCTTTTCATCCTTAACGACACCCATCAACATACCCATATTCCCCACCAAGCCCTCTTCCACCCATCATCTCCAGATATCACCTTCTGCTCCCCAGAACTCGCCCCCACAACATCCTGGAGGGTGGTATAAGCCTTAGGTTCCGACCACCTCCCGATCATTATCACCACCAAAACAAGACTCACCCCAGCTAACCACAGATTCACATAAACTAACTATAAAAGAGCCAACTGGGAAGCTTACACAAATGAAACAGAACAACACTTGAAACACTAAACAGCACACCCATCACTAACAACAACAATGCTGTTCACACATTCAACGCAACTATCCAAAACGCTGACAAGAAACACATTCCAAGAGGTAACAGAAAAAGACACAACCCCAATTTCCCACCAGAAATTCAAAACCTCATGAGACAATGCGACACACTGAAACACTCCCCAGCACCCCACACACATGACATCGCACAACAAATCCAAGCACTCAACACACAGATTAGCAACAAAATACTAGAACGACAAACACTAAATTGGAATAACTACCTCCAAACACTTGATCACAAAACAGACCCCAAAAACCTCTACAAAACACTAAACAGCATCACACTTTCCAACAGCAAAACAAAATCACATGCTGCAATCACAACAACAGACTCTATTCATTCATATAAACAAGCAAACACTCTCATTCATCACTTCTCTCATGTCAGCCACCTAAACCCCCATCAAGACGACCGACGTGTCTTCCGATGAAAGCGACAATTCTCCACAGACCCTGACTATGCACTCTTCACCAACAACCAGATAAAGCACATCATCAACGATCTCAAGCACTCATCCGCCTGTGGTCTAGACAACATAAGCAACATGCACCTCAGACACCTAGGACCACAGGGCATACAAGCACTCACCAACATATCAAACTAGTTATTCACACAACACAATACCAGCCATCTGGAAGCATGGTGTCATTTGCACCCCTTCCAAAGTCTTAGAATGCCTTGTACTACAACTGACCACTCACACTTTACCCCTAGCTCCAACACAACATGGCTTCAGGCCACTGCACTCCACAAACACTCTTCTTACAGATATTGCACAAAGAGCTTTTGACGGCATCAACTCAGCTAGACCACCACACAGATCACTACTTACCACACTCGACATTAGTAAAGCCTTCGATGCCATCCCCCGCCACAACCTAACAAACAAAATCTACGACACAAACATGCACAGCAATACTAGAAGGTGGCTGGCTACCTAGCAGGCAGATGTGCACATATATTATTTGCCGGTCAGTCATCTAACATCAGAAACTTCACAAACGGAGTCCCGCAAGGATCCGTCCTGTCGCCCGCGCTCTTCAATCTATACATGCATGATATACCCAAACACCACGCACCCCAAATAAATATAGCTTCCTACGCAGACGACATAACACTCGCATGCACACACCGAAGACCCAGACATAGCAACACTTCTCCTTCAACCTTATCTCAACACACTACAAGACTGGTGCACTACAAACAGACTCAATTTAGCCCCAGCCAAATCCACCGCAACCCTCCACACAAGCTGGACAACCAAATGCAAATACCAAAAACAACACCCCCCTAAAACACACACAAACACACCCAAAATCCTAGGAGTAACATATGGACACTTTAATGACATTAAAACAGCATACCACTAACATAACAAATAAACTGACACCCAGACTTAATGCCCTCAGGTCACTTGCCCACACAAAATTTGGACACAATAAAGAAACTACCACTATAGTATACACACAATACATAAGATCATAGATCATGGAATATACAAGCCCTGCGTAGGCTTCTGACCTAGCTGAAACACATCACAGGACCTTGCAGGCTATTCAAAACAAAGCCCCAAGAATCATCACAGGCTGCACAGCTACTACACCTACATCAAGAAACCTCAGTCAAAGACCACCTGGACATGAGAGGCACTCAATTCCTGGCTGCAGCCTCCACAAACCAACACCACCCACTACACTACATGGTAGCACACCC
Organism: Paralithodes platypus; assembly: GCA_032716605.1. Taxonomy (NCBI): domain Eukaryota; kingdom Metazoa; phylum Arthropoda; class Malacostraca; order Decapoda; family Lithodidae; genus Paralithodes; species Paralithodes platypus. The sequence continues at coordinate 42,819,401 of CM064527.1, read as the reverse complement.
ACAGACACCAAGGAATATCAAAACAACACACAGCACACAGCATCACACACAAATACTGTCATCTCTCCCTCCCTGCCCACCCCAAACTAGCTTCCAGAAGCACATCCATATCTCTCGCCGTTCCATCCAATCACTCATAGAAAACACACAGCTGCAGGCACGACCTCCCGAAATCCATCCTTCTGAATCCTCCCTTCCTCGCGAGGAAAGAGTCCACCTGGCCAGGCTTAGCTGTGGGCACCATCCAGCTCTTCTGAGCTACCAGAAGAGACTGGATAACTCCGTCGTCGACACCTGCCCAGGATGCAACACGGCACCCCATACTATTAAACACATCATAGAAGACTGCATTCTACACAATCACTTATGCCAACAACAAAATCTACACTCCTTGAGAACCCTGTGGGAAAGCCCGATCGTGGCCATACCCTTCCTGGCTGTTCGGCCAGACAGCTTAGGGAACGAAAACAACAACAGTATTACAAATATAAACCATAACATTGTTGTATCTGTCGAGAAGCCTATGTAAATCAGATTGCTAGTTTTATCTGTAGGCTATCAAATATATATTAGTTTATTTGCATGCCTGCCTCCCTTTACAGATCAGTTTCAAGCTTCTCTGACAAATAATAGGGGGGGGGGGGGGGTGCACTCAAAACAAAGATGGATAGGTGCACATGCTAGGTTAAGGAAATTTCTCAAATTTTCTTGAGATTTTTCTTTTATATGGTACATTACCTTCTCAGATGCTCAATAATTTGTAATACATGTAGTCTTTTTATGCTTCTGATAATATAAGCAAATTGAGTGGCTGGTTTTCAAATTGTGTTCAGCGCAGCTCTGGACCCTCTTTCTAATTGTGTACCCACTAGAAAAAATATATACATACCTAAAACTGAGTTTTATATTCCTCACAATATAAGTCATCTAAAGTATGCAATAATCCCTATGGGGACGGCATAGACTTAGAACAAATGCATGTCATAACCTACTGTGAGCAAGTAGGTGTATTAATTACAAAGGAATACAAAGGAGAACAAACTGCAACAGACCTATTGGTCCTTACGGGGAAAATTATATGAAATTATATGAAATTATATTTTATAATGTAAAACTTGCAAAATAAACAAACTAAAACTGGGACGACACAAGATAAATGCAAAAGAACTAATCAAAATCGCTATGTGGAAACAACGCTTAATAGAATAAAATTTTGAAATAAAAGAACACAATCCACCACATAAGGTGTACACAACTACATGAGCAAGTCAATTTGTTATATGAAAAGGCAGAGTAGAATCCACAGCAAGGACTCCTAGACTAATAGATGAGGGCTGTATATATGTCCTTTATGTGGTGGTGTACAAATGGGGACTAAAACGATAGTACATACAAGGACAAAAGTGGCACTTCATTTTTTGTTCAAAACTACACCCAAATCAATGGATAATGTCAATGAAACAGTGAATCACATTCATATAGAGAAGTCTAAACCCTATGGACCTATTTAACTGCTTCACCGACATTAGGCAATGGTTCAATTGCACCTCAGAACCAAGAAAGGTGAGCCCCTTTTGACCCTGAATATATTATTGCTTTAAGCTCGGTTCACACATACACAAATTAACGTCCCGTCCGGCTCCGACCTCTTAATTCGCCTGCAACGGGCAAGGACGCCGGCAAAATCGTCTATGGTCAGTACAGGGACGTGTGGTGTCGCCAGCACACGGGCCACGGGGCGGGAAACGGCGAACATTTTGTGCATGTATAAAATGGTTGGCGTGGGCCGGGGCAACTGCCACAAAACGTGTCAGGCCGGGTAACCCACGGGAGCAGTCGACGTCTAGACGCCGACAAACGGGATGAGAACGGCGGTAAAAAACCGTTGGAAGGAGAGTCGGCAATGTGTCACCGTCGCGTCACGTGAGCTGGCGACACCGCATGTCCGTGTACCGACCATAGGCGATTTTGCCGGCGTCCTTGCTCGTTTGCAGGCGAATTAAGGGGTCAGGGACGGACGGGACGTTAATTCGTGCATGTGTGAACCGAGCAAAAGGGGACAGGGACGGACGGGACGTTAATTCATGCATGTGTACCAGATTGATGCCGTCCTGCCTATTTTTTTGGTCGTGGCCGGACGGGACATTAATTCATGCATGTGTGAACCGAGCTTTAGTCCCCAAATGTACACTACTAAAGGGATTGATAAAATTTCCATCTTCAATTTTGATAGAGCAACTGCATTAGAAACGTAAAAGGCTATCAGGAGAAGACCCAGAGACCAGGGATCACCAAGGTCACTCCAGAACTCCCCCGGCCCCCGACCTCTCGGAGAAGTTCCAGTCTCAGCAGGCAGACATGCAGCGAAGCCTAACCACCACACATCCAGGCGCACCCTTCATATACTGTATACCGTCTTCCCGGGCCAGGCGCCTGACGGACTATTATCTAGTCCAATTGGCCCCCGACCCCCTCTCCCAAATGACCGCATTTTCACTCATATATTCACAAGCATTCTCCATTCATTCCTGTTTATATTTTTAGTACATGGGTAATTTCTTCGTGTTTCAAGGTTTATGTTCCTAATACAAAGCTATATACTTCAAGTTAATGACAAAATTGAAGCAGCATTATTCCAATAACAGCCTATTTTATAGTAAATTGTTTATCTGATAACTGAGCTTAAAATTAGATGCACTCTTTCGTGTGACACCGGCTGAAAGGAATGGAGGGGATAGCTTTTCTCAGGCAGTAGCCATGGAGTACAGGAGCGCGTTCAGTCTACCCAAACGCGCAAACGGGATAGCTCTACTGAATGTGATCGCCTCTGATTCGACGAATCACGTTTGTGATTGTTTGCAATCAGACGGCGATCACGCTAACACTCCCTGGAGGTGACTAGCGAAGCTATCATAACAGTAAGCCTAAATCTCACCTCGACATTATATTATCATAATTAAGCTTAATTAGCCTCCCTCCAAGTTATATATGTGTCGCAATATAAATTATAAGGTTGCACACCTATAAAAATCATAGTTATCATGACAATTTTGCTATATATAACATAAAACAAGCAACTTGGAGCGCAACCCTCGCAGCTACTTCGTCTAGACTTCAGTGCAGTAAGCATAGCCTAGCCGGTAACGACTTCGCCTTAAAATCCGTAAGCCTACTCGCAAGGGTTCGAGGCTCGACGAGTTAATGTTTTTTTTTTTTTTTGCGGTTTTTATCGAATTTGTTTCGTTATATATTGGTAATTTTACTATGCCAATGATATATTGTAATGGGTTATAACTTGCTGTACAGGTTTTTGAGCGTTTGTCTATATTATTGATTAATTATTATGTTTTGTATGTGGTTTGTATTTAATTTTTATAGGTATATATTAGTAATGTTACTATGCCAATGATAGCCTATATTTTACGGGTTATAGCCTAACTTGATGTACAGGTTTTTCGGCCCTTGTCTATATTATTGATTGATTACTCTATTTACTTTCTTAAAAACAATTTCTGAGGCATAATTGCATCGAAGTAGTTAGGTCAGTTAAGCTATGTCTAGTAGGGTAGCCTAACCACGCTATAGTTCAATTTTCAAATGTGATCTAATGATTAACAAATAATATTAATGAACCTTCCATAAATATAGGCTTGCAAATAGCCTATATACACATAGATCGTCAGAAAAAGAAAGTATGCCTATACATACATTGCCAGGAAGAGATAATATAGCCTATATAGGCTACTATTTAATTCAGCCTGGCTACATAGCCAATATATATAAACTATAGGCCTATAGTTTAGCCTATTCATAGTCCTACATCGCCAGGAAAAGAACATCTACTTTTTATTCCCCCAATAGACTAACGTAGAATTGTTTGAAAATTACACGGGGAAGAAAGAGCTACCTTTGCCAGATAAGGACCGTAATAACTTTGTCAACATTTCTTAATAAGATTACAAGATATAATAAGCCTGATGGTAGCCTAGCCTACCGTCAGTCTTCAGCTTGAACAAGGCTGCTGACTGTAGCTGACAGTGTGACTACCTTAGCCAATAGTCTATATTGATGGATAATAATATCCAATAATAAAATGTATTGATTGAAATAAATAGACCGAAAGAGCATATGTTACAGGCTTAAAACCTTCGCAGACATCGCCAACAAGATTTGAATTTCCTGCTCATAGCCACTGACCAATCAGCGACGAGAATCAATGTTTGGCTATCAATGTCGTTCAGTCTGCACGATCATAAACAGGATTGCCTGATAGGGTAGACTGAACGCGCTCCAGGTCTCCCTCGATTTATGATTGGGTTACGTTTCTGAAAACCCGATCTTAAACAGAAAAATCGTATAGCGAACCCTAAAAATAATGGAGTAAATGGGGATGCGTTGTGAGACCAGCCAAAACTCAAACCCCTAAAAACCTATAATAATATCGTAAATTGGGGCATCGTATAGTGAGGGAGACCTGTAACTAACTGGGGAGATTTTAGACACCAGTCAAACAGGGCAATACCCAGGGGAGACCTAATAGGCATGTGATAAGGAGCTGGTTGAACTCCTGTTTCATTTTGTCTGGCCTCCCTCACTGATTATGTTTGTCTCACCTACACAGAGTAATCTAGCCAGCTCTCACAAACACCTCCTCCTCTAATAATTTCACTACACTAAACAAGCACACCACACTTCTTTCAAATACACCAAACAATGTTTTTAAATTTTAACTCTGGGAAAACAATTGTTACAGGCAGCTTTGCCCTTTGTCTCCTTCATACATATAAAAAAAAAAAATAAAAAAAAAAAAAATAATAATAATAATAATAATAATAATTATAATAATACAAATATTCCCTCCCAGTCTCAACCCCTGACATTCGAATTGAAGCCTAGAATTGTAAGTATTTGATGCATACATACAGTAAATACATAACTCAATTTAAAGACCAAGTGCTCCACACTGAGTGCGGTACCGGTCTCATGTCCTAATGGCGGTGCTCCAGGCAGCCCTATTCAGAGCTGCCTCTCTTGCCATTTTTTTCTTCAAAATCAGATCGTATTGTCTGCTCCCACGTCTTTCTTGGTCTTCCCCCTTGGTGAACGTGGGGGAGCTCCCCCACGTTCACCGACTTGCATCTTTTCACCAAAATTAGTTCATCCATCCTCTCCACATGCCAAACCATCTGAAGCCTACTATTACGCATCTTATCACTGATACTCTTGTCTAACCATCTCCTCAACTCTTCACTAGATATCCTATCTTGCAGTTTGGCCCCACACATCCATATAACCATTCTCTTCTCATTGTGTTCCATTCTGTTGCTATCATTCACTTTGACATGCCACATATCTGAAGCTAATGTCATTATGCTTCTAACACATGAAGCGTACACCCTTCCCTTCAAGTGGAGGGGGGGGGGGGGGTCTTCTCATAGTGAGTAGTGGCAACAGTTCTCTGAACTTTCCCCAGCCACATCTAACTCTGGCAATAATGGCGGCCTCGGTCGCCGATAACGAGAGAATGTGATAAATGCAGCACGCTGGTATATATCCAGTGTGACATCACAGCGCATATTCTCAGACTGGATGTGTAATAAAAAGGATCTAATTTCAAAGGGCTAAATCTCTTCCCTTTATGAAGCCAAATGGAATCATGTAACGTAGCCTATTGTAACTAAAGTACACAAATATAGGTAGGGAAGTTTTACATAACTGTCCTCTTTCTCTTAACCTGTGGCCTTGCTCGGGACCTTGGGGCTGCTCAGCCAGACAGACTGGGGATTAACAACTTAACCTGTAACCCTGTACTCCGCAATTACTTTGGATATTCCATGGCAACTGCCTAGTTCTTTAAATTATTTTCTAGTAGCTAAAGATGTTATTATTTTGAAATATGAAAAAAGTATGTTGTATATTATTGATACTTTCTCTTTACTGTATGTATGTATATATATATATATATACTTTAGTGTTTCTATAATCTTCAAATTCTCTCTTATTATATGATAATCACAATCCAATTATTAGGTTCAAAAATATATATTCCAGTTAGGTGAACATAGACATAATCATAATTTTTGTTTTACTTGCATAACAATAAATTAACTTTCACTATGTACACTTTCACAGATCAGTTACCAACATTTTAAAAAGACAACTTTATCTTGATCTATTCATAAAAAAAAATTGTGTTAATCATTGTGTTTCTACCAACAAAATAATATATATGTTTTTTACATCTCTCAACTAATTTACTCTCTTTATGATTGGAGTTATTTCTTACTATATCCGATCAATTGTATCTGAGATTCTGAATTGATTTTCTTTAGTCAGTACATGCAATATTTTATGTAATACTTTATGCCTGTAGATTTAGTAACCATAGCATAAATTCTTAAGTTGAAGTCAATAGGAAATAATTTGCATCTAGTTATTAAAATTATATTAGGAATATTTTACTGTATTTATGTAGATTTCGTTAATAAGGATTATCTCTCTGGTTACAATCAATATGATATTTGCCTTCAGTGATTATTTTTGTCCAAATAGAATGTGTTTTATGGATAGTCACTCACAGCTATACTACTTTGACTATTTACAGATCTAAGAGAGTTCACACACACACGCACACCACACTTATAATGGATAGTGTCTACATGAAGCAGTTCAAAATGGTCACAACCCATAAACGGCCACAACCCAAAAGACCACAATGCTAAACAGCTTTGGTTGAATTTGGCTAGCCTTGGTTAGGTTAAGTTTGGTTATTTTAGGTTACTTTCGGATATGTTCGGTAAAGTTCGATAATTTGGGCTAATATAGTTAGGCCCTGTTAGGTATCATCAAGCTTAGTTAGGTTAACATAATTATGATTATGAGGTTGTGGCAGTTCTGGTTATACCCGTTTAGGAGTGTGGAAGTCTCACAACATTTCGTCTCTGTACCTGTTCCAATTTCTTGCTCTTGATAGGGAGTCCTTAATAGGCCTTAAAAGGCATACAAGGCCTACTGATGAAACTCGGCGGAGTACTTAAATTCAGACACATACGAAATAAAGTCATGAAGTTTGTTGCGGTTAGTCACTTTTCTATATTGGCGGCCTATGGTTTATCTCCTTGAACTGATGCACACTTAATTTTGTGTATGGAAAGCATGTATAAAGCCTGACAAATTGTGTTTGTCTTTATTCATGCATGCGAACACTTATATGTATTGTACACCACAAAACTCAAACATATCTCTGATCTTTCCGATACTCAAAGCAACGTAATAATTATTGCTTGCTTGTATTCTTCAAAAGTACATTGTGTATTAGAGAAAAACGTATATACAATATATACACAGCACTAAAGTTCTTAACTTTTCACACGTGCTAGAGCTATTTCAACACGTTTTTTTCCTTCTGTAAAGTATTTGTATGTTGCTGTGGTCACTATTTCAATATTGCACGAGGTCACGGCAAACTGTCAAGCTGTGTAGTCTTGCAACATCACTAAAGACCACACAACACAGCTCAATTTGCAACACCCAACTCTTGTCCCACACTCCTCAAGTGTATTTGCCAGATTCAGTGTCTCAGCCTCTCTTCCGGGCCTGTCTTACAGTCTTTCAAAAAACATTAACTGTAAGAGTTGAACGCTTAATCGTAACAAAAGTGGTACATTGCCTCAACATCATTACTGTCTCCTCGCCCTTTTCCGCCCATGTCTCCGTCAGGTCCCTGTTTCAGATATAGTACCTTGCTTTAATCTCTAGCTTACACATTCATTATACTGTAAGTAGGCTATAAATCTTAACTACTCACCTCTATAACTGAAAAATGACTTAGAGTAATCGACCTAATGTTTCTTCTACCATTTGAGAAGAGTCAGCCAGGGAATAGGTGTGGACATTTACAGGCCATTTGCTCTAGTTCTTTTTGAGTTACAGAGGCTAGAAGCCATGATTTTTGACCTACCTATAATGAACAGGGTATACCTCTGTTCATTACAGTATATAATTGTACGTTAACAAATGACAGGGTTCTGGTTGGATCCTGACAGAGTGACAGGAGGATGAGAGGGGTGGTGGGTTAGGGATGTGACAGGGTCCTGGCAGGGTCCAACAGAGTGACAGGGGGGTGAGAGGGGTGGTGGGTTAATGATGTGACAGGGTTCTGGCAGGGTCCTGACAGAGTGACAAGGAAGGGAGAGGGGTGGTGGGTTAGGGATGTGACAGGGTTCTGGCAGGGTCCCGACAGAGTGACGGGGGTGAGAAGGGTGGCGGGTTAGGGATGTGGTAGGGGCAGTTACAGGGATTACAAAGGGTGAGAGGGGTGGTGGATTAGGGAAGTGACATGGACAGTACAGGGATCATAAAGGGTGAGAGGGGTGGCGGGTTAGTGAAGTGGCATTGACAGTCACTGGGATCAAGATCATTACACAATGGACGACGGAGCGGTGGATAATGAACACAAAATGTCTACAGCTTCCTGGGCCAGGTTCCTCATAAGGCTGGAAGCAAAAAATAAAAATGAAGAAGACGGTCAGGAGAACTATAAAATAACTAAAAAGGGGAAAAGGTCGGTCGGAAGAACGGCAAAATAACTGAAACTGGGAAGAGGTGCATTAGCAATATACAAGAAACTCATTGGAAAACAAAAATATAAAATAAATACAAACTCATGTCAAAATTAAAACACAAATATACTGTAAACAGTTAAGCATTGCAGGAAGTTCAAGAATAAGCAGGGATCGACGTGGATTGATCAAACGATGGAGTCAAGGTAGCAGGGAATGTAATAAATAGGGGTAACTGGAAAAAAAACCCCACAGATAAGCTGGTAGAATCATATAAACAGGGTAACCAGAAAAAAAAGCCAAGGATAAGCTGGTAGAGTAAATAGACAGGGTAACTGAAAAAAGGCAATGCTGGTAGATTAAATATACAGGGTAACTGAAAAAAAAAATGATATGCTGGCAGAATGATTAGACTGGGTACCTCAAAAAAATACAAGGATAAGCTGGTATAAATAATAAACATGGCAAATGAAAAAAATCAAGGATAAGCTGGTTGTTGTTGTTGTTGTTGTTGTTCCCTAAGCTGCCTGGCCGAACAGCCCCAAGGCCCCAAGCAAAGCTAAGGCCATAACCGAGCGGGTGCCCAACCCCGAAAGGAGTTGAAATAGGGGAGCTATCCCCCCGCCAAAGGCGGCTTTCTAGGGCCTTTCCTAGCTGATGCTGAGAGGATTGGGTTCTAGTCATGTGGTGATGGGCTGGTCTATCCGAGTGAGAACTGAGCGATCTCTGCCATACCCATAGCTTACTCTGACTGTTCCTTTTACTTATATATCTTCTAGATCTCAAGTGGCGGCGTCTTTTCCGTGGATTGACCTCCCTACTGCCAACCTAGAAGTTGGCAGATTGGGAGCCAAAGCGTCACATTTTTCCCTTACCCCTCAACTTTCCCTTCATAATTGCTGAGGGGCACAGGGCCTTGGGTGGGGCTTTGGTTTCCCGGGCATTTCCGCACCTTCCTCAGCTCCCTGCCTTGGAGTGGCTTCGGTCACCCGGGCTTTGTTAGTGGTAAGCAGGGAGGATTTTGTGGGGGCGCTCGTTTATGGCCTTGGCCTTGCTCGAGACCTTGGGGCTGTTCGGCCAGACAGCCTGGGGAACAACAACAACAACAACAACCGAGCGCCCCCACAGAACCCTCCCTGCTTACCACAATAAAGCCTGGGTGACCGAAGCCACTCCATGGCGGGGAGCTGAGGAGGGTGCAGAAACGCCCGGGAAACCAAAGCCCCACCCAGGACCCTGTGCCCCTCAGCAATTATGAAGAGAAAGTTGAGGGGCAAAGGAAAAATGTGACGCTTTGGCTTCCAATCTTGGTAAGCTGGTAGAATTAATAGACAGGATAACTGATAAAACAAAAACAAGAATAAGCTCGTAAAATTAATAGACAGGGTAACTGGAAAATAACAAGGGTAAGCTGGTAGATTTAAGATGTTCACCCCATTAATTTGGCTATTTTAAGACCTTTCACCCCATTTCTTTGTCAATTTAGAGACCTTTCGTGCCAATTAGGTGTCGATATTTTCCTGGCGAGTGAAAGCAAGGCTGCAATTTAGAAGGAACTGTCTTTTGGCCGGGGTATTTTTCTACCAAAAACTGCACAAATTTATCTCAAAGCAGGATCTTGTTCAAAATTACATGCTCGCTATCGCTCGCCAGGAATAAAATTACTTAATATTGGCAAAGAAATGGGGCGAATGACTTAAAATCTCAAAAACTACTAATGGGGCTAAAGAAAAAGGGAGAAGGGGGTCCAGGAACACCAAAATCCTACCCTTAGAGTTGAATCTGTAGCCGAAGAGAAAAGCCACTTGAAGAAGCCCTTGAATGAAATGATCCTTTAGCAGAGGAGATGGGCGAAGACACGAGTAAAGCCGGTGTCACACGTGCGCTTTTTCCGGCAATTTTTGATGAGCAAGTTTTTCCTCGTAATATTTTCAGACTCTTTCATATTGGAATCGGAAACTAGACTGAAGGTAGATTATATAAAGTTGGCTGAATTCTATATACAGTAACTGCGATTTTAAAGCTGCCAGACTAATATTGCTTGTGAAAATTAACGGAAATAGTGAATAGAGGCCAGAAGTGCGGCTTAGGTGGCGGAGATGACGATTGTGGCAGCGACAAATAAATATAGGTCAAAACAGCCATACTCCAAAATGGCCACAGACCCAAATTGCAGAGGGATTAGGTTAGATTGGGTTGGATTTGGTTAGGTTAGTTGAGCTTAGATTACATTATGGTAGGGTTGGTTATGTTGTTGTTGTTGTTGTTCCCTAAGCTGCCTGGCCGAACAGCCCCGAGTCCCTGAGAAAGGCCATGGCCACGATCGGGCTTTCCCACAGAGCTCTCATTGAGTGTAGATTGTGTTGTTGGCGTAAGTGGTTGTGTGAAATGCAGTCTTCTATGATGTGTTTAATGGTATGGGGTGCTGTGTTACATCCCGGGCAGGTGTCGACAACGGAGTCATCCAGTCTCTTCTGATAGCTCAGGAGAGCTGGATGGTGTCCGCATCTCAGCCTGGCCAGGTGGACTCTGTCCTCGCGAGGAAGGGAGGATTCGGAAGGATGGATTTCGGGAGGTCGTGCATGCAGCTGCGTGTTGTCTGTGAGTGAGTGGATGGATCGGTGAGAGATATGAGTATGGATGTGCTTCAAATGTCTGGTATTGTGTTGTGTGAATAGCTGTAGTTTGATATGTTAGTGAGTGCTTGTATGCCTTGTGGTCCCAGGTGTCTGAGGTGTATGTTGCTTATGTTGTCTAGGCCACAGGCAGGTGAGTGCTTGAGATTGTTGATGATATGCTTTGTCTGGTGATTGGTGAAGGGTGTATAGTCAGGGTCTGTGGGGAATTGTCTCTTACGTCGGATGACACGTCGGTCATCTTTGTGAGGTTTTAGGTGGCTGACATGTGAAAAGTGATTGATGAGAGTGTTTGCTTGTTGTTTACATGAAGGAGTAGAGTCTGTTGTTGTGATTGCAGCATGTGATTGTGTTGTGTTGCTGTTGAAAAGTGTGATGCTGTTTAGTATTTTGTAGAGTTTTTTGGGGTTTGTTTTGTGATCAAGTGTTTGTAGGAAGTTATTCCAATTTAGTTTTTGTTGTTCTTGTATTTTGTTGTTAGTTTGGGTGTTGAGTGCTTGGATTTGTTGTGTGATGTCTTGTGTGTGGGGTGCTGGGGAGTGTTTCAGTATGTCGCGTTGTCTGATGAGGTTTTGAATTTCTGGTGTGAAGCTGGGGTTGTGTCTTTTTCTGTTACCTCTTGGAATGTGTTTCTTGTCAGCATTTTGGATAGTTTTATTGAGTATGTGTACAGCATTGTTGATGTTAGTGATGGGTGTACTGTTTAGAGTTGTGAAGTGTTGTTCTGTCTCATTTGTGAATGCTTCCCAGTTAGCTCTTTTATAATTGGTGTATGTGTGTTTGTGGCTAGCTGGGGTGAGTCTGGTTTTGGTGGTGATAATGATCGGGAGGTGGTCAGAGCCTAAGGTTCTGACCACCCTCCAGGATGTTGTGGGGGCGAGTTCTGGGGAGCAAAAGGTGATGTCTGGAGATGATGGGTTATAGAGGGCTTGGTGAAGAATATGGGTATGTTGATGGATGTCGTTAAGGATGATGAGGTTATCGGTTTGGTTTTGTAGTACCAGCCCTCTGTCTGTGTCGGGGTTGTCGACAAACCAGGCCGACGTCTTGGCGTTGAAGTCACCACCCAGGATGATGTGTGGGGTGTGTGGGGTGTTTGTGATGTGTTGTAAGTGTGGTCTGTATTCATTTGGTACTGTAGGGGATGTTTGGGGAGGGATGTATGTGTTTATGATGGTTATGTTGGAGTTGTTGCCAGTGCGTATTTTAATTGACTGTATTTCTGTTGTGTTATCATTTGGGGGGAGGAGTGATTTGGTTTGTACACTGGTTACTATGTATGATATTTCTTTGTGTACCAGGGTGATGAGTCCACCGCCCCCGCCGACAGCCCGGTCTTGTCTGATGGTGGTGAAATTATGAAATGTGGGTGTTTTTTGTGTTGTGCGGAGTTTTGTTTCTTGTAAGATGGCAATGTGTATGTTGTGTTGTTTGATGAAGTGTGAGAGTTCGTGTTTCTTTGTGTTGATGCCATCTATGTTCAGTTGAAGAATGTTAATGTTATGTGCACGATGTATGTTGGGTGCTGCTGCATGAGGATGGGGTGATGGGGGGGCGGGGGGTGGGGGTGAGGGAGGGGCTGGGGGTTGGGATGGGTGAGGTGGGGGTGGGGATTGGGGAGCAGGAGATGGGGGTTGGAATGGATTAGGATGGGGTGTGGTGTGTTGAGTTGAGGATGTGGATGGTATGGGAAGGTTAGGTGGGTTAGGGAGGAGAGGTGGACGGGTTTTAGGGGGGGGAGTGGATGATATGGGAAGGTTAGGTGGGTTGGGGAGGAGAGGTGGACGGGTTTTAGGTGAGGGATTTGACTGGGAGAGGGAGGGGCATGAGGAACAGGTCCAGGTGTTTGTGTAGTGTTTCTTGGAGGCAAGTGTTGTGCAGGTGAAGTGGGTCCAGTTCCCGCATGAATTGCAGAGAACTGAACCCTTAGTATGGCGACTCGAAGTGATGGGTTTTGAGCAAGTTGGACATATGTATGTGTACGTGGCTCCTGGGTTGCTCTCAATGTCTCCGGCTAGAAGAAGTCTTCGAGAAATGACAGCCGGAGAGTCATTTCTCGGTGTAGGAAAAACTGTGTGATGTGTGTGTGTGTGGTGTGAGAGGTGTGGAAATTCCCGGCGCGACCGAAGCCGCTCCAAGGACCCGTGCCCCCAGGGAGGGGGCGGGGGATGGTTGTGACGGTTTGGCTCCCGAAACTGCTCCCCGCGGCCGGCATCCGGTTTTCCTCCACTGGTCGTTGATTTTGTCTTCGGCCGTGGAGGGTCGGCAGCCATCCGCGGTTGGCAGCCCCACGGCGTAGACGCCGCCACATCAGTTGGTTATGTTAAGGAGAGTAGTTTTATTTTTTAGACCTCCTTCTCCCTCATGGTTAACCCCATTTGTTTTGAGATTATAAGACATTCGCCCCATTAGTTTGGTGATTTTAAGACAATTTATGCCATTTAGGTGTATATTTTTTCTGGCCAGTGTAAGCAAACCTGCAATTTAGGAGGAATCGGCCTGGCATTTTTCTACCAATGCACACATTTACCTCAAAGGGGGTATTCTTTTTAGCTTGATAGAGGTCTAGGGAGGAAACTAAGAATAATAATAAATAAAGATAAAACAAATAAAAAAAAACATTCAATACTCTCCATATAAGTAAGTAGCTAACAGTAGGCTATTATGGTCAGTGGGCGTTGTGGTTGTGGCCGATTCAGAGTGTGACCATTTTGGTCATGGTCATTTGGGTTGTGGCCTATGCAGTTGTGGTAATTTTGCTTGAGGCCATTTAGGTTGTGGCCGTTCTGGTTGTCGTAGATTTGGTTGTGGTCATTCTACTTGTGGTCTTTCTGGTTGTATTCACATTGAAAAGAGGCCGTCTTGACCTAGTAGTGGGATGACTACTCCTGGAGTGAGGACAGGGTTGGAGTGTCGTCTTGTTCCTACAGCTGCGAGACGCTCTACATCAGGGAGACGGGCTATAGTTTGGGCCATTGACGAGCTGGGGGTCAGAAATAAATACATACAATTAATAATTTCAGTATAAGACACAGGCCTTGTTTAATACTATTTTGAATAACATTAGGCAATTATATTCAGCTTGGGAAGGACATATGGAAATTAGGGGGATAAATGCTGCCACCATTAACCCCTTTACTCCTTCAGTTCCATCATAATTTGCATAACATTATCTAAAGACTACAAGAAGAAAAACAAAATTGATTATATGAATACATTTATCCTAACTTTATCAAGATGACACAATCCTGCACTTATGAGTAGACTAATTCAATATGGTCAAACTAATTAAATAATTGAATAACTCAAATCAACAATTTATATACCGGTATATACAGTATATACTGATGTAAACAAAATTATCTCAATAATTTATAGATAAACTAAGTAACTTATGTTGTTCACTGCCAAAATTATTCATATATTTTAAGTTGCTATAGCCATTCCTTAAACACATTATATGTTTCCATGGACCATATTACGTCGAGTTAATGTTTATCTCTTTAGTGAGCATACTTAAGGGGGGGGGGGGGGGGGGTGTTTCTGGACCCGCTTCTCCTTCCTGCTCAGCCCCATTTGTTTTGAGATATTAGACATTCGGCCCATTAGTTTGGCAACGTTAAGACTTTCGTGCCATTAAGGTGTTGAGTTTTTTCTGGCGCAATCGGCCGTTGGCCGGGGCATTTTCCTGCCGAAAAATGCATACATTTATCTTGAAAGGGTGTCTTCAGGATATCCTTTTTTAAACTTGATGGACGTCTAGGGAGGAAGCTAAAAATATAATAAATAAATATATATATATATATAAACAAATGAATAAAAATCTCCCCTAGCAGCCAACAATGATAAGAACTAATCAATAAAACGGAATCTCTAAATTCACAGAGAATTTATGAATAATTAAAAGAAAACTAAAACTCAGATAATATACCGGAATGCTATGTTTTCTGGAAATAGAAATTATAATATCTAACACTTAACTTACTCCTAAGCTAACCTTTTCAGTATACTGTACTAGGAAATTTTTCTTAACTTTAATCTGATAATTATTAGACAGTTTTTATAAGCTAGGAAGGAATTATGGGATTCAGATTTCAGAGGGTAACTGAAATAGATTTTTACCCCTTTGATTCTCAAAGGGCTTTCCACAACTACATGTAAACACTAAGTGTTAGCCATAATAAAGTAAAAGACCGTCAAAGTACTGAAAGGGTTAAATATACTGTATGAATGACATGGAAATTAGCTAATAAAATTAAGTGAAACAAACTGTAAATATTAAAATAATATTATTATTAGTTGCCTATGTGTTAGGAGATAAAAAGGCAAAGCTGCCTGTGATGAGTGTCCCCCAAAACTGAAATAGTTATAGAGAGCCAAATACAAGGTGCGTTAGAGTCAAGATGTCTGGACACACAGAGCTTGAAGCAGTTTAAATCATAGGATCTGGGAAAGATGGATTGAGAGAGTACCAGTGCTTACTTGTTACTACTTAAACAAATATTGAATAGGATCACTCTTGGGTTAGAGAGTTGGACAGAAAAGAGGTAGGACTATGTTGAAAGGTGGGTGCCACCTACTCTCCATAAAGGAGGAGGCATACACTGAGCAAACTCTGAGGAACGTTGGTTACTGTAAGAGCGGTAGAAGAGTGAGAGATATGCAACGTTGCGGTGTGTAGACAGAGATTGTAGAAAATTAGAAAGAGACAAAATGCTTTTGACTCTACCCGTTCAAGAACTGAGGTATAGGTGGAACCTCCCCACACATTTGAACATTATTCGATACATGAGCGAATAGTACCCCTGTACAGAGGAAGAAGCTGTGCGGGGTTAAAGATCTTATGGAGATGGTTTAACACGCCTATCTTCTGGGAAGCTGCTTTAGCAAGTGTGTTGATATGGTCTTTCCAAGAAAGGTCAGAATAAAACAGTTACCAAGGAAATTGTGAGAAGACAAAGGGTTGATTTGTGATTGAAGAGTAAGGGATAGTCATGTGGAAGATTATGACGGGTAGATAGATGGAGAAATTGAGCTTTGGAAGCATTGAAAGCAACAAGGTTATCTCTGCCCCATTTGGAAAGAGTTAATAGATGAGATAAGAGTGCTTTGACCTCATCACATGAGTTTTGAAGTAAGTGCATGGAGGGTCACTGTGGAAAGTTAGTTGAATAGTGTAGGGTAAAGTCACTGGCATATGAGTGGATAGCACTAGAGGTACAGTCAAAAGATTAATTAATATTACAAATATGTAGAACAGCTTCGATCAGGGGATCCAGTTCCGCGTGTAGAGTAGAACAACTTTCAGAGGTTCTCCATGGGTATTCTATGCTGTTGTGGATGGTGGTGGCACTCCTGCCCTTGTCTCGATCCACTGCTCCATCCATGTGGTTCACAACTTTACCCAGCTTTTATACTAACCTGCGTAATACATTTCCTGGTGCATTGTAGGGCAGGCCTTGGACCGGTGAGCGTTGGTGAAGTCGATGTTAGTACGGACGGTGCGGTGGTGCAGGGCCTTCACCGGACGGAAGTTGTTGACCATCTTGGCCTTGGGTAGTGTCTGGTCACCCTGCATCAGCTGCCGGAGGGCGTACAGCTGAGGGGGAGAGTAAGATAGTGAGCTTAGTTTGGACTATTTAGATGCAGCTGAGAATAAGAGAGAGGGAGATTATTTTTGTTAACATAGGTGAAGCTGAGACATCAAGGAGATAGTAAATTTACTGCAACATTAATATGAGTATTTATACTCAATATAACATTGACAATTAACTAGTTTGAATATCAAGCAAGAGGGAGAATATCTATATTACTGTGTGCTGAAGATGAATTGAGCAAAGTAATAAACTGAGGAAGAAAAACTATTAGGCTAACTGTTACAGACAGGAAAGAAATGGAGCGAGCGGAAACACAGTACTGTATCTATATAGTGATGGTAAAGGAGAAGAAGGGTTAGGTAGAATGTCTATATTTATAATATACTGTATATTGAAAATAACAGCATCAACAAAATAAATCCAGTATCATGGTATTTTGACTCCATCAATAGTCAAGTTATTGTATTATTCAAACTAAGCTAAAGATATATATAACATAATGTAACCGATACTAACCTTCCCTTACTAATCATTGCCAAACTTAAGCTTATTCAGTTTAAACTAAGTCAAACTAATCTCATCGTTAAGCTAACTTAGCGAAACCTAGGCAAACCTAATGTAGCCTAAACATAAAGTAGAAGTCTAGTTTTCGGTCTTTTGAAAAGAAGGCTGCCTACCAAACACTGCAATCAATAGAATATGGTACATTTTTAGAATAATAGTTGATTCCTTCATGCATTCCGAGTTTTCCGTGGTTATCATGCAATTCGATGGATTTCGGCATTAATTTCCATCGCAAAATACCTAACATAGCCTAATTCAACTTGATCATGTTACCATATTATCTTCTATATTGTTCATTATATATACTAAATTCACAAGCGTGTCCCGTGGCGTATTGGTTAGCATGCTTGGTTCACAGCAAAGAGGATCGAGGTTCGATTTCCCCTCGGGAAGAAACGTTTGGGCAACTCTCCTTACACCCTATCCCTGTTTCACCTAGCAGTATAAATAGAGGCCCGGTATAAGCCGACTGTTGTGAAGCCCCCTCTGGGGTTGGCGGTGTGATACTAGTTGGAAGGGTACTGTCTAGGTCACTAAAGCCTTCGAATCTAGATGTCGCCAATGTAAACACAGGGGTGGTGCGAGGTCCTGACTAGCCTTCAATGACAAAGCCTATGGAGCATCATGTATACTAACCTCCTGCTTGGTGATGTAGATAGGTTTGTTCATAATAAGCCAGGTGGTGGTCTCCCAACATCCCGGGTGGGTGGTGGACCCATCGTAGGTCATAAAGTGGTGGGTGGAGGGTAGGAGGCCGGCCAGTGATAGGTGTCTGATGGGCCACTCTTGGCCTCGGTATATGACACGGTTGAACCCGGATGACACGATGCGTAGTTCATCATTTCCCGTCTCGCCCACCTGAAAATAGTAATAATTTATCTAGAAAAATACCTATAAACAAATTAACCCTTTCGTGTAAGGGAAGACTCATCTGTGTCTTCCTGGGATACTTAACAGCCTTTGTGATTACCAAAGTTTAAAATAGTTTCGCTTAGTTTTTTCAAACCCTGCAGTTGTCTTTGAGCGAGCATTTTGTCAGAAAATATGTTTGGAGAAGCAATTATGAGATTAGGAGAATTATATACTTAAATACTAAGCGGCATCTTCCGAGCCTGTAAGGGTTAAACAGCACGATTAAAGACTGACATGCTATAATACATATAATTTATAAAGTCTCCTTCCCCCACAAGGCAGGTAAGCAATAGCATGAAATACATACATAACATTTTAAGACCGAGTGTTCCACACATACATGCAGTTTCAGTCTCTTGTCCTAATGGCGGCGTTCAAGGCAATCCTGTTAAGGGCTGCTTCACTTGTCAAGTTCTTGGATTTGAGATCGGCACGTATAGTCCGATCCCAGGTCTTCCTCGGTCCACCCCTTGGTGCAGCTCCCTCCACAATCACAGACCTGCATTTTTTCACCCAATTTTGTTCATCCATTCTCTCCACATGTCCATACCATCCCAGTCTATTTGTACGCATCACCTCGCTAATACTCTTTATACCTAAACGTCTCCTCAGCTCAACATTTGTTATTCTATCCTGTAGCCTGGCCCCACACATCCATCGCACCATTCTCATCTCATTACGTTCCATTCTGTTGACATCCTCTACTTTAACGGCCCATGTTTCTGAGGCATACGTCATTGCAATTCTAACACATGAGGCATTCTTTTCATGGTCAGGATTGGCAGCAGTTCTCTGAACTTCCCCCAGCCACACCTAATTCTAGCAACAGTGGCAGCCTCGGCCCCACCACCGGCAGAGATGGTATCTCCTAGGTAACAAAACTTGTTCACCATCTCCAATGACTCATTTCCAAAATTCACAGCCACAGGATCATCACTTAACACAAGCTCGCCCTTGCACACTACGCACTCAAATTTCTCTATTTCTGACTTATCCTTCGGCAGGGGTCCCTTTATTCTACTACAGCGCTTACTCCCATGGTGTACCCAACATCGACAGATGCTACATTGAATTGAGTTTACGCCCACTCCCTTTCCACACACTGCACATGGGTATGCACCACTCTTTTCCACATTGCCTCATCTCAATCTACAATGCATAACCTTGGTTTTGTTAATACAGTATCGACTCTTAAACCCTTGCTCTCCATGCCCTCTCTCCACTCTCTGAATTTGGCCTCAGCATCTTGCATACTGTCAGCTATTAGGACTAAATCGTCTGCATAAAACAGTTCCAGCGGGAGTCCGCCTCTAAAAACTCTAGACAGTGCCTCCAAGACCATAATAAAGAGGAGGGGGCTTAACACTGAACCCTGATGGACTCCAACACGGACTGCGAACTCATCACTCAGTACACCCTTCACCCTCACCGCACTTCGCGAATCCTCATACGTCTTCATTATCACACGCACCAGCCACTCTTCCACACCAAGTTTCCTCATAGCCCACTGCACAACATCTCTAGGCACCCTATCAAAGGCCTTCTCCAGGTCTACAAACACAAAGTAAAGATCCCTGCCTTTTAGTAAGTATCTTTCCTGTATCTGCCTGACTATGAAGATAGCATCGGTTGTACCCCGTCCTGGCATAAAACCTAACTGCATATCATCAATGGAGATGAAATGTAATACTGTATATCTCAAGAGAGCCGTCCTAGGTCAGAAAGTGGTGGATGAAAGGCGGTAAGTCCGCCAGTGGCAATCATCTAGTGGATATCAAGCTCACGGCCTTGTGAAATATGCGCGCTACCCCTGCCCCAGGCAGGCTCCCGCTACAATAGCAAACTATATAATATATATATATATAGTGGTGAGGGAGAGGAGGGGTAATACAAGAGGGTAGCACTCTCCCTTGTCAATCTGTCCATCACTCCAGCAAGTTTCCACTGTTGAGATTGTCTCGTATATTGGTCTTACCACTCTCACTCACAATCACTACTACTAATAATCCTATTACTTATACTAACACTTTACCTGGATCATGACAGAGATGGCCACTATACCGTTGGAGCCCAGTCGTGCTTCACTCATGTTACGGTATAGGTCTACGTTGAATCCGTACATCTGGATCTGTAAACAAAATACCAGATTATAATTACACGTTGATTACAAATGCATACAGTATATTCTACGGAAAATTATAAATCAGCATTGTGATCAAATGCTGTAATCTATTTTTTATTAATTTCACCACATCACCAAACACCTCCAATGAAATTAATGAAAGCATATATGTGATCCACCAGGATTCGAACCCAGGTTATCACACACAGATTTTTAGACACCTTAACCATTACACCACCAAGACGGTTAAAGGTTTATGCACACGCCTACGACTTAGTATCCATTCTCGAATACTGGATATTAATCTAATCATGTTCATATTCCCACCGCACTATGGTAGCCCAATGTTTTAAGTGAGAGGAAAGAATATTCATGGGGCACAGATCATATAGAACGGCCTCGCTACGAAATATCCTTGAACCTACTGATAATCTATATTTTATTAATTTCACCACAACACCAAACACCTCCAATGAAATTAATGAAAGCATATATGTGATCCACCAGGATTCGAACCCGGGTTATCACACACATATTTTTAGACACCTTAACCATTACACCACCAAGGCGGTTAAAGGTTTATGCACACACCTACGACTTATTATCCATTCTCGAATACTGGATATTAATCTAATCATGTTCATATTCCCACCGCACTATGGTAGCCTAAAGTGAGAGGAAAGAAGGGGCTACAATGCAAAAAGTGTTTACAATTATCAAATGTAAAGTTGGGTTACAGTCAACCTGACCAACAGTCACTCCACCCTTCCTTGTCACAACTGCCACTATAATCGTTTTCGTTATCACCTTGCGGAAATTTGTCCCTTAGTAGATGATTTCTTGATAATTAATGGAAACAAAAGTAACTACTAGTTGGCAACATATCTAACAATATATTTGACCATATATACTTTGTAATAGCTGACTCAAAATAATTCCCAGCAACTAAGAAAACACTAAAACAGACTACATATATTTATGACTCTGGCCACTATTGATATTCCGGTCATCATCCTAACTTTTTTAGCCAATCTAATTAACCTCGTTGTCGACAACCCCGACACAGACAGAGGGCTGGTACTACAAAACCAAACTGATAACCTCATCATCCTTAACGACATCCATCAACATACCCATATTCCTCACCAAGCCTTCTATAACCCATCATCTCCAGACATCACCTTTCGCTACCCAGAACTCGCCCCCACAACATCCTGGAGGGTGGTCAGAACCTTAGGCTCTGACCACCTCCCGATCATTATCACCACCAAAACCAGACTCACCCCCAGCTAGCCACAAACACACATACACCAATTATAAAAGAGCTAACTGGGAAGCAGTCACAAATGAGACAGAACAACACTTCACAACTCTAAACAGTACACCCATCACTAACATCAACAATGCTGTAATAATAATATAATAATAATAATAATAATAATTCTTTATTCCAGACACATAAGATAGATACAGTATAAATACAGTACGACCTAATGGTCCATATCACATACACTTCTCGTCAGAGCACAGATAATAATTATACACAAAGATATATTAATAAAGACACAATAAAATAAAAAATACAGTAGGCCTATTTACAGAATAGAGCACATATCACATTTTGTCACAATATAACACAGATAGGCTAACTAAGGCTATTGCTCAATGTTGGTTAACACCTATTGCACAGATCATTGCTCATAGTTCAATTAGACCTATATATTACATTACAGTACATACTATGTGTGCAGCAGCTTCTGCCAGTGAGATATAATACGGGATTCATAGATATGATCACTAGACCAAAGAGCTACAATCAGCGTGTTACTGGAGGATTGCAGTCGCTGCGAAAAGCTGTACACCAGTCTCCTGATGACAGCCCGACAGCACTGCACATCCAACAGTGTGCACACCATACTAGTGCTTTCATATTTAGAGAGACCAATGAACATCTTGAGTATATTATGATATATTATGATATATTAGTATATTATCTACTGTACACATACTCAATAACACTATCCAAAACGCTGACAAGAAACACATTCCAAGAGGTAACAGAAAAAGACACAACCCCAACTTCACACCAGAAATTCAAAACCTCATCAGACAATGCGACATACTGAAACACTCCCCAGCACCCCACACACAAGACATCACACAACAAATCCAAGCACTCAACACCCAAACTAACAACAAAATACAAGAACAACAAAAACTAAATTGGAATAACTTCCTACAAACACTTGACCACAAAACAAACTCCAAAAAACTCTACAAAACACTAAACAGCATCACACTTTCCAACAGCAACACAACACAATCACATGCTGCAATCACAACAACAGAATCTACTCCTTCATGTAAACAACAAGCAAACACTCTCATCAATCACTTCTCACATGTCAGCCACCTAAAACCTCACAAAGACGACCGACGTGTCATCCGACGTAAGAGCCAATTCCCCACAGACCCTGACTATACACCCTTCACCAATCACCAGACAAAGCATATCATCAACAATCTCAAGCACTCACCCGCTTGTGGCCTAGACAACATAAGCAACATACACCTCAGACACCTGGGACCACAAGGCATACAAGCACTCACTAACATATCAGTTATTCACACAACACAATACCAGACATTTGGAAGCATGGTATCATCACCACATTCCCCAAACCCAACAAAGACCCCACGCTACCCTCCTCGCACCGCCTCATCACACTCCTTTGCTCCCCCTCCAAAGTCATGGAACGCCTAGTATTACAACTAATTACACCCGACCTACCCCTAGCTCCAACACAACATGGCTTTAGGCCACTGCACTCCACAAACACTCTTCTCACAGACCTTACACAAAGAGCTTTTGACGGCATCAACTCAGCTAGACCACCACACAGATCACTATTAGCCACACTCGACATTAGTAAAGCCTTCGATGCCATCCCCCCCGCCACAATCTAACAAACAAAATCTACAACACAAACATGCACAACAACACAAAAAGGTGGCTGGCCAACTTCCTAGCAGGCAGATGTGCACACGTATCTTTTGCCGGTCAGTCATCTAAAATCAGAAACTTTCCAAACGGAGTCCCACAAGGATCCGTCCTATCGCCCGCACTCTTCAATCTGTACATGCACGATATAACTACACCCAATACGCCCCAAATAAACTTAGCCTCCTATGCAGATGACATAACACTCACATGCACACACCATGACCCAAAAAGAGCAACAGATCTCCTTCAACCCTATCTCAACACACTACATGGCTGGTGCACTACAAACAGACTTAATCTAGCCCCAGCCAAATCCACTGCAACCCTGCTCACAAGCTGGACAGGAGAACACGAATACATCCCTCAACTCACCATAAACAACACACCCCTAACACATACACACACACCCAAAATCCTAGGAGTAACATATGATACTCCTATGACATTGAAACAGCACACCACAAACATTAAAAAGAAACTGACACCCAGACTTAACGCCCTCAGGTCACTTGCTCACACAAAATTTGGACACAACAAAGAAACTACCACCACAGTATATAAACAATACATAAGATCAGTGATGGAATACGCAAGCCCAGCCTGGGCTTCTAACCTAGCTGAAACACATCATAAGACCTTACAGACTATTCAAAACAAAGCCCTGAAGATCATTACAGGCTGCACAGCTACTGCACCCACAGATCACCTACCGGTACATCAAGAAACCAAAATCCTCAATGTCAAAGACCATCTGGACATGAGAGGCACTCAATTCCTGGCAGCAGCCTCCACGAACCAAGACCACCCACTAAACTACATGGCAACACACCCACAGACACCAAGAAATATCAAAACAACACCCAGCACACGGTATTACACACAATTACTGTCCTTTCTCCCTCCCTGCCCACCCCGAACCAACTTCCAGAAGCACATCCATACTCATATCTCTCGCCGATCCATCCACTCACAGAAAACACGCAGCTGCAAGCACGACCTCCCGAAATCCATCCTTCCGAATCCTCCCTTCCTCGCGAGGACAGAGTCCACCTGGCCAGGCTGAGATGCGGACACCATCCAGCTCTCCTGAGCTATCAGAAGAGACTGGATGACTCCGTTGTCGACGCCTGCCCGGGATGTAACACAGCACCCCATACCATTAAACACATCATAGAAGACTGCTTTTCACAGAACCACTTACGCCAACAACACAATCTACACCCAATGAGAGCTCTGTGGGAAAGCCCAATCGTGGCCATGGCCTTCCTCCGGGACTCGGGGCTGTTCGGCCAGGCAGCTTAGGGAACAACAACAACCTCGTTGTTGGTGTGTTTGGAATCCCTTGTCATTCACGGCCTCACTGTGGATGTAGAGGTTCATGAATCTATGGTGTATATACGGTACGTCACCTTCATGTATATCATCAACAATCACTGTGTTACCTCTCATCCCTCATCCCTTCCTACGTCAGCAGAAATATTGGCTCCGCTGAGAGTGAATTCAGAGACCATGTCATTCACGACCTCAGTGGAAGTAGAGATCCACAAATATATGGTACTTTCCTTTTATCAAAAACACCAGCTAAACACTAACCTCTTTCAATCGTTCACCCGTCACCAGTAAACTGCGTCAGGAAGAAAATTACCCCCATTGATGATATGTTCGGAGCCATTTTCATATGCAGTCACACAGTAAATGTAAAGGTCCACTAATCTGAAATATTTTTTTGGCATATAGCCTACACCAGCTACACACTGATCTTTCTACCTTTTACTCGTAACTAATAACTTACCTCAGCAGAAAGTTAGCCCCAGTAATAGTGTATTTAAAGCCCTTTTCACTCTCGGTCCTGAAATGGATGTAGATATCCTCGACTATATAGTAACTTCCTATATTTCATATAGACCATATAAACACTCCTTCCTTCCCTCTCATCCCAACCTACCTCAGTTGGAAAATTTGCTCCGTTGATAGTGTGTGTTCAGAGCCCTTGTCATTCGCTGTCCCGATGTGAATGCAGAGTTCCACGAATAAAGTGTACTGTCCTTTTTTATATACACTAGTGACACATGAATCTCATTCTACCATAACTCGTCACCAATAAACTGCTTCAATAAGAAATTAGACCTGTTGATGTGGTGTTCAGAGCCCTTGTCATTTGTGGCTTCACAGTAGACGTAAAGTTGAACTAATCTGAAATATTTTGTCATATACACCAGCTAAACATGAACCTCTATCTACATTTCCCTTGACACTAATAACCTACCTCAGCGGGAAAATTGGCTCCGTTGATGGTGTGTTCGGAGCCCTTGTCATTCACGGCACCAAAGTGTATGTAGAGGTCCTCGAATCTGTACTTGTAGACCAGCGGCCCTCCCGTGATGTTGACCGGGTGCTTGGTCCCCTTCTCCACCTTGAAGATCACACTCTGACCGGTGTTGTGCAAGGATCCAGATATCTGTGGGAGAGGAGAAAGGTGTCAGAGGAAGGTGTGAGGATATAGAGAGGTTACATATAAGCATAGGAGTATTTAGAGAGTGATTCTAGCGTACTTGTAAAGACTGAGGCCAGAGAGGATATAAAAAAAAGGAAAGAGGGCTTCAGGAATACGCGAGAGGTCTTAACATATCTATATTCAAGTATAAAGAAAGGTAGTGAAAGAACCTTCAGCCCAGAAAGAGTTATATCAGTAATATAGGATAACTAAAACAAAAGGCCTTCAGGAAGCGAGAAATCTATTGTATGTAAGGAGGGACCCATCCGAGGAAGTTGTGATTACATTGAGATCAGGCACGTTCACAGAACCCGCAGTTCAGTCTTGAATGGTTAAAGGGGAGGTAGTTGCTTTTTCTCCCTCATATTTAGTCCCATTAGCTTTGAGATTTTAAGACGTTCGTTCCATTAGTTTGGCGACTTTAAGACCTTTTCCCCATATCTCTGTCAATATAAAGACCTTTCGTGCCATTCAGGTGTCGATTTTTTTTCTCCTGGCGAGCGATTGTGAGCCTGTAATTCTAGGAGGATCCGGCTTTCGGCCAGGACATTTTCTACTGAAAAATATACAAATTTATATCATAAGGGGTTCTTGGGGGTATATTTAAAAAGCTTGATGGGGGGGGTCTATGAAACAAACTAAACATCCCCCCTTAATATTACGGGTATACTATAGGTAGCGCCAACGAACTTGACAATAATCTGGACCCCTTCACTTCTTATAACTCTAAATGAATGAATGCAATCGGGCTGATATTTCTATTATTCGGGAAGAGTCCACCAGGAAATAGATGTGGAAATTTACAGCCAGTTTGCTCAAGGTCCTTTTGAGTTACGAAGAGGTCAGGGATCGAGATAATTGTCAAGTTTGTTGGCGCTACCTATACACAGCCTATACTCTTTGTTGGCGCTACCTATACACAGCCTATACCCTTTGTTGGCGCTACCTATACACAGCCTATACTCTTTTATAATGCTGACCCTGTGTTTGTAGGTGCCTGAGGGAGGGGTGGGTGTTATACTCTTAATATTACGGGTATACTTCACAGCCTACTTAATAAAAAGACCAGATATATATTATTAGTACCGTGAAATGACCTAGCTTCGGACGGGGGCTATACTTGAGACACTTCTGGATAACAGTATGTAAGCTACAGTTATGGAAAAATGACTCAGCATTATGGAAGAACACCGCAGACATACTTGTTTTTTCCCCCATAACATCATGTATTTATCCCATAACTGTGGTTCATTGTATAATTATGTTTTCTTGAGTGTCCGAAGTTACCTCCCCGTCCGAAGTAAAGCCGCTGTCACACGAGCGATTTTTCCGGCAATTTTCCATGAGCAAGTTTGTTCTCGTATTATTTCGGGACTTTTTCACACTGGTATCGGTAACTAGACTGAAGGTATAGTAGGTTAGGTGGCTGAATTCTGATAAGTGTAAAATTTGAAGCTTCCAGACTATAATTGCCCGTAAAAATTGCTCGAAAAAGGGCTCGTGTGACACCGGCTTTACGTCATGTTGCCGTACTACTTTTCTCTACTGACCCTGTGTTTGTCGATGTGTAGGTGCCTGAGGTGAGGGTCGTACACCAGTTTGTCAGGCTCTATGTTGATGGGGGACTGTCGACGACCCTTCTCACACATGTTCCAGATGGGGTTAATCAGCCCCCAAAACTCCGGGCCTGCAATGATAGAAATGAGGGTGGTTAGGGGTATCTTGTATATTTGCCGTTGTTTCCTTGTTTGTGCACTGATGTATTACTTTATTAACAGTATAATCATGTCTACAACAATTGGATAGTTTTAAAAATTCTCTCTCACTCAAACATTGTTTCTCTCTCTCTCTCTCACTCTCTCTCTCTCTCCTCTCTAACCTTCTCACTCTCTAACCCTCTCACTCTCTCTTTCTAACCTTCTCACTCTCACTCTAACCTTTTCACTCACTCACACTCTCTCTCAAATTCACTCTCTCTCTCAGCCACCTCCACACTGTCAAACAACCAGCACTACCTGTAACAAAAAACACCCACTAATTACTCCAGTTACTGACCCGCCCCCTCATTTAACGGATGGGGGAGAGAGAGAGAGAGAGGCGAGAGAGGCGAGATAGAGAGAGAGAGAGAGAGAGAGAGAGAGAGAGAAAGAGAGAGAGAGAGAGAGAGAGAGAGAGAGAGAATTACAGGAACTTGCTTCAATTGTGCCGCCTCTCCACATCTTTCCCCGTAGAATTAGGGCAGCTGAGAGCGCCCATGAATTTACACTTTCTCCTCCACAATGCAGAACTTCTGCTTATCAGAATTCATTTATCCCCAGAGCTACTACTCTTTGGAATTCACTTCCCTCGAATTGCTTTCCACAAACTTACAATCTACAAAAGTTTAAATCCAGTTGTTACAAACATTTTATGAATGGAGGATGCCTTTAGGCACATGGACCTTTTTGTTTTATCTGTGTTTTTCCTTCCTCCGTTCATTGTCTCTTAAAAAAAAAAAAAAAAAAAAACAATGTAGAAGAGTTTCGAGAGCTAGACAGTATGGCAGAGTATTTCACAGACACACATAACCCAGACACAAAGGTGAGCACAGACTTCAACAACCTCTCAATCGCGTCTATTTATAGTAGGCAATATATTATCAGCAATGTTATTAAGTCAATTCAACCAATAAACCATTTCAACCAGTATATTTCAACCAATGTCACCTCAACCAGTATACCGTACCACTTCAGCACGTAGCTCTGAACTAGTGCCAACTTTACCAGTAAACCATCATTTTCAACCATTATATCTCAACCAGAGTCAACCCAACCAATTTATAGTTAGATTAGAGTATAGGATGGATTAAGGGGAAGTATTTTTTTTCTTCTGAACCCCTTCTCCTTCAGGTTTAACCCCATTAATTTTCACATTTTGAGATTTTCGGCCATTTCTTTGTCAACATTAAGACCTTTCGTGCCATTTAAGTGTCGAGTTATCCTGGCGAGCGATAGCGAGCCTGTAATTTAGGAGGAAACGGCGTTTGGCCGGGACATTTTTCTACCGAAAAATGTAAAAATTTATCTCTAAAGGGGGTATTTGGGATGTTTTTTAAGCTTGATAGAGGCCTAGGGAGCAAACTAGAATATATATATATATATATATATATATATATATATATATATATATATACTGTACAGTATATATATACCGGTAATAATAAATATATATAAACAAATAATATAACGTCCTCTTAAATTTGGTTAGCATTTTAAATTGGCACTGGTTTAGTTGGCCCTGGTTGAACTGGTAATGGTTGAAATGGTTTACTGGCTGCGTTGTTCAGGAACCAACAACAACCTTCCTAGCGTTTCCTTCCCTCATGAACCCTCTCGTAAAAGGCACTATTATTCCTTTCTCGGCAAATCAGCTTCCGAGGGAGAGAAATTAAATGTACTGAATCAACTCCACTCACTCTATGAAACCCCCATTCTTGTTCGGAGTGGAAAGCTTTGTTTGGGGACGTAGTGTATACCTTTCCACAATGTTTGAAAGGCTAGGCTGGCGTGGGATCAAGAGTGTGTTTGGAAAATTTACTTTTTTTTTGTCTTAATCTCGCCATACTCCAGCTGAATTCTCTGTGTTGCAGCCTAGTCTCGAAGGATTCATCAATTATTTGTTTGTTCTCAAGAAAAACATGAAAAACTCTGAAAACATGAACTATAAGACAAAAAGATTACACTTACATTTCTAATTATTTATACTGTACATGCATTCATATAAACATTGGGGGAGGGGGGGGGGGAGAGGCACTTGTTACAGGAAGTTTTGCCTTTGGTTTTCTTCATACAGGGAAAGAAATGAACACAACTCAATGTATTCTGCTTTTTTTGTTTTGTATTCAGAAATGTTTGAGGAACTCTGCTTAATTAATCATTATTGTATCAAAAGATTCCAGTCAAATTATTAAATTGAATGAATAATAGTGTTACAAGGAAAAAAACCGTTTAAACCTGGCAGGCACTTCCAGATAATGGACAATGTTAGCTCATTTAAGGGAGCTCAGACGGTATTGTGCAGCATAATTTACCGGTTCGGCTCAATGGTTTAAAGAGGGGTTTAGTTTGCTCTCTCAACCTCAATCAAACTTTAAGAAACACTCACAAGACCCCTCTTCGATATAAATTTGTACATTTTTCGATAGAAACATGTCCCGGCCGAAGGCCAATTCCTCTTCAAATACAGGCTCGGTATCGCTCGCCAGGAAAAAAACCCGACACCTAAATGGCACGAAAAGTCTTAATATTGGCAAAGAAAGGGGGCAAAAGGTCTGAAAACGCCAAACTAATGGGGCGAATGTCTTGAAATCTCATAACTAATAGGGCTAAACATGAGGGAGGGGGAGGACTCGAGTTAATTGTAGGCACGCTGAAAGCAAGGATTAGTAATAGGGACCTACTGTAGATATGTGTGCACTTCTATTTTGTTTGTGTGTGTTCATTGTTTTCTGTTGTGTTGTCCCTATTCTGGCTCTGTCTTCAGTCCCCCCCCGCCCCCCAAAAAATAAATAAATAAAAAATAAAATAAAAAATAAATAAAAAATAAAATAAAAGGAAAAGTTAGGATATGGCCTGAGTATATAGAATAGAATAGTAATAGGGAGCTGCCATGGAAGTAAATCAGTCACGGCATGATAGTGTGGTCATCCCGACATTGATTTAAAGGGGTAGTGTTTGGTTTATGGTCTATGTATTTATTTATTTATTTATTTATTAACTTTGGACGGGGAGCTAATTTCGGATATTCTGGACAAATATATAATGAACCGCAGTTATGGGATAAATACACGAGGTTATGAAAACACAAGTATGTCTGTGGTGTTCTTCCATAATGCAGAGCCATTTTTCCATAACTGTAGCTTATAAAATTGTATCCAGAAGTGTCCGAAGTATAGCCCCTTGTCTGAAGTTAGGCCATTTTACGGTACTAATTCTAGAACAGATAAGCAAGGTACCGTACAACTTAAAAAAAAAAAAAAAAGTATGAAAATAAAAAATGATTATGTTTTTTATACCAACCAACTTCACATCTAAACTCAATTAATGAAATCAACAAATACATGTGGCACTCCGAGGAGAGGAGAAAGGTAAGAAAGAAAAAGAAGCGGACAAGAGGGATTTAGAAAGAATAATAGTAATATATGGAAATGTAGAAAGAGAAAGAGAAGAACATTCTTGGACCAAACAACATCAGCCCACATCTGTTGACAAGAAGTGTCAATCAACTCGCTGCACCACTCACTATTAAGGGGAGACTGACCGTTTGTTTGGTCTATTAATGAATTTATTCATATATTTTTTTAGTTTCTTCCCTAGACTTCCATCAAGCTTAGAAAACACCCCTTAGACCCCCCTTCAAAATAAATTTGTACATTTTTCGGTAGAAAAATGTCCCGGCCGAAGGCCGATTCCTCTTACAATTGCAGGCTCGCTATCGCTCGCCAGGAAATAATCGACACCTAAATGGCACGAAAGGTCTTAAAATTGACAACGAAATGAGGCGAAAGGTGTTAAAATCGCCAAACTAATGGACCGAACGTCTTATAATCTCCAAACTAGTGGGGCTAAACATTAGGGAGAAGGGGGCCCAGAATAACGGTCTGCCTCCCCTTAATTACCAGAACGATACTGCCCGTTGTCGACGATGTGGCCGTCTTTGAGGAAAAGTGAGTCGTGGCAATCCATAAAAGGTGAATTCCAATATTACAAAGCAATATCCTTGCTCTCTTATTTTGGTCAATTTTTCGTGTCCCTTCCTCCAGTCCTGAATATTCACCACTTTCTCCGTTCAAAGCATTTTTTTTTTTTTTTTTCCAACTACTCCCTCTATTTTTGCTGCAGATCTGGTCCTACACCCTGAATATTCACCACTTTCTCCGTTCAAAGCAATTTAGGTAGAGGATATCTGCAGCAGTTCTGGTCCTACACCAATCATAAACATACAATAACTCACTTGACAATGGAAAGGACACCTTCGTCATTGCTCCGGATACCGGCGGCGCCTTTGACAGAATTTAGCAGATGATAAATTAATAAGGCTAAAGCCGGAGTCACACGAACCTTTTTTCGAGCAATTTTTACGGGCAATTATGGTCTGGAGCTTAAAAAATTACACTTCATCAGAATTCAGCCGCCCAAAATAATCTACCTTCAGCCTAGTTACCGATACCAGCGCGAAAATGTCCCGAAATAATACGAGAAAAAACTTGCTCATGGAAAATTGACGGAAAAAGCGCTCGTGTGACAGCGGCTTAAGGGTTTGTGGCAGCCTGCTTCAGCTTAACAAAAACTACCTCCAGGACAGAACCTCTCAAGTGGTGGTAAATGGTCACATATTCTCCGAGTACCCAGTTCATGCCAGTGTCCCATAAGGAAGCGTCCTCGGCCCTCTACTGTGGAATATTTATCTTAAGAACACCTTACAACTTATCCGTGAATCTTATTTATATGCTGTGTAGTGTAGATGTTTGCACCCTCAAATTTACCTGTGATAGACATTAAGGGACCCCACCTCGCTTTTTTCTCTTTCTCTCCCTCTCTCTTTGGCTTGTATCCATTTAGGCCCCATTCCCCCTACTGGTTTAAGACGTTTACCCCCATCCAGGTGTCAATATTTTCCTGGCGAGCGGTTGCGAGCCAGCATATATATACATTTTTTGTTTTGACAGCAAGCTAAATTTGTACATTTTTCGATCGAAAATGTCTCCGGCGAAGCCGGATTACTCCTTACAATGCTGGCTCGCTATCGCTCGCTAGGAAGATATCGATACCTGGATGGGGATAAACGTCTTAAAACAGTTGGCTGAATGGGGCTGAATGGATACAAGCCAGGGAAAGAGAGAAAAGGAGAGTAAGATAAAAACAAAAATCCGGTGACCCTCCTTAATAACATCCACCATCATCCGCAAAAAACCCAGGCCTTTCAGAACATAGTTTCCTTGGGCAACCATTAGCAAGTGACTCTTAACACTATTTGGTGACACGTCTTGGGGGTTATTATGGTATTTTGTTTAATTATTATTGAAGTTTTTATTCGTTTTAGCCATTTTCGAACAATGTGTTTTTAGTTTACCCGCTAGACTTGGAAAAACGCCTCTCCAAACCCCCTTCAAACAAAAAAAAACGTCCTCCAGACCCCCTTCAAGCTAAATGTGTACATTTTTCGGTAGAAAAATTTCCCGGCCAAAGGCCGGTTTCTCCCAAATTGCGGGCTCGCTTTCGCTCGCCCAGGAAAAATCGACACCTTATTGGGTTGAAGCATCATATAATCGCCAAACTAATGCGATGAAACGTCTTAAAATCTCCAAGCTAATGGAGTAAAACTGGGAGGCTCCAAATTGGCCCGCCCTGCACCTAATAGGGTTAAGCCGATATCACACGAGCTCTATTTCATTCAACATTTATCCTCAACACTGGTCTGGCAGCTTGTGTGGTCAACATATATAATATTTCGGTTGCCTAGATTCAGCCATCATCAGTCTAGTTTCCGATACCAATGTCAAATACTCCCGAAATGTTGACTATAAAAGCTCTCGTGTGAGACCGGCTTTACCCCTCAGAAAACAAAGGTCATGCTAATTTACTGTAAGCACGGCCCACACATTATGGTCCCACCTGACACAAGTCTTGAATTATTATGTTACCTCCACCAACCGACTTTACTCCTAAACTCAATTAATGAAATCAACGATTACATTATTATGGCAGTCCAGGGATTCGAACCTAGGATGCTCACACCGAAAAGAACACTGCCACTCCAGGAATCTATCACGATCCTTGGTGTGGCATTTGCTACCCAACCGAACTTATTCAAACTTACATTAACGGAACCTAAACTAAACTTAGCTAAACAAACCTAACTTAAGGGGGGATGGGCCGGTTTTCTGGACCACTTTCTCCCTCATGTTTAGCCCCATTAGTTTTCAGATGTTAAGATGTTTGCCCCATTAGTTAGTCGATTTTAAGACCTTTCGCCCCATTTCTTCGTCAATATTTAGACCTTTCGTGCTATTTAGGTGTCGATCTTTTCCCTGGCGAACGATAGTGAGCCTGTGATGTTGGAAGAACCGGCCTTCGGCCGGGAAATTTTTCTACCGAAAAATTTACAAATTAATCTAAAAGGGGGATCTAATGGATGTTTTTTTAAATTTGGTGGAGGTCTAGGGAGGAAACTAGAAACATAATGAATACATGCAAAAATCGCCCAAAAAGTGAACCATCTCCCCTTAATCTAACCCAACCCCAAAGATAATGGCTGCATTGATCTTTGATCGTTATACTTATAACCATTCTGACTGTGACTTGATTCTGACTGTGACCGTTTTAACCTGCTTCCACTACAAGGTTCAAGTTCCATCAACTTTCTTAAGGTGCATAATATTGTCATCAAAATAACCTTTGAAATCTTAAGGGAGCACACCTCGCTTTTTTCTCTTTCTCTCTCTCTCTTTGGCTTGTATCCATTCGGCCCCATTCAGCTTACTGTTTTAAGACGTTTACCGGTACCCCCATCCAGGTGTCAATATTTTCCTGGTGAGCGGTAGCGAGCCAGCATATATATATTTTTGCTTTTGACAGCAAGCTAAATTTGTAAATTTTTCGATAGAAAAATTTCTCCGGCGAAGCCGGATTTCTCCATACAATGCTGGCTCGCTATCGCTCGCCAGGAAGAAATCGACACCTGGATGGGGATAAACGTCTTAAAACAGTTAGCTGAATGGGGCCGAATGGATAAAAGCCAGGGAAAGAGAGAACAGGAGAGAAAGATAAAAAAAAAGACGGGGACCCCCCCCCCCCTCCTTAACTTCAAAGGGAAGCGGATGCATCAACTCAAATCATAATTACATGTACCGGGTATATCAACAATATTCTCTAGATTCTAGAAGCATATTTCTTTTGAATAAAATTTTGTGCTAGTAAAACACTTCGGTAAGCAACCTTCACGACACCTTCGTTTCATGCTGTAAAAATAAAGTTTAACTTATAATTCTAACTTGTTATTGACAAAACTCTAGGTTAGCTATATGATCTGTTATGTATAAGTTCCCACATTAATTTGTATCCATACTAAACTTTCATTCAAATAAGGATATATATTAATAGTGAATTATGAGTGCACTGTGTTACAAAATAGTACACCATAAAATCAATTGGCGGGTTTACTTTTCTGTCATACGTAAGGTTACCCACTATATTCGAATTCTTGGGGGCCCTGCAATTTATTTGTCAATATTTACAGAACAGATTCTAAAATAATGTAGTAATGTAGTAATGTACACCCTATGTGGTGGATTGTGTTCTTTTATTTAATAATTTTCATTTTAGTAAACGTTGTTTCCACATAGCGATTTTGATAATTTAATTTGACTTTATATTGTCCTTGTCCCAATTTTGGTTTGTTTAGTTTGCAAGTTTTACATTTTAATTAATAACTATATGGTCACGAATGGTAAAATAACGCCAAATACTTCTATCATAATCCCTTTTCCTTCACTCTTCCACATTCTTTCTTTTCAATTTTGGACACTAAGCTGCTTTAGATTAGCAGACTTTGGGTTATCTACGGAATTGAACTATTGTAACTAATGTAACTTCTATCTTTTGTAGGAACTATACTACTACTACTACTACTACTACTACTACTACTACTACTACTACTACTATTACTACTATTAATAAAATAATAACATAATAAAACTGACTATATTAATCCTGTTGCTCGCCTAAGAAATTCCAAATAATCACTTACGGCAGTAGCGCAATCAACAATAACGATACAAACCTGAACAAGCACCACACTCTCCAATCTCGATTCCATTTCACTAATTGAATGTTCTCCAGGCTAAACAACAACACCAACAACAACAACAACAACAACAACACCAACAACAACAACGACAACAACAACTCGCAACAAACTTTAATTTCATTGGAAGTAAGCACGAAGCCTCAACTACTGATTCTGAAGGGAAGAATAATTTTAATTATTATTATTATTATTATTATTATTAAGACCACTTTTCGAGATATATTTGTACATTTTTCGGTACACAATACTCCTAAATAATAAGCTCGCTAGCCCTCGCCAGGAAAATATAAACAACACCTGAATGGCACGAACGATCTTAAAATTGGAAAAAAATGGGGCGAACGTCTTAAAATATATAAACTAAGGGGGCTAAACATGAGGGAGAAGGGGGTCCAGAGTCAGTGAAAGATGCAAATGGAAAGTTACTAGTGGAAGGAGTGCAAGTGAAGAAAAGATATGCCGAGTATTTTGAATCTTTGCTAAATGTAAGACATGGAAGGGAGGCAGTGATTGAATCAGTGGTTGATGGAGATAAGGTACCCAGGCCTTCCAGGTGGCAAGGAATGAATGGAAGGATTGGGAAAAATTAGGTGAAAGAAGCAGTGAGACAAATGAGAGTGGGAAAAGCAGAAGGTTTGGATGGTATTGTTGTGAAAAAAAGGGGGTGGGTGGGTATGCCCTAGACCTAGAGTATATAGATAGATAGACCTACAGACACAGACCCCCCCCCCAAAAAAAAAAAAAAAAAAAAAAAACAGGTAATGTGCAAGAGTAGGCTATACAGTAGATAGATAGACCTACACACAGCAACCAACCCACTAACATACTTACACACAAACATACCCACCCACCGACACACCTTACACACAGACACACCCACACACAGACCCCCTGTCCCCACACAAATCCCTCTTTAAATATAACTATTATGGACCTACTTCAAATAAATATCTGGATTACCGGTACTGCTGTTTCTTCTTAATTGCATGGATGAAAAGAGAGAGAGAGAGAGAGAGAGAGAGAGAGAGAGAGAGAGAGAGAGAGAGAGAGAGAGAGCGAGAGCGAGAGAGAGAGAGAGCGAGAGCGAGAGCGAGAGCGAGAGCGAGAGAGAGAGGACGTGAAAAGGAACGCACATTTCAACCCCTTCTCTACCGGCGCCGTCCTTTTAACTTTATTATGGCTACTATTAGACGATTTAATTAAGTTTAAAATGGGCCTCCAACACTTATCATGCTTCGAAGTATATCATTTGACCCTTTTTACTACCACAGATCCTTCTTAAACTGCACAAAACCGTCTAAATTAAGTTAGAATATAATTAGAAAGACGTCATCGGTACAGAAGGGGTTAAGAGAGGGTTTAGATTTTTGGGACCCCCTTCTCCTTCATGCTTAACCCCATTAGTTTTGAGAATTTACGACGTTCGCCGTATTAGTTTGGCGATTTTAAGACCTTTCGCCTCATTTCCTTGTTAATATAATGACCATTCATGCAATTTAAGTGTCGATTTCCTCCTGACGAGCGATAGTGAGCCTATAATTTAGGGCCAACACATTTGATTTTATCGAACAATGTACAAATTTAACTCGAAGGGGGGTCTTTGGGGTGTTTTTTCAAGATGGATAGAGGTCAAGGAAGCAAACTATATCCACACCCCTTAACCCCTTCTGTACCTGCGATGTCCTTTTAACATTATTCTGGCTAGTATTAGACGATTTTAATCAGTTTTAAAAGGGCCTCCAGCAATTAAAAGGCTTCGAACTATCTCCCTTAACACTTAATACTACCACAGATCCTTCTTAAACTGCACAAAAGTCTCAATATAACAAGCATATAATTCTAAAGACGTGCCAAGTACAGACGGGGTTAAATTAAAGGAAAGGTGTAACAAAGAAGACAAATAAGAGACTAAGAGAAGAGAGAATAATGGAAGAGAATAGGAGCAAGGAAAATGGAAGGCAGTGAGGAGAGAATCAACGCCTGTGTAGCAAAGAAGAGAGAGAGAGAGAGATAGAGAGACAATAGGCGTGAGGGGATCGGAAGCCAGTGAGGAAAGTATCAGCAAAGAACAGAGAAATTGGAAGAGACTCAGACACAGAGGAAGGAGAGCTTATTGATTGATTAGAGAGAGAGAGAATATATACAGTATACAGTATACAGTATACAGTATATATATATATATATATATATATATATATATATATATATATATGTTTCTAATCTCTCTGTGGGGTTCGAACCGCCGACCGTCAGGACGATAGCCGACGCTTTAATCAACTACACCACGGCACTGGCAGTCTAAAAGACACTCAACCCTCTATCCTATTTATGTTAAGGAGAAGGAAAACCCACTAGGCGAATATATTTCAATTCATACCTAGTCGTAGGATCCATATTCCAGAATACCATACAAGGATTTCTGAGTGTCCCGACGCAACTCGGGCCGAAATTGATTTAATTCAATTCTAACCCACGAATTAAATTAAATCAATTTCGGCCCGGCTTGCGTCGGGGCACTCAGAAATCCTTGTATGGTATTCTGGAATATGGATCCTACGACTAGGTATGAATTGAAATATATTCGCCTAGTGGGTTTTCCTTCTCCTTAACATAAATAGGATAGAGGGTTGAGTGTCTTTTAGACTGCCAGTGCCGTGGTGTAGTTGATTAAAGCGTCGGCTATCGTCCTGACGGTCGGCGGTTCGAACCCCACTGAGAGATTAGAAACATTTAGTGGCTCACGTGTATTTGTGATATATACTCAATATATATATATATATATATATATATATATATATATATATATATACTGTATGTATATATATATTATATATATAAAGAGAGAGAGAGAGAGAGAGAGAGAGAGACGAGGGAAGCCAGAGGAATAACCATAA
Organism: Paralithodes platypus; assembly: GCA_032716605.1. Classification (NCBI taxonomy): domain Eukaryota; kingdom Metazoa; phylum Arthropoda; class Malacostraca; order Decapoda; family Lithodidae; genus Paralithodes; species Paralithodes platypus. The sequence goes on along the minus strand of CM064527.1, from coordinate 42,780,771 downwards.
ATAACCTTAAAAAGAATAGTGTCATCGACATCCGGGCCCAGGGAGAGACCCCCCCCCCCCCCTCCCTCCGACACACACACACACCTCCCCGTGGCGTAACTGATAGCGCCTCTGGCTCACAACCAGAAGGTCCCGGGTTCGAGACCGGGGCGGGAAAGAGACATTTGGGCAAGTCTCCTAACGGTGTAGCCTCTGTTCACCTAGCAGTAAAAATAGGAACCTGGTATAAGTGGACGAAGTTGTGACGTCCCATCTGGGGTTGGTGATCGGTTACAAGGTGAGATGGGTATCGTACTGGTCAACCTAAGCTACTGGTCAACCTAAGCCTTCGGGTGAGACTGGTACCGTAGTGAGAATGGTATCGTACAGATTAACCCTAAGCCTTCGTTTCCAGATGTCGCCAATTGGCTAAAATACAGACTACACACACATCCACAGCCATTCCAACGATACATAAACACTTAACATGCATTTCACGCAATACATTCCAGTTAAGGAGGCGCGATAATAATGAGCTTAGCTCGCATTGCGTGGATTCCCCTTGACGAACAAGCAAGTGAATTACACACACACTTTCTTTCCACACACTTCCTTGAGCTCCCCCCCCCTCTATATCTCTCTCTCTCTCTCTCTCTCTCTCTCTCTCTCCACTAAGTCAAAAACATAAGTACTAAATGAACGGAAAAAAAAGGTAATTAGCGTACTTCAGGTACAATACTAAATAATTGTTATTGGACATTTTTAATAGAATCTCAATTCAACAAGGCAATGCACAACAGCAGTAAGCAAAGCAGTTATCATGATCAAAAGAAAATCACAATTAAACCATTAAATAATAATATATCGAGGGCGCATTTGGAGTTCACTGTGCATTTCTAGTATCTTCATCTCAATAAGGAGATTGAAAAGCTCCAATGCGTTCAGTAAAAAACCAACACATATTTCTGTTAACTCCGAGGCGCGTGGCGTGAAACGCATCATGACATTTAGCAAAAAGAGATACTCTGTTACGGACTAGAAGATAAATTAGAGTATATGCATGTGGAAGATCATTAAATTTGGTTCAATAATAACCACCAAATTTCGTGAAAATCGGTTCATAACTTTGAGAGCCGCCTACGTTGGCGAAGGTATGCGCTCTATTTATCGCCTCCAATATTTAATCACTTCTTACTTGGTGCATATCCAATCTGTTCAGCAAATTTCGTGGTCATCGGTTCATAACTTTTGAGATCTCTTTTTTACAGACAATCAGACAAACAGAAGCAAAAACATATCCTCCGTCCAACTTTTTGGGTGGAGTTAACAATGAGGGGCACTCTGGAAAGCGCGTACCGTACCTCCTCCTAAGCTAGCGGAGGTATGCGCTCTACCGATTGCCTCCTAAATTGAACTGCTTCTCCATTGCTTCATATCCTATCTGTCCACCAAGTTTCGTGAATATCGGTTCATAACTTTGTGAGCCGTCTACGGTGGCGGAGGTATGCGCTCTACCAATCACCTCCACAATTAAATGACTTCTTCCTTGGTACAATTTGGCAGAGCTTCACCCACCTCCCCAACCCCCCTCCCTCACTCCACCTCTTACCAATAAGAGGTGGAATGAGGGAGGGGGTTTGGGGAAGTGGGTGCAGTTCTGCCAAATCACAACCCCAACGGAGTAGAATATGTGCGGCAAACTGTACATACCCTATCTGGCCTAGAACTGTACATACCCTATCTGGCCTAGAACTGTACATACCCTATCTGGCCTAGAACTGTACATACCCTATCTGGCCTAGAACTGTACATACCCTATCTGGCCTAGAACTGTACATACCTATCTGGCCTAGAACTGTACATACCCATCTGGCCTAGAACTGTACATACCCTATCTGGCCTAGAACTGTACATACCCTATCTGGCCTAGAACTGTACATACCCTATCTGGCCTAGAACTTTCGTGACAATCTGTTCACAGCTTTTTGATAGGCTTATTTTGTTTACAGACAAACAACTAAACAAACGGACAAACAAATGGAGGCAATAACATAACCTCCTCCAACTTCGTTGCCAGACGTAATTAATATAGAGTGCAATTGCACATAATGGATTTCATTAACACCGGATCACATTTTCTGTCGCTCCTGCAGAAGGGAAACAACAGCGGTGCGCCCTGGGAAAAATTTGAAAATAGGACTCTAACTAGTATGTCTAAGAAATAGATGAGATTATGTACATATTCAAGTACAAAATTATTACTATCCCCGAAATATATTCTTTTTATTTTATCTTTCCGTCATCCCTGTGGTGGGGCGCCATGGAAGGTATGTTGGATCCAATTATTAAGTGAAAGTATATGTATGTACAATAATTTGTACATTATATATGTGGTTCATTAATCACATAGAAATATCCGATCTCATTTACGTCACTCCTGTAAAAGGGTGACAGTAGAGAGGCACCCTGGGCTAAAATTGGTGATTGGACTCCGATATGGTAAAGGAATAGATTAGAGTACAGTATACAGTATGCATGTGCTTGAAACTGGCAAAGTAATAACCCCAGAAGACATCCAATTTAATTATCCATCAACTCCTGTAGAAGGGGCCCTATAGTTAACCGCCAAGGGCCAAGTATTTTAAAAGTGCCCTCTTACAGGCTGAACAATAAGCAAGAGTCTATGCATTTAGAGTTCTGAATATGCCTTAGTAATTTCCAAACAGATTGCCATTTCACTTTTCACCACTAATAAAGAAGGCGCCGATTAACGCCCAGAACGAAATATAAGAAAAGGGCCCCGTTACGGCCTAGAGGATATGTTCAAGTATATGCGTGTGTAAGCTCATTAAATTTGGTTCAGTAACAACCAAGATGCAAACTTTGATAAGCGTCGCACTACAGCAGAAGGTGGCCCAGGCCGAAATAAAAAAAGGGCTCTGTTACGGCCTAGAGGACAGATCAGCGTATATGCATGAGACAAATAATTAATTTTGGTTCAGTAATAACCGAGAAATAACACTTTTTGATAAGCGTCGCCCTAACAAGAAGAAGAAGGAGAACAACAACAACAACAAAACAACGACATGAGTAAGCCCTAGAGGTCCTCGCTTCGCATGGTCCAAAAAACTACAACAAGGTATTAAAAGAACTCTATCTTATTTCACTTAGGACGTTAAGAGAGTTTTATTTTTTTGCATCTCCTCCTCCCTCATGATTTTTTTTAGATTTTTAGACATTCGCCCCCATAAATTTGGCAATTTTATTAGCTTTAGTGCCATTTAGGTGTTGATTTTTCCTTACGAGCGATACGAGCCTGCAATTTAGGAGGAACCGGCGTCCGGCCAGAGCATACCAAAAACTGCACAAATTTACCTCGAAGGAGGATCTTGAGGGTATTTCTTAACCTTGATGAAGGTCTAGGGACGAAACTAAAAAATAAATAAATAATATAATAAAATAAATAGATACATAAAAATCCTCCTTAATTAGTAGGATACCAATTATTGCTGGTGTTTTAAGATGTTAAAAGGGTTAAGCAACATATTTAGTAATCATATGGTCAAGAGAGCCAAAGAGTGATCTATAAAAGGAAACTAATTAAGGGGACATGGGCCGCTTTTCTGGACCACTTTCTCCCTCATGTTTAGCCCCATTAGTTTTCAGATGATAAGATGTTTGCCCCATTAGTTAGTCGATTTTAAGACCTTTAACCCCCATTTCTTCGTCAATATTTAGACCTTTCGTGCTATTTAGGTGTCGATTTTTTCCCTGGCGAACGATAGTGAGCCTGTAATGTTGGAAGAACCGGCCTTCGGCCGGTTAATTTTTCTACCGAAAAATGTACAAATTAATCTAGAAGGGGGATCTAATGAATGTTTTTTTTAATTTGATGGAGGTCTAGGGAGGAAACTAGAAAAATAATGAATACATGCAAAAATCGCCCAAAAAGTGAACCATCTAAATAGTTAGGACAGCGAACTTTGATGCAATTAAGGGGGGATGGTTCACTTTTTGGTCGATTTTTCCAATTATTAATTATTTTTCTAGTTTTATCCCTAGACGTCCATCAAACTTTAAAAAAAAAAAAATATCGATTAGATCCCCCCTGTAGATTAGTTTGTACATTTTTCGGTAGAAAAATGTCCCGGCAGAAGGCTGGTTCTTCCAAAAATTACAGGCTCACTATCGTTCGCCAGGGAAAAAAAATCGACACTTAAATAACACAAAACGTCTTAATATTGACAAAGAAATGGGGCGAAAGGTCATAACATCGACAAACTAATGGGGCAAACATCTGCACATCTGAAAACTAAAGGAACTAAACACGAGGGAGAAGGGTGCCCAGAAAAACGACCCATCACCCCTTTAAGATTTCTTCACCCACAGTCTAGTTATTGAAGGGCTTAAGGGGAAGTCACCGGCTTTGTTTTATCTTTCTCTCCTTTTCTCTCTTTCCCTGGCGTGTATCCATTCGGCCCCATTCAGCCAACTGTTTTAAGACGTTTATCTCCATCCAGGTGTCGATTTCTTCCTGGCGAGCGATAGCGAGCCAGCATTGTATGCAGAAATTCGGCTTCGCCGGAGACATTTTTCTATCGAAAAATGTACAAATTTAGCTTGCTGTTGATGCAAAAATATATATGCTGGCTCGCTACAGCTCGCCAGGAAAATATTGACACCTGGATGGGGGTAAACGTCTTAAAACAGTAGGCTGAATGGGGCCGAATGGATACAAGCCAAAGAGAGAGGGAGAGAAAGAGAAAAAAGCGAGGTGGGCTCCCTTAACCCCTTCTGTACCGTCGACATCCTTTGTATTATATTCTGGCCACTACTAATCGATTGTATTCAGCTTAGGAAGGATCTCTAGCAATTATATGGTTTCGAACTATCTCACTCAACCCTTTTAACGACCACAGATCCTTCCTAAGCTGCATACAATTGTCTGAATATAGCTAGACTATAATACAACATACGCCGCTGGTACAGACAGGATTAAGGGGGCTCACCTGTTTTTGTTCTGTCCTTTTCTATCTTTCTCTGGCTTGTATCCATTTGGCCCCATTCAGCCTACTGTTTTAAGACGTTTATCCCCATCCAGGTGTCAATTTTTTACTGGTGAGCGGTAGCGAGCCAGCATTTTTTTATTTTGTTTTTGACAGCAGGCTAAATTTGTACATTTTTCGATAGAAACATTTCTCCGGCGAAGCCGGATTTCTTCATATAATGCTGGCTCGCTATCGCTCGCCAGGGAGAAATCGACACCTAGATGGGGATAAACGTCTTAAAATAGTTGGCTGAATGGGGCCGAATGGATACAAGCCAGAGAAAGAGAGAAAAGGACAGAAATAACAAAAAGCAGGTCACCCCCCTTAAGTCCCTAATAAAGGTATAGACAGTGGCTTAATTAATTGACACATTTAAGAATAAGCTAGACTAAGATCACGGATAAATTGGTTTGGAGTACCGGTATATCAAAATACTCGTATATCAATCTGGCAGCAATGGTCAATGTTTTCTGTTAATAAGAGCTTTTGGGGAAAAAAGTGAAGTATGCATGCAATTTCCCCTTTATATTTATTTATTCCATACATTTCTTCAAGGTAGCCTACAGTATATATATATATATATATGTGTGTGTGTGTGTGTGTGTGTGTGTGTGTGTGTGTGTGTGTGTGTGTGTGTGTGTGTGTGTGTGTGACCTAAAAGCTTATCAATTATCAACTATCTTTATGCACGGAAATATGTACGAAAATTTGCCTGGAGGGTTTGGAGGGTGAGGACAGAGACTTCTGCCTTGATATCCGTTTCTTCCATTGTCCATTTAGGTTTTGCTATCTTTACTAGAATTCAGTCTGGGTCACCTCGCTGAGATCATATGATCCGTATGGCTTGCGTATCTATGAAAATCAATGCATCTCTGTCTCTCTGTCTCTCTCTCTCTCTGTCTATATATATATAAATCTCTCTCTCTCTCTCTCTCTCTCTCTCTCTGTCTCTCTCTCTCTCAGTCTCTCTCTCTCTCTCTCTCTCTCTCTCTCTCTCTCTCTCTCTCTCTCTCTCTCTCTCAGCAATCCAGGCTGATCCCAAGGACTTAAAGTGCAATCAAAGGTATTTGAGTGTGACCATGTGCACACATGTGTAGGTTTGTTCAAGTTCCTAGTTGAACTAAGAGTCGATATAATATGTACCAAAGAACGGTATATACATTATGTATGCCTTTGTATGTATACCTATGAATACATACAACTAAACACGTGTATCCAATGTCTTTTTATGTACGGTATGTATATTTGTAAAATAATATGTTTGTATGTATACATATTTTACGGAGTAGAGGTTTGTTAGCAAACTCATATTCAAAATGTACTCGAGTTACTTTATAAAATTCAGCCACTTGAATATTACTATTTTACAGTAAAATAACTTGTATAATTTTAACGGGATAAAATATTTAATACGCTTATGTATTGAAAGACCTAATACGTTTGTTTATGTATTGAAAGACCTAATACGTTTGTTTATGTATTGAAAGACCTAATACGTTTGTTTATGTATTGAAAGACCTAATACGTTTGTTTATGTATTGAAAGACCTAATACGTTGTTTATGTATTGAAAGACCTAATACGTTTGTGTATTGAAAGACCTAATACGTTTGTTTATGTATTGAAAGACCTAATACGTTTGTTTATGTATTGAAAGACCTAATACGTCTGTTTTCCCCGCACTAAATATATATTTCACTTGGACGTCATGTGCCCTCCCCATAATAATAATAAATAGTTTATATTTAATTTTCTGTATCCAATTAAGGGAATAGTGGCTGCTATTTTGGTCTATTTATTCAGTTATATAATGCTTAGTTTCCTCGCTAGACCTCCATCAAACTTAATAATAACACACCCCCTAGACCCCCTTCAAGATAAATTTGTACATTTTTCGGTAGAAAAATGTCCCGGCCGAAGGCCGATTCCTCTTAAAATAAAAAGATAACCGTATTAAAGATAAAGTCATGTCCACTTTAAATTATTCCTCTAAAATTTTAGACAAAATTAATTTTAAGTCTTATTAATTCAAAGAAAGTTAAGTCCATGTTACCAGATGGTTGTAAAGATTTCAAACCATTAATAGTGTATTCATATGAACGACCTGTTGGGTCTATTATTTGTAATTATAATAAAGTTTTAGGAAATCTTTCAGATAATGATATTTTCAATAATAATAAATGCGTGTGTGAAAGAGTCATGTATATGCCAGCTAGCAGACGTGATGCACTAGCAAAGTTCATTTATAGTCCGATATGTCACATATTAACAGGTGATGTAGAACTAGTTAAACATTTTGCAAACGACAAATTAGCGGAGCTATGTCGTAAAGGGTTTAAATTTAGAATAGGGAGTAATAAAGTAACATGGGACATAATTTTAAAAAATATTGTTTTTTCAGTCAATAAATTAAAAGATAAATTGTTAAAAATTGTGTGCTGCGATGCGAGAGAACTAGAAGCATGGTCTAAATTATTAATTAAGTTAATTAGAAATAAAATTTTCTCGCTTAAAAATGAATTTAATCTTTCAAATTTTATAGACTATAATTATAAGCTTAAAGCTGATTTAATAAATGTACATAAACATTTTGTAATCACTACAGTAGATAAAGCCAGCAATAATTATAGCTTCACATGTAAGAAATTTTATCTTGAAAACATGAAAAAAGAATTAGGTATTAAGGGTAACATATTACGTAAAAATATTTGCGGTAATTCTGTTTATGAAATTCAAAATAATCTGAATATTGATAACTTAATCGATGAACATACCAAGAAAAATGTAACATTTGATATTAAACTTTCTGATAAGAACAAGTGCATTGCAAAATTATACATGTTACCTAAATTTCATAAAAGACCTTATAAATATCGCTTTATTGCCGGAGCAAAATTTGCTACCACTAAAACTCTATCAGAACAAGTCGTAAATTGCTTAAAATACATTAAAAGTACTCATCAAAGATATTGTAATACCATCATGAGAAGAACTGGCATTAACTATTATTGGAGTGTTGACAATTCGTTAGAAGTTATTGATAAAATATATACCATGCCGAAAGTTACCTCGGTACATAGCTTCGACTTTTCAACTTTGTATACCAATTTGCCTTTAGATTTAGTATATTCAGAGCTTTGCTTTATTATAGATTTTCACTTTGACAGGTTCGTTAGGAATGGTAATTATTTCATAAATGTTTATACATATTTTAATAATGCATCACTTAGCTCTACTCCCACTAGTTCTGTATATTTTGATAGAACTAAACTTAAAGATGCCCTTAAATTCCTCCTTTTCAATACTTATGTTAGATTCGGGCCGTACATTTTCAAACAAATATTAGGAATTCCTATGGGTGGAAATGCTAGCCCTTTAATTGCAGACTTATTCTTGCTTGCTTTAGAATTTAAATATATAAAAGACTTAGTTAACAGTAGCAAGAAAAATAAAATCCCAGAAAAATTAGCACTTGCTAAATTGTTAAGTAATAATAGTAGATATATTGATGATATTCTCGTTTGCAATTTGTTAAATTTTAATCAAGTTGCTAAACTTATTTACCCTAATCCTCACACAATGTAACGTAAATTATAAAGTTGAAAATGTTCTTGATATAAATATAGAGATTGTTAATGAACAGTGCATACTTAAAGTATATCACAAAGTTGATGATTTTAATTTTAACGTAATAAACTTTCCTTTCCCTAGTAGTAATATCGATAGTAAAATAACTTATAATTGTTTTATTCCCAATTAATAAGATTTTGTAAAATCTGCACTAAAGTAGATGACTTTTGGGCTAGAGCTAGGTTACTATACAGACTCTTAGTGGACAGAGGTTTTGAGGCAAGTAAATTGTTCCATCAATTTAATCTTTTTAGGGTCAATTATTGTGACTGTATTCTAAAATTTGACATCAATAATTTTAATCAAGCATTTTTAACTTGAAGTTTCTTGTATAACCTCTGCTTACTTTTTGTCTGTATTTATTGTTTTTTGTCTGTATTTATTGTTTATCTTTTTCTTTTTCTATTATTAATATTAATATTGATGATTTTTTAAATTTATTGTTCTTGTTAAAAGAGTACTCTTTGTTTAAATCTGTTGTTACTTCATATTTTGCAATTATTTGTCTTTATATTATATGTATTCATTGTCGATAGTATCAATTGCTTACTTTTGCGATTTCCTTAGTTTATTTGTGCTATAAATGTAGGTTATTTGTAGGGTAGTTATTGATAGGGGTCACTTGAGGCATGCTATGCTTACAGGTACCTACCCGATAGCACTATCGTTAGTGAGTGCTGTACTGTATTTTATATATTATTTTGTAATAGTATAGATATCTTATCAATATTTGTATTTTGTACTATTGTTAATGTCTTGTCATGTTGCAAATTTGATTTTAAATAATATTTTGACATTAACATGTAGTTTCTTTATTCATGCAGAGTTTAGTCAAATTTGCCAGAACGTCCCGGACTTCCCAAACTTGACTACTTCCTTTAACGTGACGATAGTGCGTTGTTATATGTGCGATTAGTTTGCTTGGGAAACAGATTAACTTGCTCATGTGGTGGGTTGTGTTCTTTTATTTAATAATTTTCATTTTAGTAAGCGTTGTTTCCACATAGCGATTTTGATAATTTAATTTGACTTTATATTGTCCTTGTCCCAATTTTGGTTTGTTTAGTTTGCAAGTTTTACATTTTAAATTACAGGCTCGTTATCGCTCGCCAGGAAACATCGACACCTAAATGGCACGAAAGGTCTAAACATTGACAACGAAATGGGGCAAAAGGTGTTAAAACCGTCAAACTAATGGGACGAACGTCTTAAAATCTCATAAGTAATGGGGCTAAACACGAGGGAGAAAGTGGTCCAGAAAACCGGCCCATCACGCCTTATTATACTAGCTACCAAAATACCAAGTTCCCATCGTAGATACCATTGTGCACACTCTGCATTGAGTGTAGTGAACTTCACAATCGCCCTCTTTCTACGTAGAATATCTCCCCGGAATGGACCGCAAGGTCTTTGAAATACAATCTATTATTTGTAATTCCATTTAGCTCTCTTTCTCTCTCTCTCTTGCTTTTGCTATATCTTATGAAACTTCAGCAAATTGTATATGATTTACCTTAGGTCCATATACAGCATATAAAGGTGATGGTTAACTTAGGGATGCGCTAAAGGAATTGCCTTGTTCGACTCATAGGACTGTTCCTTATTCTTATCCTTATGTAATCTTATAAGTAAACTTATCAAGTATATATATGTTTAAAGTTATGATCAAGCATAATGAAAGAGCATATTTGAACTACAAATATAATTCTGCTACTGACATATACAGTGCATATTTAAATAGGTATAGAGTTGTAGACTATGTTAGTAAGTTTGTATACCTCTAGCCCCTCGGTAAGTGTATGTATAAACTCCTTCAACGGTAGTGTATGTGTGTGTGCAGGAGAGTATGTGCGTGTACGTTTTTGTGTGTGCACTTTTTGCATAGGTATAAATGAGCTTGCAATAATTGTGAGTGTGATATTATTAGTAAATGCAAGTGAAATGGTGCATATGAACAGAGGTGTGTGTGTGTGTGTGTGTGTGTGTGTGTGTGTGTGTGTGTGTGTGTGTGTGTACGCCAACATAATTAAAGTTGTAACAAATTCGCCACCAGGTCTTACAATCACTGGCTTGACAAATAACAAATGTAGTACCAAAGTTCTGGGTGTACAGTATACATGCATTCATAAGTACAGTACATGTGTGTATGAACGCGTGTATGTGTGTGGTTATTTATGGGTTTGTGTTTCCGCGTGCACATACGACATTCCTAAAATATTGTAAAAATGTAGGCATTAACATTTGGCTGCGCGCTCTCTCTCTCTCTCTCTCTCTCTCTCTCTCTCTCTCTCTCTCTCTCTCTCTCTCTCTCTCTCTGGTTTTCGAACTTGTTTTGCTTTAACCATGAACTTGATTGTTGCATCATCATTGAGTAATTATTTAGGTTATTGTAGTTCATAAAATAGATCGTATATGAAATCATCTTTCCCTTGATGCCAAAACGAGAACTGTTATAGTTCAGGAATTATGCTGCATGTTGTTAACTTTGATTGCCTATCTCGATATATTTTAATCTCTCTCTCTCATATATATATATATATATATATATATATATATATATATATATATATATATATATATATACAGTATATATATATTAGTACATACATACTAGCCCTATCTTGTGCAGGTTACAGCGTAGTATTCCAGATAATAAACTCTTTTGAACCACAAACTCTGTTGTGCTGATCTTTTACTTTCGCTTTCAGTTCATACATATGTATTAATTATGTTTTCATTTATACTCTGGGTTCCCATGAATATTTACTCATTACTCAACTCTGAATAATAATGATAAAACAATAAAGAAACTTACAATCGCCTGCAGAAATAGCTGCACAAAACATTCTGATACACTCGAGAAATTGTGAGAATACCTACTACCGCGGTGTTATGACTTTACATTATACCTACTACCGCGGTGTTATGGCTTTACATTATACCTACTACCGCGGTGTTATGGCTTTACATTATACCTACTACCGCGGTGTTATGGCTTTACATTATACCTACTACCGCGGTGTTATGGCTTTACATTATACCTACTACCGCGGTGTTATGGCTTTACATTATACCTACTACCGCGGTGTTATGGCTTTACATTATACCTACTACCGCGGTGTTATGGCTTTACATTATACCTACTACCGCGGTGTTATGGCTTTACATTATACCTACTACCGCGGTGTTATGGCTTTACATTATACCTACTACCGCGGTGTTATGGCTTTACATTATACCTACTACCGCGGTGTTATGGCTTTACATTATACCTACTACCGCGGTGTTATGGCTTTACATTATACCTACTACCGCGGTGTTATGGCTTTACATTATACCTACTACTACCGCGGTGTTATGGCTTTACATTATACCTACTACCGCGGTGTTATGGCTTTACATTATACCTACTACCGCGGTGTTATGGCTTTACATTATACCTACTACCGCGGTGTTATGGCTTTACATTATACCTACTACCGCGGTGTTATGGCTTTACATTATACCTACTACCGCGGTGTTATGGCTTTACATTATACCTACTACCGCGTGTTATGGCTTTACATTATACCTACTTCCGCGGTGTTTTGGCTTTTCATTATTCCTTCTTCCGCGGTGTTTATGGCTTTACATTATACCTACTACCGCGGTGTTATGGCTTTACATTATACCTACTACCGCGGTGTTATGGCTTTACATTATACCTACTACCGCGGTGTTATGGCTTTACATTATACCTACTACCGCGGTGTTATGGCTTTACATTATACCTACTACCGCGGTGTTATGGCTTTACATTATACCTACTACCGCGGTGTTATGGCTTTACATTATACCTACTACCGCGGTGTTATGGCTTTACATATACCTACTACCGCGGTGTTATGGCTTTACATTATACCTACTACCGCGGTGTTATGGCTTTACATTATACCTACTACCTACTACCGCGCGGTGTTATGGCTTTACATTATACCTACTACCGCGGTGTTATGGCTTTACATATACCTACTACCGCGGTGTTATGGCTTTACATTATACCTACTACCGCGTTATGGCTTTACATTATACCTACTACCGCGGTGTTATGGCTTTCAATTATACCTAGTACCGGGGTGTTATGGCTTTACATTAAACATAGTACCGCGGTGTTAGGGCGTTAGAGTATACCTACTACCGCGGTGTTATGGCTTTACATACCTACTACCGCGGTGTTATGGCTTTACATTATACCTACTACCGCGGTGTTTATGGCTTTACATTATACCTACTACCGCGGTGTTATGGCTTTACATTATACCTACTACCGCGGTGTTATGGCTTTACATTATACCTACTACCGCGGTGTTATGGCTTTACATTATACCTACTACCGCGGTGTTATGGCTTTACATTATACCTACTACCGCGGTGTTATGGCTTTACATTATACCTACTACCGCGGTGTTATGGCTTTACATTATACCTACTACCGCGGTGTTATGGCTTTATATATACCTACTACCGCGGTGTTATGGCTTTACATTATACCTACTACCGCGGTGTTATGGCTTTACATTATACCTACTACCGCGGTGTTATGGCTTTACATTATACCTACTACCGCGGTGTTATGGCTTTACAGGTTTACATATACCTACTACCGCGGTGTTATGGCTTTACATTATACCTACTACCGCAGTGTTATGGCTTTACATTATACCTACTACCGCGGTGTTATGGCTTTATATATACCTACTACCGCGGTGTTATGGCTTTACATTATACCTACTACCGCGGTGTTATGGCTTTACATTATACCTACTACCGCGGTGTTATGGCTTTACATTATACCTACTACCGCGGTGTTATGGCTTTACATATACCTACTACCGCGGAGTTATGGCTTTACATTATACCTACTACCGCGGTGTTATGGCTTTACATTATACCTACTACCGCGGTGTTATGGCTTTACATTATACCTACTACCGCGGTGTTATGGCTTTACATATACCTACTACCGCGATGTATGGCTTTACATTATACCTATTACCGCGGTGTTATGGCTTTACATTATACCTACTACCACGGTGTTATGGCTTTACATATACCTACTACCGCAGTATTATGGCTTTACATTATACCTAGTACCGCGGTGTTATGGCTTTACATTATACCTACTACCGCGGTGTTATGGCTTTACATTATACCTACTACCGCGGTGTTATGGCTTTACATTATACCTACTACCGCGGTGTTATGGCTTTACATATACCTACTACTGCGGTGTTATGGCTTTACATTATACCTAGTACCGCGGTGTTATGGCTTTACATTATACCTACTACCGCGGTGTTATGGCTTTACATTATACCTACTACCGCGGTGTTATGGCTTTACATATACCTACTACTGCGGTGTTATGGCTTTACATTATACCTACTACCGCCGTGTTATGGCTTTACATTATACCTACTACCGTGGTGTTATGGCTTTACATTATACCTACTACCGTGGTGTTATGGCTTTACATTATACCTACTACCGCGGTGTTGTGGCTTTACATTATACCTACTACCGCGGTGTTATGGCTTCACATTATACCTACCGCGGTGTTATGGCTTTACAAGTTTACATATACCTACTACCGCGGTGTTATGGCTTTACATTATATCTACTACCGCGGTGTTATGGCTTTACATTATACCTACTACCGCAGTGTTATGGCTTTACATTATACCTACTACCGCGGTGTTATGGCTTTACATTATACCTACTACCACGGTGTTATGGCTTTACATTATACCTACTACCGCGGTGTTATGGCTTTACAAGTTTACATATACCTACTACCGCGGTGTTATGGCTTTACATTATACCTACTACCGCGGTGTTATGGCTTTACATTATACCTACTACCACGGTGTTATGGCTTTACATTATACCTACTACCGCGGTGTTATGGCTTTACATTATACCTACTACCGCGGTGTTATAGCTTTACATTATACCTACTACCGCGGTGTTATGGCTTTACATTATACCTACTACCGCGGTGTTATGGCTTTACATTATGCCTACTACCGCAGTGTTATGGCTTTACATTATACCTACTACCGCGGTGTTATGGCTTTACATTATACCTACTACCGCAGTGTTATGGCTTTACATTATACCTACTACCGCGGTGTTATGGCTTTACATTATACCTACCTACTACCGCGGTGTTATGGCTTTACATTATACCTACTACCGCGGTGTTATGGCTTTACATTATACCTACTACCGCGGTGTTATGGCTTTACATTATACCTACTACCGCGTGTTATGGCTTTACATTATACCTACTACCGCGGTGTTATGGCTTTACATTATACCTACTACCGCGGTGTTATGGCTTTACATTATACCTACTACCGCGGTGTTATGGCTTTACATTATACCTACTACCGCGGTGTTATGGCTTTACATTATACCTACTACCGCGGTGTTATGGCTTTACATATACCTACTACACCGCGGTGTTATGGCTTTACATTATACCTACTACCGCGGTGTTATGGCTTTACATTATACCTACTACCGCGGTGTTATGGCTTTACATTATACCTACTACCGCGGTGTTATGGCTTTACATATACCTACTACCGCGGTGTTATGGCTTTACATTATACCTACTACCGCGGTGTTATGGCTTTACATTATACCTACTACCGCGGTGTTATGGCTTTACATTATACCTACTACCGCGGTGTTATGGCTTTACATTATACCTACTACCGCGGTGTTATGGCTTTACATTATACCTACTACCGCGGTGTTATGGCTTTACATTATACCTACTACCGCGGTGTTATGGCTTTACATTATACCTACTACCGCGGTGTTATGGCTTTACATTATACCTACTACCGCGGTGTTATGGCTTTACATTATACCTACTACCGCGGTGTTATGGCTTTACATTATACCTACTACCGCGGTGTTATGGCTTTACATTATACCTACTACCGCGGTGTTATGGCTTTACATTATACCTACTACCGCGGTGTTATGGCTTTACATTATACCTACTACCGCGGTGTTATGGCTTTACATTATACCTACTACCGCGGTGTTATGGCTTTATATATACCTACTACCGCGGTGTTATGGCTTTACATTATACCTACTACCGCGGTGTTATGGCTTTACATTATACCTACTACCGCGGTGTTATGGCTTTACATTATACCTACTACCGCGGTGTTATGGCTTTACAGGTTTACATATACCTACTACCGCGGTGTTATGGCTTTACATTATACCTACTACCGCAGTGTTATGGCTTTAAATTATACCTACTACCGCGGTGTTATGGCTTTATATATACCTACTACCGCGGTGTTATGGCTTTACATTATACCTACTACCGCGGTGTTATGGCTTTACATTATACCTACTACCGCGGTGTTATGGCTTTACATTATACCTACTACCGCGGTGTTATGGCTTTACATATACCTACTACCGCGGAGTTATGGCTTTACATTATACCTACTACCGCGGTGTTATGGCTTTACATTATACCTACTACCGCGGTGTTATGGCTTTACATTATACCTACTACCGCGGTGTTATGGCTTTACATATACCTACTACCGCGATGTTATGGCTTTACATTATACCTATTACCGCGGTGTTATGGCTTTACATTATACCTACTACCACGGTGTTATGGCTTTACATATACCTACTACCGCAGTATTATGGCTTTACATTATACCTAGTACCGCGGTGTTATGGCTTTACATTATACCTACTACCGCGGTGTTATGGCTTTACATTATACCTACTACCGCGGTGTTATGGCTTTACATTATACCTACTACCGCGGTGTTATGGCTTTACATATACCTACTACTGCGGTGTTATGGCTTTACATTATACCTAGTACCGCGGTGTTATGGCTTTACATTATACCTACTACCGCGGTGTTATGGCTTTACATTATACCTACTACCGCGGTGTTATGGCTTTACATATACCTACTACTGCGGTGTTATGGCTTTACATTATACCTACTACCGCCGTGTTATGGCTTTACATTATACCTACTACCGTGGTGTTATGGCTTTACATTATACCTACTACCGTGGTGTTATGGCTTTACATTATACCTACTACCGCGGTGTTGTGGCTTTACATTATACCTACTACCGCGGTGTTATGGCTTCACATTATACCTACTACCGCGGTGTTATGGCTTTACAAGTTTACATATACCTACTACCGCGGTGTTATGGCTTTACATTATATCTACTACCGCGGTGTTATGGCTTTACATTATACCTACTACCGCAGTGTTATGGCTTTACATTATACCTACTACCGCGGTGTTATGGCTTTACATTATACCTACTACCACGGTGTTATGGCTTTACATTATACCTACTACCGCGGTGTTATGGCTTTACAAGTTTACATATACCTACTACCGCGGTGTTATGGCTTTACATTATACCTACTACCGCGGTGTTATGGCTTTACATTATACCTACTACCGCGGTGTTATGGCTTTACATTATACCTACTACCGCGGTGTTATGGCTTTACATTATACCTACTACCGCGGTGTTATAGCTTTACATTATACCTACTACCGCGGTGTTATGGCTTTACATTATACCTACTACCGCGGTGTTATGGCTTTACATTATGCCTACTACCGCAGTGTTATGGCTTTACATTATACCTACTACCGCGGTGTTATGGCTTTACATTATACCTACTACCGCGGTGTTATGGCTTTACATTATACCTACTACCGCGGTGTTATGGCTTTACATATACCTACTACCGCGGTGTTATGGCTTTACATTATACCTACTACCGTGGTGTTATGGCTTTACATTATACCTACTACCACGGTGTTATGGCTTTACATATACCTACTACCGCAGTGTTATGGCTTTACATTATACCTACTACCGCGGTGTTATGGCTTTACATATACCTACTACCGCGGTGTTATGTCTTTACATTATACCTACTACCACGGTGATATGGCTTTACATTATACCTACTACCGCGGTATTATGGCTTTACATATACCTACTACCGCGGTGTTATGGCTTTACATTATACCTACTACCGCGGTGTTATGGCTTTACATATACCTACTACCGCGGTGTTATGGCTTTACATTATACCTACTACCGCGGTGTTATGGCTTTACGTATACCTACTACCGCAGTGTTATGGCTTTACATTATACCTACTACCGCGGTGTTATGGATTTACATTATACCTACTACCGCGGTGTTATGGCTTTACATAACCTTACCACCGCGGTGTTATGGCTTTACATATACCTACTACCGCGGTGTTATGGCTTTACATTATACCTACTACCGCGGTGTTATGGCTTTACATAACCTACCACCGCGGTGTTATGGCTTTACATAACCTACCACCGCGGTGTTATGGCTTTACATATACCTACTATCGCGGTGTTATGGCTTTACATAACCTACCACCGCGGTGTTATGGCTTTACATTATACCTACTACCGCGGTGTTATGGCTTTACATAACCTACCACCGCGGTGTTATGGCTTTACATAACCTACCACCGCGGTGTTATGGCTTTACATATACCTACTACCGCAGTGTTATGGCTTTACATACAGTATACCTTTCAAAATATTACTTAAGGGGGTAGCGATCATTTATTTGTTTATATATTATAAATTTAGTTTCCTCCCTAGGCCTCCATCAAGCTTAAAAAAAAAAACACAAAAAAAAAAAAAATCACCCCCTAGCCCCCTTTCAAGATAAATGTGTACATTTTTCGGTAGAAAAATTTCTCGGCCGAAGGCCGATGGTTCCTAAAATTACAGGCTCGCTCGCCAGAAATCAAATCGACACCTAAATGGCACTAAAGGTCTTAATACTGACAAAGAAATGGGGCGAAAGTTCTCACAATTGCCAAACGAAGGAACGTCTTAAAATATCAAAACTAATGGGGCTAAACATGAGGGAGAAAGGGGTCCAAAAAAACAACTACGGTACCTGCCCCTTGAGCGTGTCAGAATCGGCCAATAAAATACGTATCACTTATGACTACAGGCGATTGTACTAATACTACCTGTTTTATGGAGAGTGTTAGATGCCTTACGTGGTAACCAAATACTCGTACAGTACCGTACCTGGAAAGATAGAACAAAACCTTAGTCAGTATCAGTGTATAAGTACAGTGTATATCTATATTAACCCTTTCATTACCACTCACATCTTTTCATTATATTCTAGCAGCCATTAGACGATTTTATTCAGTTCAAGAAGGACGTCAACCAAATAAAAGGCTGCTGATTATCACAATTTATCCTTTTTAGCTACCATATATCCTTTATAAGCTTCATAAAATCTTCTAATTGTATCCACAATAGAATACAAAGAAGTCACCGATACTGAAGGGGTTACTAGATCCATACATATATAATATGCATCTTATTACATTAATAATACAGTACTTTTCTTTCCATGTCTGTAAGTAACCTTTCACAAGCTTACAGAGGACAAAATAACACTACTTTAACCATTACCGGTATATCTCAACCAGTGCCAAACCATCCAGAGTCAACTCAGCAAATGGTACATGTTTGTCCTATTCTGGCTTGACCTAATCTACTCTAACACAATTGGTTCAGTTGGCACTGTTTGGGAAATCGGATTGAAATGGTCTACTGGTTGGACTGTCCGGCCACTCTCTACTATAAATGGTCTACTGGTTGGACTGTCCGGCCACTCTCTACTATAAATGGTCTACTGGTTGGACTGTCCGGCCACTCTCTACTATAAATGGTCTACTGGTTGGACTGTCCGGCCACTCTCTACTATAAATGGTCTACTGGTTGGACTGTCCGGCCACTCTCTACTATAAATGCATATATTCATGTGCCCCAATACTAGTAGGAATATATGCAATTTGTATTCATTCATTTCTGTATATACATCAATTACTGGTTTGGGAGTGAACCTGCACAATATTCACGGTCCATGGTCAGTACAACACAGTAACCAGTGGGAATTCAGTTACATTAAGCTTTAATGAAATATGTATGTCTCTACTCACAACACTCGCCTCACGCTATACCGGTACTGTAAATTAATCCTTTTAATTTTACTCTAATTTTGTTTCTCACTAACTTGTACAGTCAGATTGTAGCTTACCCTTTCCCCATTCTCTCTCATTTATGAACTGTAGACCTTTAATTTATTTGTTCTCCCTATTTTCCTATGTGCATGGAGGAGACAAAAGGTAAGTTGCCTGTAAGGAGTGTCTCCCCAAAAGCCAAAAGAGTGACAGAGCCAAATTCAAGGAACGTTGGGGTCAAAATGCCTGGACACACGAAGTTTAAAGCAGCTTAAGTCATAGGATGAAGGAAAGATTGATTGAGGGAGAGAGTTCCAGAGTCACTTGTTGAATAGAAAAAAAGACAACAAATTTGCCAATTTTTGGGTTGGAGAGCTGGACAGAATATAAGTGGGACTGTGTTGAAAGGCGGTTGCCTCGCACTCGCCGCAAGGGATGGGGTATACACTGAGTGAGCTCTGAAGAACACAGATTGTTGTAAAAGCGATAGAAGAGTGAAAGAGATTCAACATTGCGGCATGTAGAAAGATATTGTAGGGAACTAGTAAGAGGAGGTGAGGTGATGAGGCGAAATCCTTTTGATTCTACTCGTTCGAGAGGTGTGGTATGGGTGGAGCCTCCCCACACATGCGAACAATACTCAATACAGGGGCGCACTGTGCCCCAATACAGAGCAAGAAGATATGCGGGGTTGAAGAACCCACGGAGACGGTTGAGCACACCTAACTTTTGGGAAGCTGTTTTAGCAAGAGTGGTAATCAAAATTATTTTTCCAAGAAAGGTCGGATGAAAAATACACCTAGAGTATTGAGATAAGATGAAGGGTTGATTTGTGTATTGTTGAAGAATATATACCTTGCTGAATAATTGCTATAACTTTATCTATATATATCTATATATATATATCTATATATATATTTAATCTATTTTAGTTCCTCTCCATAAGCCCATATTCTCTGTAAGGCCCTTTCTGCTGTTCTTTCTTCCAAGGTCTCTTCTCCTCCATTTAACACACGATATTATTCCACGCACAGTTCTTTAGAACTTTATTTCCAACACTTCATATACGGTACTGTATGCATAATTAACAATCACAATATGTAAATAACAAATTCATCTATCTATCTATCTATTGCCTGACGCCGCGATCCCCGAAGGGGTGGCCACGAACGAACCGCCCCCATGCACCTCTGTCCCCAGTCAGTCGACGCCCCTCCCCCCAACCAGCACCGCCTTCGTTCATGTAGTTCCTCACTCCATCCTTCCACCTCATATTCGGTCTACCTCTCCCCCTCTGTCCCTCCACCTCGCTCTCGTACACCCTCTTAGTCATTCTCTCGCTTTCCATACGTTCCATATGGCCGAACCATCTCAAGTTGTTCCTTTTCACACTTTCCAGCACATCTACCTCCACACCACACCTCCTTCTTACTTCCTCATTAGTCTGCCTATCCCTCCATGTAACTCCGCACGCACTCCTTAAGTAATTCATTTCTACTGCTCTCACTCTTGGTCTGAGTCTCTCAACCAACGTCCATGCTTCGCTTCCGTAAGTCAGTGTCGGGATTACCACACTGTCATGCAAGGACTTCTTCACTTCCATACTGACCACCCTATTTCTTGTTACTGCTTTTAGCGTTCCTACAACCCTCTTCCCCTGTTGTACCCTCTCCCGCACCTCTTCATCCATAGTCCCATCTTTACTCAACACACTGCCCAGATACTTAAAAGAGTTGACGATCTCCATAGCCTGACCGTTCAGCTTCACCTCACACTCTGTGACTTCACCCCTTTCGAAGACCATAACCTTGCTCTTCCCCGTATTTACCTTCAAATTCCGTTTTTCGCACACTGTTCCAAACTCATTTACCAGACCCTGCAACTCCCATTCATTATCACTCATCAGAACTGTATCATCCGCAAACAGCAGTATAGGTAGCTTCCACTCAATTCCCTCCCTTTTCAGCGATACACCAACATCCACTGCTCTTGATAGTATTTCTTTCATGACTCCATCCATATATACAGTAAACAACCACGGGGACATCACACACCCCTGTTTCAAACCAACATTCAGGTCAAAGAACTCGCTCTGCTCACTCTCCACACGTACTGCCGCCTTTGCACCCTCATACATGCTCTTCACTGCTTTCAGCAACTTGCCCTCTACTCCGTATATTCTAAGTACTTTCCACAAACCTTCTCTATCCACTCTGTCATAGGCCTTCTCCAAGTCCATAAAGGCAACATACACCTTTTGTTTCTTCTCCAGATACTTCTCCACAACACAATTCAGGGTAAAAATCTGATCTACACATCCTCTTCCCTTCCTAAAACCTCCCTGCTCGTATTAACATAATTAACAATCACAATATGTAAATAACAAATTCATGATTCTTTAAAAATACTGTTATCAATTCATGATTAAATAGTTAATATTAGTTAAGTTTTTCAAAAATTAATAAGACAAAATATATGAAACACTGTTGCAGGTTTCATTTAATTACATACAATGCATTAATGGCATTCCAGTCAAATTAAACCTCAATGTTAAACACAAATTAAGAGAAGATTTGTATATTTGTTTATATATTTATATTTTTTTTAGTTTCCTCCCTAAGCCTCCATCAAGCTTAAAACATACCCCCAAAACTCCCTAAGAGATAAATTTGTGCATTTTTCGGTAGAAAAATACTCCATCCGAAGGCTGGTTCCTCCTCAATTGCAGGCTCGCTATCGCTCGCCAAGAACAAATAAATAAAACCTACCGGTAAATGGCATGAAGGTCCTAAAATCACCAAACTAATGGGGCAAATTTCGTAAAGATGATCAAAACTAATAGGTCTAAACATGAGGGAGAAGAGGGTCCAAAAACTCCCCCTTCAAATCTTTCAAGCTCCAATACGTATTTCTAGTTTTATTTTCTGACTACCATTAGACGTTTTTATGCAGATTAGGAAGTGTGTGTGGAAGTCGGATGGTTAATTGAGACGGCCTTTACCCCTATAATTCCAACAGATCCTTCCTAAGCTGTATAAAATCGTCTAATGCGAGCCAGAATAAACTGTAAAAATGGGCCACGATCGTCAAAGGGTTAATGTAACTTAATGATGCAGCGTTTGAGGATCGTTCATCAAATTGGTCTTGGCACCCCACTCTCACAACCCAACCATCATGTGTTATTATTTACATAGATACACTGACCACATACACCTGGCGATCCAAACAAGGTGGTCAGGACTTTATTCTAGTAGAGATGGTTGAACACCAAATAAAGGAAAGTGGAAGAAATCGATAGCACAGATGCACAAACACCACCAAACAACCGAAAACGAGAGAGAGAGAGACATAGCGGCGAGCACCCCCAACCGCATGAGAGAGAGAGCGACTAGAGACGAGAGAGAGAAAGAGAGAATCCAGAAGAGGAGAGAATATTGAGAGGGAGAGGGAATGCCTTACACTCTCCCCAGGCACCGCGGAAGAGAGGAATTTAGGGAGGAGAGAAGAGGAGAGATCAGAAGAGAGAGGATGAGAGAGGAGAGAGAGAGAGAGAGAGAGAGAGAGAGAGAGAGAGAGAGAGAGAGAGAGAGAGAGAGAGAGAGAGAGAGAGACCTACACACACCTATAGTATATTCATGATATATAGGCCAAATATCTTGAACACTAATCTCTATAATTAAAACACGACTAGAGTAATTGAGCTAATATTACTACCGTACCATTTGGGAAAGGACAGCCAGAGGTTTAGTGTGTAAATTTACAGACCATTTGCTCTAGCCCTTTTTGAGTTGCTGGGGTTAGGGGTTACAATGTCTGGCCTACCTATAATTGGCCTCTCATAACCCTTTCTGTAACCCTTTCTTTTAATAGTAGCCTGGCTATCATTAGACGATTTTCTTCAGTCTAACAAGGGCATAGAACAATCAAAAGGACAACCCAAATCCAAATCAACTCTTTCCCTCCCACAGATTCTTCCTAAACTAAATATAATCGTCTATCAATATCCAGAATAACAGGAAGAAACACGGCCTTGTATCTCGAAAGGGTTATACTATGGATATGATTTTTTAACCCCTTGATGATTATGACGCGTTTCGACAGTTTAGTCTGGCTAATATTAGAGGCTTATTTACATTTTAGAAAGGGTTTGTAGGAGCTAAAGATTTATGAAATAGTTTATACCCGTTTGATTCCTAGAGATCGTTCCTAAGTTACATCAAATCGTCCAATGAAAACCAGAATGGTGGGTAGAAACGCTTCCTCGTATCTTGACAGGGTTAAAACACAGATGTGAATCTTTAACCCAATCAGTACCAGTGCCGTCCTTTTAACTTTATTCTGGCTACTGTTAGATGATTATATTCAGTTTAAAAAGGGCCTCCAGCAATTAACAAGCTTAATACTACCTCACTTAATCCATTTAACTACCACAGTTCCTTCTTAAACTGCACACAATCGTCTAAATATAGCTAGACTATATTAAAAAAAGACGTCGCCGGTAAATATAGGGTTAACAATGCAGAGATATTATCAAAATTAAAGAAAACACAAAATAACATGGAAAAGGAGACCGTCTATATTATTTACACCGCACCACATATACCAGAACAGACAGACAGACAGACAGACGGACTGATAATTGCCTCTCTCACACACACAGTTAAATTGTTATCTAGTATGCCTGATGCGATTACTGCTCGTCAGTTTAGGAGAGAGAGAGAGAGAGAGAGAGAGAGAGAGAGAGAGAGAGAGAGAGAGAGAGAGAATAGGATAGAAAGAAAAGATAACATCATTATAACCAGAAGAAAATATTATAGGTAAATGCATAAGTAGAGAAGTACATCAAAACAGAGGCACACATATTTACAAAAACAACACTAGGTTAATAATTTCTACACAACAAGAGCAAGACACATTTAAAAAATAATTATAATTGATTTAAAACAAACAAAATAGTACCGTAAGTAATGCCTCGATACCAAACAGCAAACAGATACCGGTACACACCTATGAAACAAAAACAACAACGCCAGGTTGGCGGGTGCCCAACCCCGAAAGGGGTTGAAATAGGGGAGCTATCCCCCCGCCAAAGGCGGCTTTCTAGGGCCTTTCCTAGCTGATGCTGAGAGGATTGGGTTCTAGTCATGTGGTGATGGGCTGGTCTATCAGAGTGAGAACTGAGCAATCTCTGCCATATCCATAGCTTACTCTGACTGTTCCTTTTACTTATACATTTTCTATATCTCAAGTGACGGCGTCTCTTCCGTGGATTGACCTCCCAATCTACCAAGATTGGAAGCCAAAGCGTCACATTTTTCCTTTGCCCCTCAACTTTCTCTTCATAATTGCTGAGGGGCACAGGGCCCTGGGTGGGGCTTTGGTTTCCCGGGCGTTTCCGCACCCTCCTCAGCTCCCCGCCATGGAGTGGCTTCGGTCACCCAGGCTTTATTGTGGTCGGCAGGGAGGGTTCTGTGGGGGCGCTCGGTTATGGCCTTGGCCTTGCTCGGGGCCTTGGGGCTGTTCGGCCAGGCAGATTGGGGAACAACAACAACAACAACAACAATGCTAGGTAAACAAGTGGTAATTAACTAAACAAAACAACAACACCAGATACACAAGTGGTAATTAAGAACAACAATACCAGGGAAACAAGTGGTAATTAGCTAAACAAAGCAACAACACCAGGTAAACAATTGTAATTAACTAAACAAAAACAATGCCAGGTAAACAAGTGGTATTAACTAAACAAAACAACAACACCAGGTAAGCAAGTGGTAATTAACTAAACAAAAACAATACCAGGTAAAGAAGTGGTATTAACTAAACAAAACATCAACACCAGGTAAGCAAGTGGTAATTAACTAAACAAAACTACAACACCAGAAAAACAAGTGGTAATTAAATAAACAAAACAATAACACCAGGTAAGCAAGTGGTAATTAACTAAACAAAACAACACCAGGTAAACAAGTGGTAATAAATTAAACAAAACTACACCAGGTAAGCAAGTGGTAATTAATTAATTAAACAAAACAACACCAGGTAAAGAAGTGGTGATTAATTAAACACAACACCAGGTAAGCAAGTGGTAATTAATAAAAAAAAAACAGGTAAACAAGTGGTGATTAACAAATAAAACAAAACAACAACAGGCAAACAAGTGGTAATTTACTGAACAAAATAACACCAGATAAACAAGTAGTTTTTAACTAAACAAAACAACAACACCAGGTAAGCAAGTGGTAATTAAGTAAACACAACAATAAGACCAGGTAAACAAATGGTAATTTACTAAACAAAACAATAACGCTAGGTAAACAAGTGATTAACTTGTGGGTTATTATGATATTGTGTTTATTTTATATTGAGGATTATGCGTATTTTTGCCATTTTAGAGCTAGGTATTTCAGTATGTCCCCTAGGCTAACAAATACGTCTTCTTGGATTTCCTTCATACTAAAGAAAGTACCCACAAAGACCTCAACCTCTGCATTTTCGATACAAAAAATGCCGATTTCTTCTAAGTTAAAGGCTTGCTATCACTCGCTCAGATAAAATCGACACAGGCAATGCTGCCTGTAAAAAGTGTCCCGCCCAAAAAATTGAAAGTGACAGGGAGCCAAATTCAATAGGGTGACGCGCCTTATTATCAATGAACTAATGGGGTGAAACGTCTTAAAACCTTCAAACTAATGGATCAAATCTGGTGAGGCCCAAAAACAACATTTGGACCAAATAGTGATAACACCATCTGTTTCCCTTTTACCTGCTTCACAGAACCCGGAGTTAAGGGGGAGGTAGTCGCTTTTTCTGGACCCCCTTCTCCCTCATGTTTAGCAGATTTGTTTTGAGATTTTAAGACGTTCGGAACGTTCCGTTAGTTGGCCATTTCGAGACCTTTCACCTAATTTGTTTTTCAATATTAAAACCTTTCGTGACCTTTAGGTGTCGACTTTTTCCTGGCGAGCGATAGCGAGCCTCTAATTTTAGAAGGAACTGGCCTTCGGCCAAGAAATTTTTCAACTGAAAAATGTACATATTTAACTTGAAAGGGGGTGTTTTTCTAAGCTTGATGGAGGTCTAGCGAGGAAACTCAAAAATGAATAAGTAAATAAATATATAGACCAAAAACCAAGCACTACCTCATTAATGAGCCCCAACACTGCACCACCAGGGAGTATCACACCTCTGTCTATATTCTGTCTCGGGTCAAAGGGTCGGAGGGTGTGTTGGCTGGACCCCCTCTCACCCTGCCGCCTCTGCGTCTCCCCGGAACTTTTAAGGGGAGATGGGCCGTTTTTCTGGTCCCCTTTCTTGTTCGTGTTTAGCTCCATTAGTTTTCAGATTTTATGACGTTCGGCCCATTAGTTTGTCAATTTTAAGACCTTTCGCCCCATTTCTTTGGTAATATTATGAACTTTCCCCACCCTCCCATTCCAATTCCCATTCCAAGAGGTAACAGGAAAAGACACAACCCCAACTTCACACCAGAAATTCAAAACCTCATCAGACAATGCGACATACTGAAACACTCCCCAGCACCCCACACACAAGACATCACACAACAAATTCAAGCACTCAACACCCAAACTAACAACAAAATACAAGAACAACAAAAACTAAATTGGAATAACTTCCTACAAACACTTGATCACAAAACAAACCCCAAAAAACTCTACAAAACACTAAACAGCATCACACTTTCCAACAGCAACACAACACAATCACATGCTGCAATCAAAACAACAGACTCTACTCCTTCATGTAAACAACAAGCAAACACTCTCATCAATCACTTTTCACATGTCAGCCACCTAAAACCTCACAAAGACGACCGACGTGTCATCCGACGTAAGAGACAATTCCCCACAGACCCTGACTATACACCCTTCACCAATCACCAGACAAAGCATATCATCAACAATCTCAAGCACTCACCCGCCTGTGGCCTAGACAACATAAGCAACATACACCTCAGACACCTGGGACCACAAGGCATACAAGCACTCACTAACATATCAAACTACAGCTATTCACACAACACAATACCAGACATTTGGAAGCATGGTATCATCACATTCCCCAAACCCAACAAAGACCCCACGCTACCCTCCTCGCACCGCCCCATCACACTTCTTTGCTCCCCCTCCAAAGTCATGGAACGCCTAGTATTACAACTAATTACACCTGATCTACCCCTAGCTCCAACACAACATGGCTTTAGGCCACTGCACTCCACAAACACTCTTCTCACAGACCTTACACAAAGAGCTTTCGACGGCATCAACTCAGCTAGACCACCACACAGATCACTATTAACCACACTCGACATTAGTAAAGCCTTCGATGCCATCCCCCGCCACAACCTAACAAACAAAATCTACAACACAAACATGCACAACAACACAAAAACGTGGCTGGCCAACTTCCTAGCAGGCAGATGTGCACACGTATCTTTTGCCGGTCAGTCATCTAAAATCAGAAACTTTCCAAACGGAGTCCCACAAGGATCCGTCCTATCGCCCGCACTCTTCAATCTGTACATGCACGATATAACTACACCCAATACGCTCCAAATAAACTTAGCCTCCTATGCAGATGACATAACACTCACATGCACACACCATGACCCAAAAAGAGCAACAGATCTCCTTCAACCCTATCTCAACACACTACATGGCTGGTGCACTACAAACAGACTTAATCTAGCCCCAGCCAAATCCACCGCAACCCTGCTCACAAGTTGGACAGGAGAACACGAATACATCCCTCAACTCACCATAAACAACACACCCCTAACACATACACACACACCCAAAATCCTAGGAGTAACATATGATACTCATATGACATTCAAACAGCACACCACAAACATTAAAAAGAAACTGACACCCAGACTTAAGGCCCTCAGGTCACTTGCTCACACAAAATTTGGACACAACAAAGAAACTACCACCACAGTATATAAACAATACATAAGATCAGTGATGGAATATGCAAGCCCAGCCTGGGCTTCTAACCTAGCTGAAACACATCATAAGACCTTACAGACTATTCAAAACAAAGCCCTGAAGATCATTACAGGCTGCACAGCTACTTCACCCACAGATCACCTACATCAAGAAACCAAAATCCTCAAAGTCAAAGACCCTCTGGACATGAGAGGCACTCAATTCCTGGCAGCAGCCTCCACGAACCAAGACCACCCACTAAACTACATGGCAACACACCCACAGACACCAAGAAATATCAAAACAACACCCAGCACACGGTATCACACACAATTATTGTCCTCTCTCTCCCTCCCTGCCCACCCCGAACCAACTTCCAGAAGCACATCCATACTCATATCTCTCACCGATCCATCCACTCACTCACAGACAACACGCAGCTGCATGCACGACCTCCCGAAATCCATCCTTCCGAATCCTCCCTTCCTCACGAGGACAGAGTCCACCTGGCCAGGCTGAGATGCGGACACCATCCAGCTCTCCTGAGCTATCAGAAGAGACTGGATGACTCCGTTGTCGACGCCTGCCCGGGATGTAACACAGCACCCCATACCATTAAACACATCATAGAAGACTGCATTTCACACAACCACTTACGCCAACAACACAATCTACACTCAATGAGAGCTCTGTGGGAAAGCCCGATCGTGGCCATGGCCTTTCTCAGGGACTCGGGGCTGTTCGACCAGGCAGCTTAGGGAACAACAACAACAACAACAACTTTCGTGTTATTTACAGTAGGTGTCGATTTTATTCCTGGCGAACGATAGTGAGTGTAATTTTGGAAGAATCGGCCTTTGGCCGGGAAAATTTTCTACCGAAAAATGTACAAATTAATCTAGAAGGGGGATCTAATGGATGTATTTTCAAGCTTGATGGAGGTCTAGGGAGGAAGCTAATATAATAATATAAACATACATAAATGATCAAATAAATACGCGCATCTCCCCGGAGCCTCTAAGGGACACCACTACACAGTTTTTACACAAAATATAAACTTAATACATAATTTACCTTATATACTGTACTCTATAACCCGTACCACATCTCTTTGGAATGTTCTTCCTCATAGTACATTACCACCATCTTTCACCCCACGATAGTTTGAATCCAACTGATATGGATTTTTCTTGAATGGAGAACTCCATTAGGTGAATGTAATATTTTTCATGAGATTTGTTTTTCCCTTTTCACTTCTTATAAATATATATTATTTATACATATTATATATACATATATATATATATATATATATATATATATATATATACCGTATATACAGTATATTCAGTATATTCAGTATATACTGTATATATATATATATATATATATACAGGGTGATTCAGAATTGCATGCATTAAATGCAATGAGGACGGCCTCTTTGGGACCCACCTCGTTTTTTTCTCTTTCTCTCCCTCTCTCTTTGGCTTGTATCCATTCGGCCCCATTCAGCCTACTGTTTTAAGATGTTTACTCCCATCCAGGTGTCAATATTTTCCTGGCGAGCGGTAGCGAGCCAGCATATATATATGCTTTGACAGCGAGCTAATTTTGTACATTTTTCTATCGAAAAATGTCTCTGGCGAAGCCAGATTTCTCCATACAATGCTGGCTCGCTGTCGCTCGCCAGGAATAAATCTACACCTGGATGGAGATAAACGTCTTAAAATAGTTGACTGAATGGGGCCGAATGGACACAAGCCAGAGAAAGAGAGAAAATAAAAAAAAGCAGGTGACCCCCCTTAAAGGTGAAGGGCTAAGGAAAGGATGATTTATCGATTTTCCAGTTTATCCTTTCTAACCCAAGCGTGACATTTTGGGTGGGGTGGGGGGTGGGGGTGGGGGGGTTGTGCATTTACTCCCCCCCCCCCCCTCCCCTCGGTCCCACTAATTCACAATAATAGTTAGTTTGGTAATTTTAAGAAGTTTCGATCCGTTCATTATTTATAGATTAAAAGACGTTTTGCCACACTCAAGTATAGCCATTTTCTGGGCGACCAATAGCGAGCCTGCGATATAGAACCGGTCTTAAGGTTAAGGGGAGACAACCCGTTTTTCTGGACCCCCTTCTCCCTAATGTTTAGCCCCACTAATTTTGAGATTTTAAGACGCTGGTTCCATTAGTTTGGGGATTTTATGACCTTTTCACCCCCTTTCTTTGTCAATATTAGAACCCTTCGTGCCATTTAGGTGTCGATTTTTCCTTGCGAGCGATAGCGAGCCTGTAATTTTAGGAGGATGGCCGGGACATTTTTCTACCGAAAAATTTACAAATCTATCTTGAAGGAGGGTATGGAGGATGTTTTTAGCTTGAAGGAAGTCTGGAGAGGTGTTATATTTACACTGGGTGCAAAGTTTTCGAAAGTAGCAAAAAACAACCCTCAATATTAATAAAAACAACAACACCACAGTAACTCACCAAGACGTTGGATGACTTAGTGTTATCCCCTTCTGTACCAGCGACGTCTTTTCAATTTTATTCTAGCTATAATTGGATGATTTTATGCAGTTTTAGAAGGATCTGTGGTAGCAAAAAGGGTGAAGTTAGAGAGTTAGGAGCCTGTTAATTGCTGGAGGCCCTTTTGAAACTGAATAAGCTCGTCTAATAGTAACCAGGATAAAGTTAAAGGACGGCACCGGTACTGAATGGGTTAAGGAGGGCCATCGGTTTCAAACTGGGGTTTAAAGGTATCAGGAGAACTCGGCTTGTAAGAGGAATCGGCCACAAGGAGTCGGTTTGGGACTTAAGAGTCCGTAATAATCGGTTAGGTTAAGGTGGCTTGGTTATCTAAATATGCCGAGATACGACAGTAATGATGTTCTAACCATGGTGAAAGATGGTAAAATATTTTGTCACAATGGTTTGCCATCCTGGTCCTGATCCTGAAGTCAGTCACCCCTTTTTACAGGTTACATCTCGTAATGAATGTCCTTGTCGACGCTCCTGCTGTGCCATTTCAATTTCAAGTTGCTCTCGAGCTTCAACGATATTCATAGGTATAATGATCATCCACATTACGATGGTTCGTACAAGATAGTGGTAAAACATATACCAGATCGACATATACCAAAAAGGTTTGGGTTCAATTACTCCCATTACTTGCCCTATGGTTAAAGCTAGAATGTGAAATAAAAGTTTGCAAGACCAATCGCCCATGAAATCTTCCAGTAGCATAATGAAAAGAAGAGTGACCATATATATATGACCGGTTAGTATCATGTGTTTGGGTGAATTATATACCAAATACAGTAACCAGGCTAAAAGAAAGAAGGAGTTAAATACAATGTCAACGTCCATTTCTATCTTTATTGATGATGTAAAGCTCCGTAGATCGGATATTCCAGTGGTTTTATTAATTAAATTGTCAACATCAGGAAGAGATGGTAGGGAAGTGTTGTACATACTAATCATGGTTTTTATTTCATTATAAGTTTTAGTAGACAGATGACGCCAATATCCTCTGTCAACAATTAACCTATCAACAGTCTTAATGTTAGGAAAAATGTGCCTGTTTTCCTGTTCATAAGATTGTACCAATTTTTCATATGACCTAATTCCCATGCGGTCCATGTAAATCATGATGCTCAAACTCTTTAGTTCTGATTGTTTAAGGGCATTTTTTAATATATTCAGTTCTGTTGTTTTAAGCATTTTGTTGAGGTTTATATATGCCAAATCTTGGAGCAAAATCATATATAATATATATGCTACTTATTATATCAACTAAAGCCTGTGTAACTAATATGATGTGTGGAATAGAGCGGAGTGCTTTAATTAACAACTGGCTAGGAGTGTGCCGCTCCTGAACCTCTGGGACAGGTTCACCGCGTTCCATATAATCTACTGGATCACCCATAGCTTAGAAAAATATATTTTGTAAGCAGGCCTATGTGTTAGAAACAATGCTTGTTTTAACACTCTAAAAATGTCTATATAAATTAGTAGGTTTACGTTTTAACACTAACACAAATGCACTTAGACTTCACACGAGCCTTTATTTAACATTCCTGATAGTTTAAAGTATGCTTCAGTAACAGTGATTATATATAAAACACAGTATCAACAGAGCAATGTAATCTACTTGTTACTAGAAGGCGCAAACACACAAGGAATAATATACTGCAGGCAGCAGACCTATCTTGTAGAGATCAGTCATGAATTATCTCTACAAGATATACATTTGATGTATGATCTTTTTGTATTAAATAAGACACATTTCACCCATATAAATATTTAACTAAACTAATGGTAACTCAGATGTCTGTCATAATGCAAATACAACTAAATTAAATAAAAACTTTCCCGCATATGACTGTATTTTATAGTAGTTACTGCAAATAAGATTGTTTTCTTGTTCAACTGTGCTAGAGAAAACGAATTTAATTGAGTAACTAAAATATATTATTCTGCTTCAAAAGCACAGCACTGGCAACGCTCGCATTAGCGGCATTACGCATGCGTAAATAATATATACAGTATATATATATATATATATATATATGGTTATACTGATGTTTTGGACCGACAGTTAGCCCATCGATCTGTTTAGGCCTAATAGGTCCGGTAGAGCATATACATCATTGCTATATATGGCATTAAGGGCGGAAAGGGAGAAACAAAAAAACGCTAAAATACATGTATAGGCCTAGGCTACTGTAAAACAATAAGTTTTTCAGCCAGTACCCAAGCAGCGGGGGTGTGGGGGCGGCAGCCCCCACCCATATACTAGGTTAGGTTAGGTTAGGTTGTTAAGTTAGGCTAATGGCACAGAAAAAAAACAAAAACAAAAACAAAAACAAAAAAGTAACCCAACCAGCGGGGGTGTGGGGGCGGCAGCCCCCACCCATATACTAGGTTAGGTTAGGTAAGGTTGTTAGGTTAGGCTAATAGCCTAGAACATTAAAAAAAACAAAAACATAGTCTAATAGGGGCGTGTTTTTAGATTGTTGGATAATGGGTAAATACTCATTTCCGCTCCTCTTCAGTATAAAACAACACTATATCTGAAGGAAAAAATACAAAAAACAAAATAAAACTTACTGAAATCGCTGTCGGTCCAAAAAGTCAGGTTTACCATATATATATATATATATATATATATATATATATATATATATATATATATACGGAAAATATTACCGAAACTAGGCTACCACTAATTTTCCCATGGTTTTTCTCTTTGGTTTTAGGTAGTTTGCATCATTATACAGTAGTTGAAATTATCTACAATCCCAGGAAAATTTTATTTCTCCCATTATCCAACAATCTTAAAACACTCAGATGTAAGCCATTTTCAAAGTAAATATACAATTTGTTTTGCCTTTGGATACAGGATGGGTTGAGGCCCCCCCCCCCCCATGACTTATTGAAAGCAGCATATATTTTAACAGTAAAGGGTTTACTAAGAGTTTCACTGCCGTCAATAGGGAGAGTTTATTGTTTTTACAGTACTTTATAATTATAGTGCACATAAAATGTATCTCCGGAGATTGAAACACATTTTAATATGATCTTTGCAACATTCTTATTCTATAGTAGCCTTCAAATATTGAACAATAATTAGTGGTAGTTTCGGTAATAAGTAATATATATATATATACTGTATATATAGTAATTATAGGGAATAGGCTCGCACCCTTGTGTTAGTACATACTCTCTCTCTCTCTCTATAATTAATCATACAACATACAGTACGGTATGTAATGGCACTGACGTATACTAAGCGAGGTCAGAAAACGTGCAATATACAGTATGGTAGTTTACATAAATCCACTATTGTGTTTCGTTATTCGCTTTTATTCGTCTCTATGACAAATTATCCGTAGGTAGGGACTATAACCCTTTCAGTACGGGAGACGTCTGTTCCGTTTTATAGTAGTTATATTTAGACGATTTTATGCAGTTTGTAAGGATCTGTGGTAGCTATAAGGTTTAATTTTGATAATTTATAACCTTATATTTGGTAGATAGCATTCCTAAGCTGAATACTATCGTCTAATGGTAACTGGAATACTATAAAAACGGAAGTTAATCGCACGAAACGGGTTAAAACCTAACTACAGTAAGCATTATGCAAGGGACGTGGGTATTGAACATAACCCACTAATGCCTATTCCGTTACGTGCCTGAACATAACATAGTCGATACATACATAAAACCGTCTCTACAGTAAATAACATTAAATGTATAACTTGAAATACCTTCGATATATAATGTCAAATTGGCACTCTATCCAATACTAAATATATTTTTGGCTTATACACTCTTTGTAAGCGCATATAATGAAGTGTGTGTGGGTGTCTAAAGCCGGAGTCACACGAGCCCTTTTTCGAGCAATTGTAGTCTGGAAGCTTAAGAAATTATAGTTTATCAGAATTCAGCCGCCTAACATAATCTACCTTCAGTCTAGTTGCCGATACCAGTGCGAAAAAGTCCCAAAATAATCTGAGAAAAACTTGCTCATGGAAAATTGCCGGAAAAAGCGCTCGTGTGACAGCGAGTTAAACCATCGTTCTAATAAATGTTTTCTGCCAACTGACTGGCGACCCAGTAGTGGGCGGGGCCTGGCAGTATAAACCACCCAGTTTCACTGAGTGTAGACTGTGTTCGGATGCAATACACGTGCGTAGTGTCTAGAAAGTGGTTCATCTCCCGGTCCACAATTTACCGCCGTGATTGTACAACCTATTGTCCACCTGTGCCTGTTAGTATCATGGATCTGCCACAGTAATCGTCATGGTTATCACTTAACCTTATGTCTTGGCTGGATATCATGCTAATTTAATCTAGTTTATCAGTGGCAATGTTGAACTATTTTTTTGCTAGAATCTCTTGATTTTGTACTCTCATGTACTAAGGGCTGCTCAAGGTTGGGTCCTTCCCATAGAGTACAGAAGGATAGAGCTGAAAGCGTGACGTCACACGGTTATTTTGCCGTGCGTCCTAGGGATTTGGTGGCAGGACTGTTGTAGGGCATACAACCAAAACACCTCGGTCGTTTGTCCTAATTATATACTCCTTGATATCTGTGCGCTTGGCTTGTCTGCAGTGTTACCAAAGTTAAGGGAAATTCCGCAAAATGAGGGGCAATAGATTAAAGAGAGAACGTCTTTAAGAGTGCTTTATTGTTGGTAACCGCCAAGGTTTCGAGAGACTCGGGGAATAGCCTGAATTCCATTTTCTCTCCCAGGCCTTGGTAGCTGGATACATATCTTTCTGCCTCACACATCAGGGGTATCAGGAAAACCCTCTTTATATAACATACACATCCAACTTCACGACATTGCCCTACATCGCTATCCTCTATCCATAAAACACTACTCTTCCCACTACATATCATACATGTAACACCATACACTTACCTAATAAATATGGCAGTACAATTGTTAAGAGCAAACCTGGTGGTCCCTCGGATATCCACCCCCGGCAGGGTTGGGTCATTGACACAGGGCCCTCCCGGTCGTCATCATGCGACTGTGTCAAGAGCATTGCAACGTCCCAAAGCTGCTCGTCGGTGCAGCTTTTTCTTTAGTAATATAAGGGGACTTCACTCTAACATCAATTCTGTATTGTACACCAATTTCTTCAAGCAGAATCCCCTACTCTCCTTTTTTTGACAGAGACTCCAGTAACATCCACATTTGACACGTCTAGATTTAATTTTCCAGGTTATCAACTGCTCCAAAATTTCAGACCTAAAGGAGGTGTATGTTGCTTCGCAAAATCTGAAATTGCCCTGGAGGTGGTTACTAGTTTCAATTGTCCCTATTTTGATTATTATATATACAAATTAATTTCTGCTGGTAAATATAAATACATATGTTGCATCTACCGTTCCCCAAATACTCCTCCAGAGCAAAGTCTTTTTGATTCTCTGTCCTCACAACTCAGTGTCCTCAACTTAAATGCTTCTTCTGTGCTTCCAGTGCTATATAGCCTTCGTCGCTTAGTGCTGTAGAATTAATTACAGTTGGGGATATCCCCCAGATGAAATTAATTCATAAGGTTATTATTATTATTATTCTGAAATCACTGTGTTGGGTGATTTTAATGTCCATAATGTTGAATGGCTCACTCATTCAGCCAGGACTGATGATGCTGGTCTTGAATGTGAGCTATTTGCAGACTCATTTAATCTCACTCAACTAGTCAACCAACCCACCCGTGTACCAGATAATCCTAATCATAATTCCCACCTACTGGACTTATTTTTAACAACCAATTCAGAGAATTATGATGTTACAGTGAGGTCCCCGCTTGGATCTTCTGATCACTGTCTGATACAGGCCACCTGTCTATCACCTACCACACCTTCCCACTCTGAACCTGTTTTGGTGACTAAATGGCATTACGATAGGGCAGACTGGGAGGGTCTTCAAGGTTTCTTTATTGATATTCCCTGGACCTCTTTCTTTTCTAATGATGCACACTCCACCTTGAGCCACATACAAGATTTTGTAAAAATTGGAATGGAAATTTTTATTCCTCATCAAAAGTACATTAAAAGATCTAATTCACCTAAATGGTTTGACCATAATTGTGCTAGAGTAACTGAACAAAAAGCAATAGCCTACAATGCATACACAAGATCAAAAACACATGAAGCCTTTAATTACTTTAGAAACATCAGAAATCATGCAAAAACTGTATTAAACCTAACTAAATCAAACTTTCTCCACAAGCAGGCAAATAAACTTCTAAATAATCCAAATGATAACAAAATATTTTGGTCTACTCTTAACTCATTCAAATCCAACTTCACTACTGCTTCATCCATTCCACCATTAAAATCTCCGACTGGCAATCTTGTAAGTGACCCACGAGGTAAAGCTAACCTTCTTGCGGATATTTTCTCCACCAACTCAACCTTAGATGAAATAAATCAAGATGTCCCTGTACTTAATTTTAATTCGCCTGAAATTCCCTCACTTAAGATCCACACCAGACATGTCAAAACTATTTTGCAGAATCTCTCAGTAGATAAGGCTCCTGGTCCAGATGAAATTCCTCCAATAGTACTTAAGAATTGATCCTTGGTGCTCGCTCCTGTATTGGCAAATTTTGTCCGTCTATGTACTCATCCCTCATGCTTCCCAGTACCCTGGAAAGAAGCAAACATCCATCCAGTTCCTAAAAAAGGTGCCTCTTCAGATCCATCAAACTACAGACCAATAGCTATAACTTCCACTCTTGGTAAAGTCTTTGAAATTATATTAAATAATCACATAATTAAGAATCTTGAGAATAATAAATTAATCAGTGATAGGCAATATGGTTTTAGACGATGTCGATCAACTGCAGACATTCTTTGCCTTCTTACGCATCAAATCAA
Source organism: Paralithodes platypus (assembly GCA_032716605.1). Classification (NCBI taxonomy): domain Eukaryota; kingdom Metazoa; phylum Arthropoda; class Malacostraca; order Decapoda; family Lithodidae; genus Paralithodes; species Paralithodes platypus. The sequence continues at coordinate 42,742,654 of CM064527.1, read as the reverse complement.
CCAAGCTACAGACCAACATGGTGAAACACATACAATAGCACTGGATATATCAAAGGCATTTGATAGAGTCTGGCATCAATCCTTATTGTCGAAGATGTCCACACTACGGCCTTGCATCATTAGTTCCACTAATTTCTTCTTATCTTCATAACAGAAACAATACGTGTAATGGTAGATGGCCTTTATTCTCAATTTCACTCAATAAATGCTGGTGTTCCCCAGGGATCAGTTTTGGCCCCAACTTTGTTTCATTCATATCAATGATCTCATATCTACCACTCATAATCCAATACATTCCTACGCAGATGACTCAACACTCCACAGTTCCTTCACATTTACCAATTCTTTCACCCAACCCGATCTTATAAATTCAAAAATAAACACTGCAATTTCTCTGAACCAGGACCTTTCTAGAATTAATGAATGGGGACAAAAGAATCTAGTTTCCTTTAATGCACAGAAAACCAAGTACATTCAATTTTCTAACCGACAGAATCTCACTGACTCCCATATATTTTTTAATGATGTAAATATTCCCACTTCCCCTAGTATTGACATTCTCGGTGTAACATTAACTACTAACTTGAGCTGGACACATTATGTTAGAAGCATTGCTAAGAATGCCTCTAAAAAACTGGGACTCCTGTACAGAGTTCGAGAATTCTTCACTGACGAGCAGTTGGCCGTAATATATAAAAGTCATGTGCGTTCTCAGATGGATTACTGTTCACCTCTGTGGGGTGGAAGTGGAGTGGTTGCATTGAGGCAGTTGGACAAAATTCAAAATAAAGCTATTAGATTAATCAATAACCCTGCAATCACACAGGACCTTCCTACATTATCCATACGAAGAAACGTTGCATCCCTTGCATTATTCTACAGATATTTTCACAGCAATTGTTCCGAGGAACTTGCTTCAATTGTGCCGCCTCTCCACATCTTTCCCCGTAGAACTAGGGCAGCTGAGAGCGCCCATGAATTTACACTTTCTCCTCCACAATGCAGAACTTCCGCTTATCAGAATTAATTTATCCCCAAAGCTACTACTCTTTGGAATTCACTTCCCTCGAATTGCTTTCCACAAACTTACAATCTACAAATGTTTAAATCCAGTTGTTACAAACATTTTATGAATGGAGGATGCCTTTAGGCACATGGACCTTTTTGTTTATCTGTGTTTTTCCTTCCTCCGTTCATTGTCTCTTTAAAAAAAAAAAAAACACTTGTAAATCATTTAAAATAAATTAGATAGGCCTATATAAAAACAAGAGGAAAATATTAGGAATACATATACAATATAAAAAATAAATATATATGATGTAAGCTGTATGACTACAAGCAACACAACAAGAATTACAATGTAATTTTGAATATATATTATTAGTTACATGTTATGTAGATGGTAATTTATAAAGTTGCACTAAAACAAGATATTTCACGAAATACGTTCAGAGGTTATACTTATGACACCCAGGGAAATTTTGGCCCAGCATGTTTGCCGTTGGCAACTCCCCACTCTCACAACAACAATGGTGGGGGTAGAGAGAAGTGGCTGTGAACCTCCTCATAATGACGACAAATTCACTTGGATCTGGCCTTTACAGTTGCCTCTACTTATTTCTATTTAACTCTGTCATGTCTATAGAGTCTCTGAATAGCGTAGAATTGATTATTAATAGCGTTATTAGTACAAGGTAGGGATTATTAGGAATTAATGGGGACCCTCCCATTTCCCTTTGCGACTGTGCTGCCATCCTTCGACCGCGCGGCACGCTATCTTCAGATTTGTAGCGTCCTTCTTTCCTCTCTATTCTTCAAAATTTGCTGACGATACAAAAATTGCAAATAGCGTACTCACAAAAGAACAAGTTGACGATATGCAACACAATCTAGATAAGTTGTCATGTTGGGCTCAAATTTAGCAAATGAGTTTCAATGCGGATAAATGTAAAGTACTACATATCGGATACCGGGTACCAAAATGAGAAAGCAAACTATTCGATGAATGGCACTCAGCTTAAGAATGGAAACAGAGAAACCGATCTGGGAGTAACAATATCGAGTAACCTAAAACGTAGTCAACAATGTTCAGAAGGCAAACAAAATAATTGGCTTTATAGACAGGTCATTTGAGCATAAATCCAAAGACGCTATCCTAACCCTTTACAATTCCTTAGTCCGCCCTCTTCTGGAATACTGCGTTCAATCCTGGTGCCCTTATTACTAAAAAGATATAGACAAGCTAGAACGAGTTCAACGTAGAGTTACCAAAATAATACCTAGCCTAAAGAACAAACCATACGAGGAGCGTCTTAGAGAATTAAATCTATTTCCTTTAACCCAGGGCAGATTAAGAGGTGACTTAATTCAAGTGTTCAAAATCATCGACAATATGAACTGTAGTAAGTACGGTACTTCACTATCGACCAATCAAATTACACATGGGGAAACGGTTGCAAAATTATTGGTAAATCTTTTAACTCACACAAATCTAAGAATTTCTTCTTCAATCGAGTTGTCAACTTATGGAATGGGCTTCCCCGAGATGGTATAGACTGCAGCACCGTTGATTCATTTAAACTTCGCCTAGACAAATATCTCGCATCAAACCAGGGACTGACTGCTTTTGTAAATGAATAACTTGATTTTATCCACCTCTCAGTTACTAACCCATCTGTCCCCTACTAACTTCCTAATCCTGCCACGGACATTAGTTCCAGGGCAGTAGTTTCCTTTCCAATGTTTCCTTACCCACTCTAAACCACTGTTTGGACACTTGATCCTCAGTGTTTTGGAGGACAAGCAGCCTAGAAGGGTCACTAGACCTGTTGTTGCTTGATTTCCTTTGTACTCCCTTTGTACTCTATGGTCCTTCCTTACCACCCTCGACCATGGACAGGTGGAAGGGGGGAGTTGGGTCCAAGTCTACCCCACCTTCCACCTCTGGCTGCCAGTTAGTGATTAGCCACTATTGTGCTCATGTCTTGTAAATTATAGCTAAACAATCATTGCACACGCTTACAATGGCCAACATTTAATATTTATAAGGAATTTTACAAGTGCATTCTCAAAATGAGTTATTAATACACAACGTGGGTTACACGAATATCGGCTGTAGTGGTTCTCTCTCTCTACTCTTCACTCTCTCTCTCTCTCTCTCTCTCTCTCTCGCTCATCTCAAAGAAGT
>CM064527.1:42642364-42739367 GCA_032716605.1 Paralithodes platypus | reverse complement strand
CCAGAACACATTGGCCGCGTTAATGGTCCATGGAGGACCAACTGTATACTCATTAGTACTACTGAGTATATATTAACATGTTATGGTGATTAAATACAGCCATCTTTACATAGCATTTGTCCCAGGTTCATGATTTGACAATTTTACATTTAAACATACCGTAAGCAAATTGTTTCAGGAAATAATATTCTGATTTACATTACTGTACAGTACACTGTATATTGTTGACCTGAAAATGCTCTAAGCAAAACATTGTCAATAAAGTGCACTTCTTCACAAAGTTTCTTATATCAATTCTGTCAACTCTTTGGAATGTATTATTCAAGATACTTTTGGAGATAATATTTGTATTGCTATACTTAAGGTGGATGTACACAAGCATTTCTTCCCGCAATGCTTATCTGGCAGCTTCTGAACTACAGTATACTATACTTTTAATACTTTTGATAACTATTATTATCTACCTTCAGTTAGTTGCTGATACAAGTGTAAAATAGTCTCAAATAATTGCCAGAATTAAATTATGGATAAAAAGTTGTCGGTAAAAGCCCTTGTGTGAATGTCATAAGTGTCACATGCTCTATTTGGCAAAATGCAGTCTTGGTATTTTTTTTTTTTTTTTTTTTTTACTGTGAAGAGACAGTCACACAGCACTTTATTGTGATCTTTTAAATTCTTATGGTCACAAAGTACAGTATTTTAATTATGTAAATCTATACTTTTTTTTCTCGGAAGCTCCACAAAATAAGGTGGTAAGGGATGGAAGTTTTTATAATATTTGTTTTCTCACATTTTAACCCAAGAACACAGTCAGTCATTAGTAAGGCATTAATTCCAAGCTCGGTAACTATTTTGTGTAGCCAAGTAGTATCCCACAATTAGCTAACCAGTTTACCGAAAGCAGGTCAAAACGACCACACTCATAAACAGTCACAACTCAAACAGCCACATTCATAAATGGCCATAACTAGAACGGCCACAATCCCCAAAAAGCCTAGGCTAGGTCAGGTTAGAGGAGGCTTGGTTACATTAGGCTTGGTTAGATTCATTTAGTTTAGGATAGGTTAAAGTTAAATTGGTAAGGTTAGGTTAGAAGACTGGCCATTCTGGATGTGGTTGTTTCAGTGTTGCAGTTTTGACTTTATAAACCCTATTTACCCTATCAGTACCCTCAGAATAGTTTGTCATTATGTGATTGGTAACACTGCAGTCCCAGCCACAAGTACAAGGCAGTGTTACTGTTATCAGGGATATTACTAGCTCTCATTTGGTTTCACTAAATTGAAAGAATGTTGTAAGGTCACCGGATAGCCCAACCAGAAGTGCTAAAACCAGAACCAACTCAATTAACCCGGCAAGCGCGATAGGCCTCACGGAAGGCTTCCTATAGGGAACGCGATAGGCCTCACGGAAGCATGACCATAAAAAAAAGACTTCCAAAAAAAAAAAGGGCCTATCAAAACAAAGGATTTTGTCTCTAGGTGAGATAATTCCCCTCTAGTACTCATCCATGTGTTTCTCACCCCTCCCCCTCCCCTCCTTCCCCACCTTATTCCCCCCTCCCCCCCCCCCCTCCTCAATTATCACCTATTTTTCCTCTTATTATCATCATTTATCGGTTATTTTTCTCTCCCGCGATAATGTAGCACAAGTGGGTTGCATAAAAGATCGTTATGCAACACCCAGACACCGGCACACACCGCCCCGCTCGTCTCAGTTGACTCCCAGACAGCGAGAGGGGAGGGCTGCCTGTGGCTCTCTCTCGCCTGAGATTATGACCGGGTGGCCAACATCTTCGTTTTTCACCACCCAAATGCTTTTCCCACTTATTTTAGCACTCTTGAAGGTTCATATATACATCATATATGTAAAATAAAAGCATACCGAAAACAAATAATGCTTTATATTGTAAATATAACTAATTCTGTCAGAATCCAGGGCTAGAAATGCACAAATAACTACCCTAGCACCTAGGTCTATATCGCGCTTGTCAGGTTAATACTTAATAGTGGTCCCATGAAGAACCACTGTTAATCACTCTGTCCCAAGTTACTTGGAGTGGTAAGATGGTGCTGGAGTATGAGCTCCCACATAGCTGCTATTGCAGTATTGGATTCCACTCATATTCTGCTACCAAGAGTACTGGCTGTGGGTAGCTGAGGTTTACATGGACATGCATGTCTTTTATCCATTCATACATGCATATTTCAGACTTTTTCAGATAAATTATTAATATTATAATGGAGTTTTAACAGATCCTCTGCTAACATGATTTCTTTTTCTGGTTAACTTTGGAGATTGCCTGTTACCTGAAAATGAACCATGCGAGGATTACATTTATAGCTGGGTTACCATAAATGGGATTTAGGACGTGAGACTGCAACCACACTCTTTGTGGACAAAGCGGTCTTTTAACTTGTATGTATGTGTATGTATTTCATTAAAACTGACAAAGATATAATGTTTTATTTCAATAAATAAGAAAATTATATTATGTTTAAGTTAAGTTACCGTATATGCTCGAATATAAGGCTACTTAGTGTATAAGTCGGCCCCTAAGTTTGTGCCAAAGAAACTTGTAAATTTCTGAACCTCAAACTTAAGTTGATCCTTGAAACCCGGGTTCAAACTTAAGTCGACCCTTGAAACCTGGGACGTGAACAAAAAATAACAGTACTGTATGTACTGATAAATAGCCTACCACATGTAGTTGTATTTGTCCTGTATATAACTCACTTCTAGGGCTAGGCCTACTGGTAATTCAGTATATTATATATTATATATATATCCACCAACTCAACCTTAGATGACATAAATCAAGATGTCCCTGTACTTAATTTTAATTCACCTGAAATTCCCTCACTTAAGATCCACACCAGACATGTCAAAACTATTTTGCAGAATCTCTCAGTAGATAAGGCTCCTGGTCCAGATGAAATTCCTCCAATAGTACTTAAGAATTGATCCTTGGTGCTCGCTCCTGTATTGGCAAAATTTTTCCGTCTATGTACTCATACCTCATGCTTCCCAGTACCCTGGAAAGAAGCAAACATCCATCCAGTTCCTAAAAAAGGTGCCTCTTCAGATCCATCAAACTACAGACCAATAGCTATAACTTCCACTCTTGGTAAAGTCTTTGAAATTATATTAAATAATCACATAATTAAGAATCTTGAGAATAATAAATTAATCAGTGATAGGCAATATGGTTTTAGACGATGTCGATCAACTGCAGACATTCTTTGCCTTCTTACGCATCAAATCAACCAAGCTACAGACCAACATGGTGAAACACATACAATAGCACTGGATATATCAAAGGCATTTGATAGAGTCTGGCATCAATCCTTATTGTCGAAGATGTCCACACTACGGCCTTGCATCATTAGTTCCACTAATTTCTTCTTATCTTCATAACAGAAACAATACGTGTAATGGTAGATGGCCTTTATTCTCAATTTCACTCAATAAATGCTGGTGTTCCCCAGGGATCAGTTTTGGCCCCAACTTTGTTTCATTCATATCAATGATCTCATATCTACCACTCATAATCCATACATTCCTACGCAGATGACTCAACACTCCACAGTTCCTTCACATTTACCAATTCTTTCACCCAACCCGATCTTATAAATTCAAAAATAAACACTGCAATTTCTCTGAACCAGGACCTTTCTAGAATTAATGAATGGGGACAAAGAATCTAGTTTCCTTTAATGCACAGAAAACCAAGTACATTCAATTTTCTAAACCGACAGAATCTCACTGACTCCCATATATTTTTTAATGATGTAAATATTCCCACTTCCCCTAGTATTGACATTCTCGGTGTAACATTAACTACTAACTTGAGCTGGACACATTATGTTAGAAGCATTGCTAAGAATGCCTCTAAAAAACTGGGACTCCTGTACAGAGTTCGAGAATTCTTCACTGACGAGCAGTTGGCCGTAATATATAAAAGTCATGTGCGCTCTCAGATGGATTACTGTTCACCTCTGTGGGGTGGAAGTGGAGTGGTTGCATTGAGGCAGTTGGACAAAAATTCAAAATAAAGCTATTAGATTAATCAATAACCCTGCAATCACACAGGACCTTCCTACATTAGCCATACGAAGAAACGTTGCATCCCTTGCATTATTCTACAGATATTTTCACAGCAATTGTTCCGAGGAACTTGCTTCAATTGTGCCGCCTCTCCACATCTTTCCCCGTAGAACTAGGGCAGCTGAGAGCGCCCATGAATTTACACTTTCTCCTCCACAATGCAGAACTTCCGCTTATCAGAATTAATTTATCCCCAAAGCTACTACTCTTTGGAATTCACTTCCCTCGAATTGCTTTCCACAAACTTACAATCTACAAATGTTTAAATCCAGTTGTTACAAACATTTTATGAATGGAGGATGCCTTTAGGCACATGGACCTTTTTGTTTTATCTGTGTTTTTCCTTCCTCCGTTCATTGTCTCTTTTAAAAAAAAAAAAAAAAAAAAAAAAAAAAAAAAAAAACACTTGTAAATCATTTAAAATAAATTAGATAGGCCTATATAAAAACAAGAGGAAAATATTAGGAATACATATACAATATAAAAAATAAATATATATGATGTAAGCTGTATGACTACAAGCAACACAACAAGAATTACAATGTAATTTTGAATATATATTATTAGTTACATGTTATGTAGATGGTAATTTATAAAGTTGCACTAAAACAAGATATTTCACGAAATACGTTCAGAGGTTATACTTATGACACCCAGGGAAATTTTGGCCCAGCATGTTTGCCGTTGGCAACTCCCCACTCTCACAACAACAATGGTGGGGGTAGAAGAGAAGTGGCTGTGAACCTCCTCATAATGACGACAAATTCACTTGGATCTGGCCTTTACAGTTGCCTCTACTTATTTCTATTTAACTCTGTCATGTCTATAGAGTCTCTGAATAGCGTAGAATTGATTATTAATAGCGTTATTAGTACAAGGTAGGGATTATTAGGAATTAATGGGGACCCTCCCATTTCCCTTTGCGACTGTGCTGCCATCCTTCGACCGCGCGGCACGCTATCTTCAGATTTGTAGCGTCCTTCTTTCCTCTCTATTCTTCAAAATTTGCTGACGATACAAAAATTGCAAATAGCGTACTCACAAAAGAACAAGTTGACGATATGCAACACAATCTAGATAAGTTGTCATGTTGGGCTCAAATTTAGCAAATGAGTTTCAATGCGGATAAATGTAAAGTACTACATATCGGATACCGGGTACCAAAATGAGAAAGCAAACTATTCGATGAATGGCACTCAGCTTAAGAATGGAAACAGAGAAACCGATCTGGGAGTAACAATATCGAGTAACCTAAAACGTAGTCAACAATGTTCAGAAGGCAAACAAATAATTGGCTTTATAGACAGGTCATTTGAGCATAAATCCAAAGACGCTATCCTAACCCTTTACAATTCCTTAGTCCGCCCTCTTCTGGAATACTGCGTTCAATCCTGGTGCCCTTATTACTAAAAAGATATAGACAAGCTAGAACGAGTTCAACGTAGAGTTACCAAAATAATACCTAGCCTAAAGAACAAACCATACGAGGAGCGTCTTAGAGAATTAAATCTATTTCCTTTAACCCAGGGCAGATTAAGAGGTGACTTAATTCAAGTGTTCAAAATCATCGACAATATGAACTGTAGTAAGTACGGTACTTCACTATCGACCAATCAAATTACACATGGGGAAACGGTTGCAAAATTATTGGTAAATCTTTTAACTCACACAAATCTAAGAATTTCTTCTTCAATCGAGTTGTCAACTTATGGAATGGGCTTCCCCGATGGTATAGACTGCAGCACCGTTGATTCATTTAAACTTCGCCTAGACAAATATCTCGCATCAAACCAGGGACTGACTGCTTTTGTAAATGAATAACTTGATTTTATCCACCTCTCAGTTACTAACCCATCTGTCCCCTACTAACTTCCTAATCCTGCCACGGACATTAGTTCCAGGGCAGTAGTTTCCTTTCCAATGTTTCCTTACCCACTCTAAACCACTGTTTGGACACTTGATCCTCAGTGTTTTGGAGGACAAGCAGCCTAGAAGGGTCACTAGACCTGTTGTTGCTTGATTTCCTTTGTACTCCCTTTGTACTCTATGGTCCTTCCTTACCACCCTCGACCATGGACAGGTGGAAGGGGGGAGTTGGGTCCAAGTCTACCCCACCTTCCACCTCTGGCTGCCAGTTAGTGATTAGCCACTATTGTGCTCATGTCTTGTAAATTATAGCTAAACAATCATTGCACACGCTTACAATGGCCAACATTTAATATTTATAAGGAATTTTACAAGTGCATTCTCAAAATGAGTTATTAATACACAACGTGGGTTACACGAATATCGGCTGTAGTGGTTCTCTCTCTCTCTCTCTCTCTCTCTCTCTCTCTCTCTCTCTCTCTCTCAAAGAAGTTAACACAAAACATTTCGGGGGTCCAAGTGGATCTTAAGTATAATGTATACTGAAACTATTAGTCCGTGGGCCAGGGTGAGAACCGAGCATCCCATCTGTGAGTGGTTTTAGCGATTATTATTATCTACATGTTGATGTTCTTATTATAGTGAACATATGATTTCGATATGATAGGCTACCCTCTGGGTGTCAAACCGGAGCAATTCTGTTTGAAGACTTGAGTGAGTATGAGACAGAATACAGGAAAGTTAACATGAAATAGCATGGTTTTCACCATTTGATCACTTCCAAACAATTAATGTGAACTGTAAACCATAATATTTGCTATCCATAAACAACAATACAGACTAAAAGGAACGGACTTGGCTTTTGTTATACACCCTGCCTGTGACACCCTTGGCCATTGAGTTCCCATATATAATAATAGCCGATTATAGGATACTATGTTCAACATTTGAGCCTTTTGGATGGGACTGATTCGTGGGATTGGGGGATCTGGCCAGTGGACTCTATATTCTTTTGAGGGTCCAAATTGCTCTAAGATTTCAATGTAGTTACTACCAGATAAATATTGTCCAGAAAAAAATATAAAATAAATGCCCGGATTCGAACTTGTGTACCTGACCCTCTCCATGTCTGCTCTCTCCCCTCTTCTCCACAAACACCGCAATTTATTATTATCTCTCCTGTTCGCCTTGGAATAGCTTCTACTGCGCGCGCGCTCTCTCTCTCTCTTACACATACCCAGCTGCCATAACATACATAGCTGCCATAACGTACACAAATATACACTAACACCCATACAGTACATACACACTTGTTTACACAAACTGATACCATACATTCCTTTAAGGGGGGATTTTCACTTAAGTTTTTTTTTTCTGTACCCCTTTCTCCCTCGTGGTTAGCCCCATTAGTTTTGATATTTTAAGACCGTTCGTACCATCTAAGTGTCGTTTTTTTTCCTGGCAAGATAGCGAGCCTGTAATTTAGGAGGAATCGGCCTTTGGCCGGGACAATTTCTACCGAAAAATGTATACATTTATCTCTAAGGGGGATCTTGGGGGTGTTTTTCTTTAATCTTGATGGAGGTCTAAGAAAAAAAATATATTCAAAGTGTGTAGTCTTGTATGTAGTGTTTTGGTTTTACTCTGCACTCTTGTATTTTATTCTCTGCTCTTTCTCAAATTTTATGTAGATAGCCTTCTTCTGTGCTATCTAATCCTTCCACTATTCTTTATTGGGGTTCTGCTATCCCTATTGTTATTAAGTCCTGACCACCTCACTTTACCATTGGGTATGTTAGGTTAGGTAAATAGATTCGGTTCGGTTAGATTATGTGAATAGGTTTGGTGAAATCGCCGGTGACGAGTAAGTTAGGATAATTTATGGTAAATTATAAGTTGGCCGAAAACTTAGTTGAACCTCACTCTTGTGCAATTATATGTTCAGCCGAGTTCTCCTAGTGGCCAACTTACTATTCAGTTGAGTTCTCCCAGCTGCCAAGTTTTCCTGGCGGCCGAATTTTCCTAGTGGCCAACTTTGTATTCGGCCGAGATTTTCCAGCGGCCAAGTTTTCCTAGCGGCCGAATTCTCCCAGCGGCCGAATTGTCCTAGTGGCCAACTTTGTATTCGACCGAGTTCTCACAGCGACCAAATTCTCCCAGCGGCCGAATTTTCCTAGTGGCTAATTTTGTATTCTGCAGAGTTCTCCCAGTGGCGGACTCTAAATTTGGCCAAGTTCTCCTAGGGGTAGACTATGAATTTGGCCAAGTTCTCCCAGCCAGTGGCTGACTTTGAATTTGACCAAGTTCTCCCAGCCAGTGGCTGACTCTGAATTTGGCCAAGTTCTCCCAGTGGCTGACTATGAATTTAGCCGAGTTCTCCTAGTTACCGTACTGTCTTTGCATTCGTCAGATTTATTGCATTGATTAACAACAGACAAAAAGGTTTGTAGTTATAAATCAGAAAATACGTAGTTTATCATAATTATTGCATTATGCATACCAAACTTCCCTTAAAAACATCAAAAGCATGCAATCACACATAAATACACACTGCAACATACTCTATATTCATAAATACAACCATACATAAATATATGAATACATTGCCTACATACATAGTATAAACACTCATACTTAAAAATACAGAAATAAAATACATCAGCTAATAACTCTGTGAGCCGCCTACGCTGGCAGAGGTATGCACTCTACCAATCACCTCCAAAATTGAATGACTTCTTCTTTGACACATATGCCAATAAAATTGTCCTCATAACTTTTTGAGATGTCTTGTTTACTACCAAATAAACAAACAAACAGGCATACTTCGTTGGCGAAAGTAACAAACAAACCCACCCCAGAACCAGCAACCCAGCCACCATCATTATACCTCAAGGAACACATTATGCTGCCACGGTATGACCCAAGACAACGGCCGCCGGTAATGATGGCAAGAAAAACCCGCGAAAAACACCCACAAAGTGCCTCCTCATTCCCGATTCCTGCCACGGGAGAAAGAATCATAGCCTGGGGGAGGAGGATGAGGGAGAACTAGAAGTAGTAGTAACACAGCCAGACCAAAAAAAACAAAAATGGGAGAAAGGTTGCTGTAATATACTAGTTTTGTAATGATAATAATACTGATAATAATATTAATAAATAATAATAATAATAATAATAACTTACAAAATAATAACTAATACTATTTACTAATATACTACTACTACTACTACTACTACTACTACTAATAATACTAATAATAATAATAATAATACTAATAATAATAACAATAGCATGAGGAACATGGTATGTTGTGAGTACTAGCAGAAACACACTGACGGAGAAGGAATGCTTTATATTATTATTATTATTATTACCGGCATGACCCATAACACACTTTATGGTAAATAATAACATGAAGGAGAGGGAGCACTACAGAAACTTGGCCATCATATATTAATGAATGGTAGGGCTTGGTTTTATATGTAATTTGCATATTATTATTATTATTATCATTATTATTAGTAATAATATCATTATTAATTAACGTGTTTATTTGTTTTGGTCTAAATGGCGGCCTATTTGTTGTCAGAAGGTTTACTCTGTATTTTTAATATGCATTATGTATGAATGGCAGGTAGATTTGTTGGCAGAAGGTTTACTCTGCTTTTAATATGCATTATGTATGAATGACCGGTAGATTTGTTGTCAGAAGGTTTACTCTGTACTTTTAATCTGCATTATGTATGAATGACAGGTAGATTTGTTGTCAGAAGGTTTACTCTGTACTTTTAATATGCATTATGTATGAATGACAGGTAGATTTGTTGTCAGAAGGTTTACTCTGTACTTTTAATCTGCATTATGTATGAATGACAGGTAGATTTGTTGTCAGAAGGTTTACTCTGTACTTTTAATATGCATTATGTATGAATGACAGGTAGATTTGTTGTCAGAAGGTTTACTCTGTACTTTTAATATGCATTATGTATGAATGACAGGTAGATTTGTTGGCAGAAGGTTTACTCTGTACTTTTAATATGCATTATGTATGAATGACAGGTAGATTTTCAGTAAAGTTCCCTGAATTTACATTCCTCGCATTCAGTTATATAAAGTACTGTTTTAGATGAACATGACGAATTGAAGTATAAATATAGTTTTCATCCATTGAATTTCGCAGTTTTTAACCCCTTCTTTACTGGCGGCGTCTTATTAATTTATTATAGTTATATTTAGAAGACTTGATGCAGTTTAAGAAGGAGGATCTGCGGTGGTAAAAAAAAAAATTAATTGAGATAGTTCGAAGCCTATTATTGCTGGAGGCCCTTTTTAAACTGAATAAAATAGTCTAACGGTAGCAAGAGTAAAATAAGAAAGACGTTATCGGTGCAGAAGGGGTTAATAAATTAGAGAATACGATGTGGAAAAAGGAGGAGTCAGGAGTAAGTTGTTTTATAATAGGGCCGGATAATCTTAAAAGAAGAAGGATTATTTTTGTTGTTTTTAATGTATTAATTATTTTTCTAGTTTCATCCCTAGACCTCCATCAAACTTAAACAAAAGCATTCATTAGATCACCCTGCTAGATTAATTTGTACATTTCTCGGTAGAAAAATGTCCCGGCCGAAGGCCGGGACTTCCAAAATTACAGGCTCACTATCGTTCGCCAGGAAAATAACTCGTCACCTAAATAGCACGAAAGGTCTTAATATTGCCAAGGAAATGGGGCAGGTCTTAAAATCGACAAACTAATGGGGGCAAACATCTTAAAATCTGAAAAGTAATAGGGCTAAACATGAGGGAGAAGAGGATCTAGAAAAACGACCAATCACCCCTTAAAGTGAATGGTTGGTACATGTCAGAAAATATCATATATCGTATTTTATTGATTTGCCATCTAAGTATTTAATAGTCTCTTGTTGGTTAAATTATTGAATGAAACCTTATTGCGAGAAGGGTTGTATTATGTGTAATTTTATGCGGGTGAATAATTGGCAATTTATAAGACAGTAGCCTAACCTTCAAAGGCCCCAAGACCCCTTTCAAGCTTAACTTTCTACATATTCAATAAAATATGGTCCGGCCGAAGCCGATTTATCACAAAGTGCAAACCCACTATCGTTCGCCCCGAAGTAAATCAATACCAAAATCGGGCGAAATTTATTGTAATCAACAAACTATTGGGATAAAACTTGCCAAACAAATGGGTTGATAATGGGAAACACTCCGGAGACCACCTAAGGAGATAGGGTTAACCCACAGTCTTAAGGAAAAAGCGCAAATCAAAGCTCCTCACCCCTTACACAAATCAAAGCTCCTCACCCCTTACACAAATCAAAGCTCCTCACCCCTTACACAAATCAAAGCTCCTCACCCCTTACACAATAATACTAAACCTATCTAACTTAGCACAATGGTTCAATAGCACTTTGTACTCTTGGTTGGTATCTTTGTGTTTTATGGGAGTTAGGGTAGGGGTAGTATGTACAGTTATATAGCCTAACACATTCCATTTGTCAGTTAGGGTAGGGGTAGTATGTACAGTTATATAGCCTAACACATTCCATTTGTCATTCTACATAACGGTAGCGATTTATTTATAAATTTTAATATTTATCTATCAATAAACATCACATTTACCAGAGAACAGAGTGACAAACAGACAGACAGACAGAGACAGAAGGACTGAAAACTGCCTCACACACACAGTCCAATTTTTATCTAGTAGGACTATGCCTGATGCGATTACTGCTCGTCAGTTTAGGAGAGAGAGAGAGAGAGAGAGAGAGAGAGAGAGAGAGAGAGAGAGAGAGAGAGAGAGAGAGAGAGAGAGAGAGAGAGAGAGAGAGAGAGAGAGAGAGAGAGAGAGAGAGAGAGAGAGAGAGAGAGAGAGAGAGAGAGAGAGAGAGAGAGAGAGAGAGAGAGAGAGAGAGAGAGAGAGAGATGTAGGTTGGGCAGTGACATGTTAATAGAGGAGCAGGTCAGGTAGGAGCGGTCAAGGGACAGGGAACCTAAGACAGGGAGAAAACAATAACCAAGAAAAGAAGAAAAGAAAACACATCGAAGCTGACAAAGACTATATTGTAAACTATATATATATATATATACAGTATGTGTGTGTGTGTGATACTTTGTCTATGTGTATGATGGAGACAAAAGGCAAACCTGCCTGCAACAAGGGTCTCTCCTAAAGTTGAAAGAGTGAGAGAGCCAAATTTAACATGCTTTATTTTACAAAATGTTTCTATCGCTGTACAGTATTGTAAGTAAGAGTGGTATACTCTGTGTAAGTGAGTCACAAACAAAAACAGTGAGGGAAGCCAGACATGAAACAGGAGTTCCAGCAACTCCTTATCAAATGCCTATGAAGCCTCCCCTGGGTATTGCCCTGCTCGATTGGTGTCTACAATCTCCACACTGCTACTACTACTAATAATAATAATTATTATTATTATAGGTCCTATACGGTTTAATTAAAGAATGGCAGCCGATGAGCTGGAAATACACATTTTACAATCTAGCGGATGAATATCTACAAAAGAGAGAGAGAGAGAGAGAGAGAGAGAGAGAGAGAGAGAGAGAGAGAGAGAGAGAGAGAGAGAGAGAGAGAGAGAGAGAGAGAGAGAGAGAGAGAGAGAGAGAGAGAGAGAGAGAGAGAGAGAGAGAGAGAGAGAGAGAGAGAGAGAGAGAGAGAGAAAAGACATGGAAAAGTACCAGGTGGTGAGTCGGTCAGAATATTTTTAAACCTATTTTTTTTTTCGACGGCCACAAGCTATTTCCTCTTGGATATATTTTCGTTCTGGGTTTTCCCCTTGTTTTCCTGCCGCTCGCTTATTATATATATATTTTGGGTTAAGGGAGCCCAGACGGTATTGTGCTGCATAATTTACTGGTTCGGCTCAATGGTTTAAGGACTTAGTTTGCTCTCTAAACCTCTATCAAACATAAAAAACACCCACAAGACCCCTTCGATATAAATTTGTAAATTTTTTGGTAGAAACATTTCCCGGCCGAAAGCCGATTCCTCTTCAAATACAGGCTAGCTATCGCTCGCCAAGAAAAAAAACGACCTAAATGGCACGAAAAGTTTTTATATTGGCAAAGGAATGGGGCAAAAGGTCTGAAAATCACCAAACTAATGAGGCGAATGTCTTTAAATCTCATAACTAATAGGGCTAAACATGAGGGAGGAGGAGGAGGACTCGAAAAACCAACCGCCTCCCCTTAGAGCGGGATTATATTTACCTAGATTTGGGTGCGGTACTTTCTATAGCGCATAATTTTTGTTCGTAGCTACAGGACGTTTAATTTTGTTGCATGTGAATATGTATACAACTTGACCAGACCAGATGGCTGGAGTAAAGTAGGAAAGAAGAGCAATTGGACAGAGGAAGAACAAGATGAGAAGTGAGAAGTACAGTAGAAGACTGAAAGTTCTCGGGATCAACCAAGTTTCAAAATATAGAAATATTATACTGTATATACTGTACACTCGGATGTCATAGTCTCTAGCCCACTCAATATTATACTGTATATACTGTACACTCGGATGTCATAGTCTCTAGCCCACTCAATATCATACTGTATATACTGTACACTCGGATGTCATAGTCTCTAGCCCACTCAATATTATACTGTATATACTGTACACTCGGATGTCATAGTCTCTAGCCCACTCAATATTATACTGTATATACTGTACACTCGGATGTCATAGTCTCTAGCCCACTCAATATTATACTGTATATACTGTACACTCGGATGTCATAGTCTCTAGCCCACTCAATATTATACTGTATATACTGTACACTCGGATGTCATAGTCTCTAGCCCACTCAATATCATACTGTATATACTGTACACTCGGATGTCATAGTCTCTAGCCCACTCAATATTATACTGTATACTGTACACTCGGATGTCATAGTCTCTAGCCCACTCAATATTATACTGTATATACTGTACACTCGGATGTCATAGTCTCTAGCCCACTCAATATTATACTGTATATACTGTACACTCGGATGTCATAGTCTCTAGCCCACTCAATATTATACTGTATATACTGTACACTCGGATGTCATAGTCTCTAGCCCACTCAATATTATACTGTATATACTGTACACTCGGATGTCATAGTCTCTAGCCCACTCAATATTATACTGTATATACTGTACACTCGGATGTCATAGTCTCTAGCCCACTCAATATCATACTGTATATACTGTACACTCGGATGTCATAGTCTCTAGCCCACTCAATATTATACTGTATATACTGTACACTCGGATGTCATAGTCTCTAGCCCACTCATAAACTTTCCTATACCTCACCTATTTCTAATTATGGAAGTATATCTCTGCAAACGAATTTATGAACATATTTGTCTATACATCAAGTGCAAAACAATAAATACTATTTATTGTGAAGCAAGTTCTATCCAAAAATTCAATCCAGATAGTTATAATTCCTTAAATAAAAACAGAGGGTCCACGAATTGCTATGAGTGGGCTAGAGACTATGGTATCCGAGTGTACATTTGATCGAAGGGCGGTAAATGGGGCTGGGGATTCTGGACCCTCTTCTCCCTTATGCTTAGCCCCATTAGTTTTGAGATTTTAAGACATTCGCCACAATCACAGCCGGCTGGCTCAGTTGATAGCGTGCCTGCTTCCCATCTTGCAGGTCTCGCGGTCAATCCCCGCTCAGATTGAACAGTTTTTCTGAGATATAGCTGGCGGTTACCGTCTCCCCATGAGCAAGGGAGATGGGTAATGGTATCTGGTTGATTAATGAAGTGTCAAGCGCTTGAGAATCCTCGATGGAGGAGATACGGGCGCTATATAAGTAATCGGACGATTATTATTATTATTATTATTATTATTATTATTTCGTTGTCCGTAACATGAAGCTTCCTCATTCAAATCATGTTCATGAATTATCCATTTTCGAGCTTCAGCAAAGGCTTAGTCGAGTTCTAAATATGACTTGATATATCTTCTAAGCAAATAATTTTAATTATTATTAATAAATACTTTTCTAATTTCTGTAACTAAAATGAAGCGTCTAATAACCCTTCAGTAGGTCTATACGATGACACATTGTTGCTCATTTAAATGACATTCAATAGGTAATTGTATTAAGTGTAATGGGGGAGGTAGTTGTTTTTTCTCCCTCATATTTACTCCTATTAGCTTTTAGATTTTAAGAAGTTTGTTCCAATAGTTTGGCGATTTTAAGACCTTTCGCCCCATTTCTTTGTCAATATATAAACCTTTTGTGCCATTTAGGTGTTGATTTTTCCCTGGCGAGCGATAGTTAGCCTGTAATACTAGGAGGAACCGGCCTTCGGCCGGAATATGTTCTACCGAAACATTTACAAAATTAACTTGAAAGGGGATCTAGTGGGTGTTTTTTTAAGCTTGATGGAAGTCTAGCGATGAAACTATAAAATAAATAAGTATATTAATAAATAGACCAAAACTAACCACTACCGTACCCCCTTTAGAAGGAAGTTTGCAAGTCAGAGCTTTAGTTGAAATACGTGTTATTTATTTGATTTCTAAATGGCTCTCCAAACTGAGTGAAATGGTCTAAGGTGAAATAGACTAAAGAAAAGCCCACATCTAGTAAGGTACTGGTTGGACGTCCACACTTGTCCCTAGATAATTCAGTGAGGGCAGCTGTGAAGACCGTGGGAGGACAGGTGGATACGATTCTCACAGTATTAATATTTTTTCTTCTTCTTCTTCATCTTCTTCTCCCCTCTCTCTCTCTCTCTCTCTCTCTCTCTCTGCTACTTCTGCTGCTCAACTCACTCTCACACTCTCACTTTCTCTCTCCACACACACACACACACACACACACACACACACACACACACACACACACACACACACACAGAGACATGTAAATCATCTGGTAAGGCACTGGTTGAACATCCAAACTTGCCGCTAGATAATTCAGTTAGAGGAGCTGTGAAGATGGTGAGAGGACAGATGGAACCGATTCTCTCACTATTATTATTATTGTTATTATTATTATATTTTCTCCTTCTCTTTATAGCAGAATTTCTGTTTGCCAAAAAGAATGCTCATGATACATTAAAAATCTCCGATAACCAGGAAAATAACATGATTTTCATAGATCTATGACGCAAAGCCAAACAGTTAAGTTTTTAAATGTTGACCTCATAAGCTGTCAGACCAATGTTGAGGATAAATATTGAGGGAAATAGCGCTCGTGTGATACCGGCTTAAGACAAACCCGAATTTTTTTCCAGTTACATCAGTAAGAAAAAGGTAGTGACTTCAAAGATAGGTCCGTTAATGTGGCACTACTCGCTTTTTCTGGACCCCCTTCTCCCTCATGTTTAGCAAATTAGTTTTGAGGTTTTAAGACGTTCGTTCCGTTAGTTTGGCGATTTTGATACCTTTCGCTTCATTTCTTTGTCAATATTAACCCGGGAATGGCGAGAACACTCTTAAGAGGTTTAGTGGGCAAGGGCGAGGAACCTCTTAAGAGGTAAGGCCTAAAACAAAACTTTTAAAAGGCCCCAGTAGCACTTAAAGCAATTTTTTTTCCCTCCATACCTTATATCACTCCTCCACATGTGTCAATATCCACTCCTCCCCCCCACCCCTTCAATTATTACCTATTTTTCCTCTTATTACCATCTTTATTGGTGTATTTATCATGCCAATATCTGCAACCCGGTTCCAGGGTGTGGTGTTGTTGCTACCGAGCGTATGGAGTGCGAGAGAATGAGGGAAGGGAGGTTCAGTGTGGCTGTAGGCTCCAGAGAGAGAGGGTGTACGTCGCTGCTGGCTCATAGTTCACGAATGGCCGTTCGGCAAATAATCGCGATTTTGACCATCCAAACACTATTCCCACTTGTTTTATTGTTGTTACATGTTACTATCTTCATATTAAACATAAAATAGGCGCATATGAATAAGCAATAATTATATTTATCGTAAAATGACGATTATAGGCAGGAATGGAGCCTAATATTTCCGCCCAGAAGTGTGGTGTTCACTACACATAGCTCGCGCTTACCGGGTTAAGACCTTTTGTGCCATTTAGGTGTCGGGTTTTTCCTGACGAGTGGTAGCGAGCTTGTAATTTAAGAAGGAATCGGCCTTCGGCCGGGACATTTTTCTACCAAAAAATTTAAAAATTTATCTTGAATATTTTTAAACTTATATTTTTTCGACTGCGTAGGGGGTGTTTTTTTAAGCTTGGAGGTTTAGCGAGGAAACTCAAAAATATATAAATGAGTAAATATACAGACCAAAAAAAAAACAAGCACTACCCCCTTAATTGTTGAAAATGGAGACTACACTAAAGATGAATAACAAAATAGTAATTCTCTCAACACCTTTGCAGCAGTTTTTACAACAGAAGACCTTACTAATATCCTTGCAGCATCACCAGCACAACTAGACATTTTGGATGTTCTTAGCAATATCAGCATTACAGAGAGAGAGGTACTGAAATGTGTAGATAAACAAGGAAAATATATCACCTGGAACCGATACGATCTCACCTAGAGTTCTTAAAGAAGCTAAATGTGAGTTCTTCAAACCACTGACACTGCTTTTCAACATGTCCTTGACAACTGGGATTGTGCCCGATGAGTGGAAGCTTGCAAACGTTACCCCGATAAATTAAAAGGCAGCAACTCCTTGCCTAGTAACTATCGCCCAATCAGCTTAACCTTTGTTGTATGCAAAATGCTAGGAACTCTAATAAGAGACCGACTCGTAAGCCTCCTGTAGGAAAACAAATTATTAAACGATACCCAACATGGTTTTCGAAATAATCGTACCTGCTTGACCAACCTATTAGACTTCCTCCATGACATCCTTAACCCTCTCCGACATATGACGTGATTTTGAGCCTATTGGGGATACTTTAAAGCCTTTGTTACCATCAGGGGTATTTAGAAACCTTTAGTTTAGTTACTTCAACCTCTGCAGTTGTCTTTGAGTTAGCTGTGGGCAGAAAACTAATTTTGGAGAGGTAATTATAAGAGTGAGATAACTCTATTTCTTATTGCTAATCTGGCAACCTCTGCGTCATATGAGTGTGAAGGGGTTAACCTATATGATTAAATTAAAAATATTTATATTATATACCTTAACTTCCAAAAACCCTTAGATAAAGTTCAGCACAGGTGATTATTAATTAAGCTAAAAGGACACAGAATACAAGATGTTTTGAATTGGATAGAAAATTGGTTAGGAGAAAGAAATCAAAGAGTAGTCATAAATGGGAAAGCATCAACATGGATCACTTTAACTAGCGGTTAAGAAAGCAAACACAATTATAGGTTTTATAGGCAGATATTTTGAGCATAAATCCAAAGATGTAATCCTCACTCTTTACAATTCGTTAGTCCGTCCACTTCTGTAATATTGTGTTCAGTCCTGGTGCCCCTACTACCAAAAAGATATAGACAAACTGGAGCGAGGAGCAAACCATATGAGGAGCATCTTGAGGAATTGCATCTCTTTTCACAGCGGAGATTAAGATGTGAAATTATTCAAGTTCTGAAGATCATTAAGGGGAGGTTTTTAGTTTGTTTTCTACTCCTCCAGCAATCTTAAAATGTCACCCCTTGACCCTCTTTCAAGATAAATTTGTACATTTTTCGGTTGAAAAATGTCGCGGCTGAAAGCCGGTTCCTCATATATTACAGGCTCGCTATCGCTCGCCAGGATAAAATCGACACCTAAATGGCACGAAAGGTCTTAAAATTGACAGGAATGGGTCGAAAGTTCTTAAAATCGTCAAAATAATGGGGCGAACGTCTTAAAATTAGAAAAGCAATGGGGCTAAACATGAGGGAGAAAGGAGTCAAGGAAAAAATCCCTAAAGTGGAAATCTCCCCTTAAAGGCATCGACAATTTAAACTGCAGTACGAACTTTACAATCGATCAATCATTTTACACAAGGGGAAATAGTTGCAAAATAGTTACAAAATCATTGGTAAATCATTTAGTTCGCATGAATTTAAGAACTTCTTCTTTAATCGAATTGTCAATCTGTGGAATGGGCTTCCCAGAGATGCTATAAACTACATCACCGTTGCTTCTTTTAAAGTTCGCCTAGACAAGCACCTTGCCCAAAACCCATGGATGACTGCATTTGTAAGTGAATCAAATTATTTCCTTAGTACTGTATTGTTATTTTATTAACCTAATTGAATTCACACTTTATCGTATCCTCTCCGAGAAACTGTTGGGCGCTTAAAACAACAGTAACTTAGAGAGCAAGTAACCTTGAGGGGTCGCAAGATCTGTTGTTGCTTGATTTAATTTGTAATTCTCTCTCTCTCTCTCTCTCTCTCTCTCTCTCTCTCTCTCTCTCTCTCTCTCTCTCTCTCTCTCTCTCTCTCTCTCTCTCTCTCTCTCTCTCTCTCTCTTCTCCTCTCTCTCTCTCTCTCTCTCTCTCTTCTCTCTCTCTCTCTCTCTCTCTCCTCTCTCTCTCTCTCCCTCTCTCTCTCTCTCTCTCTCGCTTTTTACTTCTATTCCACTCTCTCCTATCTCTCTCGCTCTCCCTCTCTCTCTCTCTCTCTCTCTCTCTCTCTCTCTCCACACAATGTATTCATCTGGTAAGGTACTGGTTGGACGACCAAACTTGCCACTAGATAATTAAGTTAGGGGAGATGTGAAGATGGTGAGAGGACAGATAGCACTGATTCTCTCTCTGACACTGCTCTGCTCCCCCCCCCCCCCCCCTCTCTGTCTCTCTCTCTCTCTCTCTCTCTCTCAGCGACCATCGTACGACAGCGACCATCGTACGATAACTTTCACTTTAAAGTTTACTAGTAACGAACCAAATAGTAGCATCGAAAAAGTCCCTAATTTCAAGAAAGCAAACTTCCATAAACTTAGAGCTATGTTTAAAGAAACTGACTGGAGCTTTTTAATTCACAATAACGACATAAATACATCTTGGAAGTTATTCGAAGCCACTTACCTAAAAGCAGTGCAAGACTGCATACCATCGAAAACTCGGCGTCCAGGCCATAATAATAAGCCCAAATGGTGGAATAAAGATATTTCAAACTGCCTGCTTGCTAAAAAATTTGCTAATGATAGATTAAAATCCTCACAAAATGACGAAGAACGGCTGAAATTTGTAGAGCTACGACGCAAAGCCAAAAAGTTAATTAAGCAAAGTAAAAAGACCTTAGAGTTACATATTGCGAATCAAAGTAAAAACAAACCCGAAAGAATTCTATAGTTATATCAGAAAGAAAAAAGTCGTTACTTCAACTGTTGGACCGTTAGTCGATGAAAATGGAGAATACACCAAAGACGAAGAACAAATGAGTAATGCCCTCAATACCTTCTTTGCATCAGTTTTTACAACAGAAGACCTCAGTGATATCCCTACACCATCGCCGATTCAGATTGATAATTCAGATGTTCTAAGCAATATCACCGTTACAGAGAGAGAAGTATTGAATTGTTTAGATAAACTCAAGGTAAATAAAACGCCTGGACCTGATACAATCTCGCCTAGAGTTCTAAAGGAAGCTAAGGATGAGCTCTCTAAACCACTGACATTACTATTCAATAAATCCTTGCAGTCTGGAACTATGCCCGATCAGTGGAAGCTAGCCAACGTAACACCGATATTCAAAAAAGGCAGCAAATCCCTACCCAGTAACTATCGTCCAATTAGCTTAACCTCAGTTGTATGTAAAATGCTAGAAACGGTCATACGAGACAGACTCGTAAATCACTTAGAGGAAAATAACATACTTAAAGATACTCAACACGGCTTTCGTAAAAAACGTTCCTGTTTAACAAACCTCTTAGACTTCTTCCACGATATCCTCAACCTCTACGATGAGAGTAAAGCTGTAGATATTATATACCTTGATTTTCAAAAGGCCTTTGACAAAGTTCCCCACAAACGTTTACTGCTAAAACTAAAAGCGCATGGAATACAAGACGGTGTGTTGAAATGGATAGAAAATTGGCTCAGCGACAGAAAGCAAAGAGTAGTCATAAACGGTAAGGCATCAAAATGGACCAATGTAAGTAGCGGGGTACCCCAGGGATCGGTACTAGGACCAATTCTCTTTCTAATTTACATCAACGACATAGATGAGGGTCTCACCTGTACAATCTCAAAATTTGCTGACGATACAAAAATTGCAAATAGCGTACTCTCAAAAGAACAAGTTGACGATATGCAACACAATCTAGATAAATTGTCATGTTGGGCCCAAATTTGGCAAATGAGTTTCAATGCGGATAAATGTAAAGTACTACATATCGGATACCTAAATGAGAAAGCAAACTATTCGATGAATGGCACTCAGCTTAAGAATGTAAACAGAGAAACCGATCTGGGAGTAACAATATCGAGTAACCTAAAACCGAGTCAACAATGTTCAGAAGTTGTTAAGAAGGCAAACAAAATAATTGGCTTTATAGGCAGGTCATTTGAGCATAAATCCAAAGAAGTTATCCTAACCCTTTACAATTCATTAGTCCGCCCTCTTCTGGAATACTGCGTTCAATCCTGGTGCCCTTATTACCAAAAAGATATAAACAAGCTAGAACGAGTTCAACGTAGAGTTACCAAAATGATACCTAGCCTAAAGAACAAACCATACGAAGAGCGTCTTAGAGAATTAAATCTATTTCCTTTAACCCAGCGCAGATTAAGAGGTGACTTAATTCAAGTGTTCAAAATCATCAAAGGCATCGACAATATGAACTGTAGTAAGTACTTCACTATCGACCAATCTAATTACACGCGGGGAAACGGTTGCAAAATTATTGGTAAATCTTTTAACTCACACGAATCTAAGAATTTCTTCTTCAATCGAGTTGTCAACTTGTGGAATGGGCTTCCCCGAAACGTTATAGACTGCATCACCGTTGATTCATTTAAACTCCGCCTAGACAAATATCTCGCATCAAACCCGCGACTGACTGCGTTTGTAAATGAATAACTTTATTTATCCCCCCCTCAGTTACTAACCCATCTGTCCCCTACTAACTTCCTAATCCTGCCACGGACATTAGTTCCAGGGCAGTAATTCCCTTTCCAATGTTCCCTTACCCACTCTAAACCACTGTTTGGACACTTGATCCTCAGTGTTTTGGAGGACAAGCAACCTAGAAGGGTCACTAGATCTGCTGTTGCTTGATTTCCTTTGTACTCCTTTGTACTCCTTTGTACTCTCTCTCTCTCTCTCTCTCTCTCTCTCTCTCTCTTCTAATTTCACCAGTTCCTCGCTCAACTCATCCAATCTCCTCCTCCCTCAACCATACACAAGACGTCATCTCAGCGGAGCAGATTTTTTTTTTGCAACACACATTTTTAATTGCCTCATTAAGAGGGGATATCACTTTTTGGGCGATTTTTGCATGTACTCATTATTTTTCTAGTTTCCTTCCTAGACCTCAATCAAATTTAAAAAAAATCCATTATATCCCCCTTCCAGATTAATTTGTAAATTTGTTGGTAGAAAAATTTCCCGGCCTATGGCCGATTCTTCGAACATTACAGGCTCACTATCGTTCGCCAGGGAAAAAATCGACACCTAAATAGTAAGAAAGGTCTAAATATTGACGAAGAAATGGGGTGAAAGGCCTTACAATCAACTAACTAATGGGGCAAACATCTTAACATCTGGGAACTAATGGGGATAAACATGAGGGAGAAACTGGTCCAGAACACCGGCCTATCCTATGCTAAAAAATTTGCTAATGATAGATTAAAATCCTCACAAAATGACGAAGAACGGGTGAAATTTGTAGAGCTACGACGCAAAGCCAAAAAGTTAATTAAGCAAAGTAAAAAGACCCTAGAGTTACATATTGCAAATCAAAGTAAAACAAACCCGAAAGAATCCTATAGTTATATCAGAAAGAAAAAGTAGTTACTTCAACTGTTGGACCGTTAGTCGATGAAAATGGAGAATACACCAAAGACGAAGTACAAATGAGTAATGCCCTCAATACCTTCTTTGCATCAGTTTTTACAACAGAAGACCTCAGTGATATCCCTACACCATCGCCGATTCAGATTGATAATTCAGATGTTCTAAGCAATATCACCGTTACAGAGAGGGAAGTATTGAATTGTTTAGATAAACTCAAGGTAAATAAAACGCCTGGACCTGATACAATCTCGCCTAGAGTTCTAAAGGAAGCTAAGGATGAGCTCTCCAAACCACTGACATTACTATTCAATAAATCCTTGCAGTCTGGAACTATGCCTGATCAGTGGAAGATAGCCAACGTAACACCGATATTAAAAAAAGGCAGCAAATCCCTACCCAGTAACTATCGTCCAATTAGCTTAACCTCAGTTGTATGTAAAATGCTAGAAACGGTCATAAGAGACAGACTCGTAAATCACTTAGAGGAAAATAACATACTTAAAGATACTCAACACGGCTTTCGGCTTTCGTAAAAAACGTTCCTGTTTAACAAACCTCTTAGACTTCTTCCACGATATCCTCAACCTCTACGATGAGAGTATAGCTGTAGATATTATATACCTTGATTTTCAAAAAGCCTTTGACAAAGTTCCTCCACAAACGTTTACTGCTAAAACTAAAAGCGCATGGAATACAAGACGGTGTGTTGAAATGGATAGAAAATTGGCTCAGCGACAGAAAGCAAAGAGTAGTCATAAACGGTAAGGCATCTAAATGGACCAATGTAAGTAGCGGGGTACCCCAGGGATCGGTACTAGGACCAATTCTCTTTCTAATTTACATCAACGACATAGATGAGGGTCTCACCTGTACAATCTCAAAATTTGCTGACGATACAAAAATTGCAAATAGCGTACTCTCAAAAGATCAAGTTGACGATATGCAACACAATCTAGATAAATTGTCACATTGCCCAAATTTGGCAAATGAGTTTCAATGCGGATAAATGTAAAGTACTACATATCGGATACCTAAATAAGAAAGCAAACTATTCGATGAATGGCACTCAGCTTAAGAATGTAAACAGAGAAACCGATCTGGGAGTAACAATATCGAGTAATCTAAAACCGAGTCAACAATGTTCAGAAGTTGTTAAGAAGGCAAACAAAATAATTGGCTTATAGGCAGGTCATTTGAGCATAAATCCAAAGACGTTATCCTAACCCTTTATAATTCCTTAGTCCGCCCTCTTCTGGAATACTGCGTTCAATGCTGGTGCCCTTATTACCAAAAAGACATAAACAAGCTAGAACGAGTTCAACGTAGAGTTACCAAAATGATACCTAGCCTAAAGAACAAACCATACGAAAAGCGTCTTAGAGAATTAAATCTATTTCCTTTAGCCCAGCGCAGATTAAGAGGTGACTTAATTCAAGTGTTCAAAATCATCAAAGGCATCGACAAAATGAACTGTAGTAAGTACTTCACTATCAACCAATCTAATTACACACGGGGCAACGGTTGCAAAATTATTGGTAAATCTTTTAACTCACACGAATCTAAGAATTTCTTCTTCAATCGAGTTGTCAACTTGTGGAATGGGCTTCCCCGAGACGTTATAGACTGCAGCACCGTTGATTCATTTAAACTTCGCTTAGACAAATATCTCGCATCAAACCCGCGACTGACTGCGTTTGTAAATGAATAACTTTATTTTATCCTCCCCTCAGTTACTAACCCATATGTCCCCTACTAACTTCCTAGTCCTGCCACGGACATTAGTTCCAGGGCAGTAGTTCCCTTTCCAATGTTCCCTTACCCACTCTAAACCACTGTTTGGACACTTGATCCTCAGTGTTTTGGAGGACAAGCAGCCTAGAAGGGTCACTAGACCTGTTGTTGCTTGATTTCCTTTGTACTCCCTCAACCACACACAAGCCGTCATCTCAGCGGAGCAGATTTAAGATGCAACACACATTTTGAATTGCCTCATTAAGGGGGGATATCACTTTTTGGGCGATTTTTGCATTTATTCATTATTTTTCTAGTTTCCTTCCTAGACCTCAATCAAATTTAAAAAAACATCCATTATATCCCCCTTCTAGATTAATTTGTAAATTTTTTGGTAGCAAAATTTCCCGGCCTAAGGCCGATTCTTCCAACATTACAGGCTCACTATCGTTCGCCAGGGAAAAAATCGACACCTAAATAGTAAGAAAGGTCTAAATATTGACGAAGAAATGGGGCGAAAGGCCTTACAATCGACTAACTAATGGGGCAAACATCTTAACATCTGAAAACTAATGGGGATAAACATGAGGGAGAAACTGGTCCAGAATACCGGCCTATCCCCCACTTAAACCAAGATGAAGACAGTATAAAAAGAGAGAGAAAAGACCCATTACATCAACAACATCTTTAAGGGAGCCCACCTCGTGTTTTTCACTTTTTCTCCCTCTCTCTTTGGCTTGTATCCATTCGGCCCCATTCAGCCTACTGTTTTAAGACGTTTACCCCCATCCAGGTGTCAATACTTTCCTGGCGAGCGGTAGCGAGCCATCATATATATATTTTTGTTTTGACTGCAAGCTAAATTTGTACATTTTTGGATAAAAAAATGTCTCCGGCGAAGCCAGATTTCTCCATACAATGCTGGCTCGCTTTCGCTCGCCAGAAAGAAATCGACACCTGGATGGGGATAATCGTCTTAAAACAGTAGGCTGAATGGGGCCGAATGGATACAAGCCAGAGAAAGAGAGAAAAGGAGAGAAGAAAAAAAACCGGTGACCCCCCCCCCCCTTAAACCAAGATGAAGACAGTATAAAATGAGAAAGACAAAACAGCCATTACATCAACAACAACAACAACAACAACAACAAAACAACAGAAACATTAACGGAGATGAGAGGCATTAGGGACAATTGTCTGGGGAGTTTTACGCTTTTGTTACATGTCCCTTGACTTGGGAGAGAGGGAGGGAGGGAGGGCGGTAGGTAGTTATAGTGTGTGTGTGTGTGTGTGTGTGTGTGTGTGTGTGTGTGTGTGTGTGTGTGTGTGTGTGTGTGTGTGCGCGCGCGCGCGCGCGCTGTAGTCACTCGCATTCTTCAATAACCATGAGCGGGAGAGTGGAGACAATTTTAGCCCGCACCCCGACACGTGCCATCATATTAAGGCTGGTTCAGACGGACATGTTTTTATCCACCGTCCCTTGGGGGCGGAGCATTGGAAGGGCAACTCTCGCCGTGGTGTCATATTTCTCTGGGGAATTCAGGGAACCAACTGGTTGGTTTCTTAGCTACTCGCCGCTCCCAGTTGTTGGCGTATATCCGATACAATGACTTGGCCGCTTGTTTGGCCACCTTTCGTACCACACGAAAAACAAAAGACGTCGAGTAATGCGTGTTTGTTTACATTCATACCATTCCACTTCAAGAAACAAAAACGATATATTAAGCAGGTCATATACGAAGAAGATATATGATACTATTCTGAGATGATAAGAAGAAAGAAGAGGTAAAAATAATAATTACAGAAATATGAAAAGAAGGATAAAAGTCGGTCAACTCATTCACTTGATAATAACAAAACAAATAGGGAGGCAATCTCACTAACCTAACATCAACCAGTCGTGTATACCACTATATTCCAAGCACCAACAGACGCATTAGGTTTATCTTAAGTTTATTCTTAAGTATGTCTGCCATAACAAAACGCATACGATCTTGTGAGTTGGTACAATATCCATTGTTAATATTTTACTATAGTTTGCCATCGCCCGTTTTCTTTTAATTGCTCCCATCATTGTATTGTAACCGCCCGCATTCAAGGACTTGCCAATAATAACAACTAGAGCTTACCAGCCTTACCTCATGTATTTATCTCACCCCTGTTCATTATAACCATCATCCTGCACCCCTAAGACCCTCTACAAACATGAGTGGCCCAAAGATGCACTCATATCACTATGTAAATTGATACATATGGATTCTGCTTGATCATTCTCCGTCCCCAGTCCCTACATTTGACTTGGCTCTCTCGTGTGAACACTTTTTTAATTTTGCCGGAAATTTTACAGCAACTCAGGACGGGGGAGAGAATTGGAAACAAAAACTGTCCGTCTGAACCGGCCTTTAAGGTAAACCACGCATCTCTCTATCTCACACACACACTCACTCTCTCTCTCTCACTCACACATAGGCTACACACTCTCTTTTTCACACCCACCCTCTCTCTCTCTCACACACCCACCCTCTCTCTCACACACACACTCTCTCTCTCTCTCTCTCTCACACACACACACACACTCTCACACCCACCCTCTCTCTCTCACACACCCACCCTCTCTCTCTCTCACACACACTCTCTCTCTCTCACACACACCCACTCTCTCTCTCACACACCCACTCTCTCTCTCTCTCTCTCTCTCACACACACTCCATCTCTCTCAATCTCACACACTCTCTCTCTCTCCCCCCGTTTATAGTCTAAGTTTAAAATGGTCTATAGAGCAAATTTAAAACAAAAAAATACTTAAGCAAAAACCTCTTGCAGTCGAATTAATAGAGTAAGGAAATCGTCGTAAATAAACTAAACATTTTAAGCCCTTCATTAATTGAGCATGATTGTATTCCTTGTATTCTGGCTACCATATGAAGATTATATTTAGCTTAGGAAGGAGTTTTGGATGTCAGGCTTGCTTGAGGTATACATTAACTCTGATTCCTAAAGGGCCTGCCACAGCTGAGAATAATCGTCTATTGATAACATGAATACACTGAATGGAGTAATCCTATTACTAAAAGGGTTAAGGGGTAGTGGTTATTTTTTGGCCTATATATTTAATTATTTACCGGTATATATTTTTTTACTTTTCTTGCTAGACCTCCAATCAAACTTTAAAAAACCCACCCCATAGACCCCCCGTCAAGTTAATTTGTACATTTTTCGTTAGAAAAATGTCCCAGCCGAAGGCCGGTTCCTCCTAAAATTACTGGCTCGCTATCGCTCGCCAGGGAAAAATTGACACATAAATGGCACAAATAAATGGGGTGAGAGGTCTCAAAATTGCCAAACTAATGGAACAAACTTCTTAAGATATCAAAACACACACACACAACCAACCAACCACTCACACACACACACACACACACACACTAAATCAGCGTATTACAATCAACTCCCGAGCCTCCCTAATTCAATTCCCTTGCATAATATCCTAACTAGCCACAACCCTCCCACCGTTTTCAAGCCAGAACGGCCACATACCTAAACGGCCACAGCCAAAGATTGCCATAAAAGATACTGACGCCTCAAAATAGCCGGAAAATGCGCTCGTCTGACTTCGCTCTCACGCTGTTTGTGTCTTACATCCTTTTTCAATCCATTTCCATTCTTTCCAAATCCATGCTCATCCTTTGTCAATCTATTTCCAACATTTTCCAATTAATTTCCAATCTATTTCCATCCTTTACCAATCTATTTCCACCCGTTCATAATCCATGTTCATCCTTTCCCAATCTATTTCCATCCTTTGCCAATCCATGTGTTTTTAGCTTCCCCTCTATACTAAAACTCCCCAGACCCCTTTGCAACTTAAGCCAATCAGTACCGGTGACGTACTTTGCAACTTAAGCCAATCAGTACCGGTGACGTACTTTCCATCATAGTCTGATGGCAAATATTAGACGATTTCATTCCGCTTAACCCTATTAGGAGCAGGGCGGGCCAATTTAGATCATCCCAGTTTTACTCCATTAGCTTGGAGATTTTAAGACGTTTCATCTCATTAGTTTGGCGATTATATGATGGTTCAACCCAATGAGGTGTCGATGTTTCGTGGGCGAGCGATAGCGAGCCTTCAATTTGGGAGGGCCGGGAAATTTTTCTACTGAAAAATGTACACATTTAGCTTGAAGGGACGATATTTTTTAGTTTGAAGGGGGTCTGGAGAGGCGTTTTTTAAATTCTAGGGGGTAAACTAAAAATACGTTGTTCGAAAATGGCAAACACAATTAAAACCCTCCATAATTAAACAAAATACCAAAATAACCCCCGAGACGTTGCACCAGATAGTGTTAACCCGTTCAGTACCGGTTCCGTCCTTTTAAAATTATTCTTGCTACTATAAGACGATTGTATTCAGTTTATACTAAGCTTCGAACTATCTCACTTAACCCTTTTTACTATCACTGATTCCTTCTTAAACTGCATAAAATCGTCTCAATATAGTTAGAATAAAATACAAAAGACGTCGCCGGTATAGAAGGGGTTAAGAAGGATGTGTACCAATTAAAAGGCTACAAACGATCTCAATTAATCCTTATTGCTACGAGATCCTTCCTAAGCTTCATAAAATCGTCTAAATGCAAGTGCAATAAAAAACAAAAAGACGCCGTCGGTACAGAAGGGGTTAATATGTACATTTGTAGTCATCAACGTGCAACAGTGAGCATTATTGGGTGACCACTGATGTTCTCGGGAGGCACAATACGCGAGTACAATTAATTATGCAAATCTTACGAAAGGTATTGCTGACCACCTCCTTAGCTTCCACTGCATATATACATTGTGTTTTATTTAAGGGGGGTGACCTGCTTTTTGTTATTTCTGTCCTTTTCTCTCTTTCTCTGGCTTGTATCCATTCGGCCCCATTCAGCCAACTATTTTAAGACGTTTATCCCCATCCAGGTGTCGATTTCTTCCTGGCGAGCGATAGCGAGCCAGCATTATATGAAGAAATCCGGCTTCGCCGGAGAAATTTTTCTATCGGAAAATGTACAAATTTAGCCTGCTGTCAAACAAAAATAAAAAATATGCTGGCTCGCTACCGCTCACCAGTAAAAAATTGACACCTGGATGGGGATAAACGTCTTAAAACAGTAGGCTGAATGGGGCCAAATGGATACAAGCCAGAGAAAG
Organism: Paralithodes platypus; assembly: GCA_032716605.1. Lineage (NCBI taxonomy): Eukaryota > Metazoa > Arthropoda > Malacostraca > Decapoda > Lithodidae > Paralithodes > Paralithodes platypus. The sequence goes on along the minus strand of CM064527.1, from coordinate 42,709,558 downwards.
AGAGAAAAGGACAGAAATAAAAAAAAGCAGGTCACCCCCCTTTAGTGTTCCCAAGTATTGTTGCTCGTACGTTCATATTATTGTTGCTCGTACGTTCATATTATTGTTGCTCGTACGTTCATATTGTTGCTCGTACGTTCATATTATTGTTGCTCGTACGTTCATATTATTGTTGCTCGTACGTTCATATTATTGTTGCTCGTACGTTCATATTATTATCTTCGGATACAAAGGAGATTCAATTAAGGCCGAGACAAATTTGAAGTTTTAAGTATCAGAATTAATGACCACGACTGTATTTTAAGACACCAAACACGTCATTCATTTCCAGCACACCCAGCCAAGATTTGTGGAGAAGGCGCTAATTGCCTCAGAGTACCATTGCAAGGAGCTACTCTTTCTATTTTTCTTTCTCTCTCTCTCTCTCTCTCTCTCTCTCTCTCTCTCTCTCTCTCTCTTTTACTATCTCTCTCTCTCCAGCTGATGACTGTAGCGAGCAAGTGATACAAGTGCTGCTGCAGAATACTATGAGGGACTGGAGTTCTCGATAAGGGGCTCCAGTCCTGACGCTATTCTTGACTTACAGTGTGCTGGCTTAATAATCCTGATGAGTTGATAGCCTCCTAAGTCCTATTTTAACGAATAACAGAACATTCTTACCAGGGATTCGTTTAGCAGAGCAATGTGCAGAAGATACGTAGCAGACACTGACCTGAAAAACAATAGGGATTGGTGATATTAGTACAATTTGTCACTGCATATTCTTACAATATATTATTAGCAAGATTAGATAAACTTATTCAGTACCGGTGTCATCCTATCAACATTAATCTGACTATTATTAACAAATGTCATTCAGTGTAGAAAGGGCCTCCAGTAACTAGCAGGGTTCGAACTATCTCACTTAACCCTTTTTACTACAACATATTCTTCTTGAACTGCACACAATATTCTAAATATAGCTAGAAGGAAATATAAAGACGTCGCCGGTACAGAAGGGGTTAACACATACGAAAAACATGAACACCGTCAAAGGTATATAGATATGTGTATAGAGTAACATATATATAGATGGGTAGAGATAGATAAATAGATAGATAGATAGATAAAAAGCGAATATGAGGTATGCAGCCACGCCAAAATAAAGACAGGAGGAGATGAAGTAGGGAGGGGGAAGAGAGAAGGAGAGAGAGAGAGAGAGAGAGAGAGAGAGAGAGAGAGAATGATTGATGAACAGAGAATGGAAAGAGAGGGAAGAAGAAAAACGAGAGACGCGAATGATGATGTAGGAAGGGAGAGAAGTGAAGTGAAGTGAAAGGGAAGGAGAGATAGAGAGAGAGAGAGAGAGAGAGAGAGAGAGAGGAAAAGGAATTTATAACACTAAAAGGTGAGTGATGAGACGATTAATTTAGGAGCACACTTCTGTACGCATTACAAGGAGAGAGTTACTAGGAGTTACAAGGAAGTTAGTATCTCTGAGACCTTGCGGTCCATTCCGAGAAGATACTCGAAGTGGAAGGAGATAGACTGTTTAGTGCACTACACTCTTTACAGAGTGTGCAAAATACTATCTACTGAGTTCTACTCTCTTCTTGAACTGCTCTACTGAAGAATTGTTTACAACTTCGGAGGGAAATTTGTTCCAGGTAGAATAGATAGTATATGTGAACATGTTTCCACAAATACTAGTGCTGAATCTTTTCAATTCTAATTTCCAGCCATGGTTGTGTGTTGAATTCGTATTGAGGCTAAACATTTTGCTATAATCAACGTTGTCAAACCCATTATATAAGTATTTTAAAAACTTCAATGAGCTGACCTCGTAGTCGACGTGTCTTCAACGGAACTCAAATGGGACTTCAGTAATTGAGCTGCTATTTCTACCAGTTGGGAAGAGTCAACCAGTAAATAGGTAGGCCAAACATCCCGACCCCCAACCTCTCATAACTTAATAAAGGGCTTCAGTAATTGAGCTGTTATTTCTACCGGTTGGGAAGAGTCAACCAGTAAATAGGTGTGGACAATTACAGCCCTTACTGAGATACAATATTTAACCCATTCAGTACCGGCGACGTCCTTTTTATCATATTCTGGCAACTATAAGACGATTTTGTTCAGCTTAGGAAGGACATCTACCCATTAAAAGGCTGCAGTCTATCTCAATTAATGTTTATAGCTACCACAGAGCCTTCCTAAGCACATAATGTTTATAGCTACCACAGAGCCTTCCTAAGCACATAATCGTCTAAATGTAACTTAAATCACACATAAAAGACGTCACTGGTACAGAAAGGGTTAACCCCCCCTTTTTTTTTTTTTTTTTTTTTCCAACTACTCCCTCTCGGGCATAGGCTGATAGCCTTTTTACACTCTACCGCTGAACACGGTGAGGCCCGTGAGGTCTTGTTCCAGTCTAGGGAGTGAGACATGCGAAGCACCCCGGCTCGAAGCAATCCCATCTCTGAAGCCGCCTCGCCTCTGCGCTTCACAGTCTCATCCCTCACACTCGGACCCTCACTCTCAGAACGCCACCTATTGAGCAATTAACTCACTAGGCATTGCCCCCCTGTAGCATATTTTTGAATATGGGAATATTTATACAATGCTATTTTAATCAGGGAACAATGAGGGTATTTTTTTGGCATTTCGGTGTGCTGTGGTAATGCACTGATACTAGGTACAGCACAAATTCCATCCCAATAATATCTTCCCATTGACATATTGGGATTCGAACCCGGGTCCATTGGATTACCAGTCCAGTGGCAAGACCACTCCGTCACACCTCCCCTACCGATGACGTCTTATATTTTCATTCTAGCTATATTTAGAAGATGTTATGCAGTTGACGAAGGATCTGTGGTAGTAACAATGATTCAGTGAGATAGTTCGGAACCTATCAACTACTGGAGACCCTTCTTAAGCTGAATAAAATCGTCTAATAGTAGCTAGAATAAAGTGAAAAGGACGGTGCCGGTACAGAAGGGGTTTTAACAGTCCTTGTCCAATCATCCTGAACGAACTATTGGTGCAGTAACATCATAGTGGCGACAATGGTGGGTTATTTAAGGGGAAATTTCCACTTGAGGGATTTTTTCTGGACCCCTTTCTCACTCATGTTTAGCCCCATTGCTGTTTTTTTTAAGACGTTCGCCCCTATAGTTTGGCCATTTTAAGAACTTTCGCCCGATTTCTGTTAATTTTAAGACCTTTCGTGCTATTTACAGTAGGTGTTGATTTTTTTCTGGCGAGCGATAGCGAGCCTGTAATTTAAGAGGAACCGGCCGTTGGCCGGGAATCTTTTCTACCAACATATGTAAAAATTTATCTTGAAAGGGGGTCTAGGGGGTATAATTTTAAGCTTGATGGAGGTCTAGGGAACAAACTAAAAACTTCCCCTTAAGCAGACGGAAAATTACCATGTCTCCATCTAAAATACTCAATTGTTATCATGATTTTGTAATTATATAAAAAATCGTTACAAAATCATAGATGGGTTATAATTGGCGACAAAATCATAGATGGGTTATAATTGGCGACAAAATTCGCTTAAAACAGAAGATTATTTCAGAAGGTCGCAAGTCAAAGTTGTCGTAAAATGTTGCCGGAAAATTGCGACAAGACTTTTATAATTTAAGCCGGTATCACACGAGAGCATTTATAGTCAACATTCGATGATCAACATTTTTCTGGCAACATTTCTGAAATATTTTGCACTGGTATCGGAAACTAGACTGGTGATAGATCAATTTAGGTTACATAAATGTTTAAAATGTTGACCTCATAAGCTGCTAGACCAATGTTGAGGATAAATGTTGAGTGAAAAAGCGCTCGTGTGAGACCGGCTTTAGGCAAATGGTAAGGTTATGTAAGTGAAGTGAGAGAACATGTAAGTTACTATTATGACTATATATACAGTACGGTTATGTGCTTTCATAATACGTGTACTAGCCCCAAACGCGCGAACAACTGTGGCTTTCATCCATCTGACACATTTCATCCATCAGACACATTTCATCCATCCGACACATTTCACCCATCCGACACATTTCATCCATCCGACACATTTCATCCATCCGACACATTTCATCCATCCGACACATTTCATCCATCCGACACATTTCATCCATCCGACTCATTTCATCCATCCGACACATTTCATCCATCGGACACATTTCATCCATCCGACACATTTCATCCATCCGACACATTTCACCCATCCGACACATTTCATCCATCCGACACATTTCACCCATCAGACACATTTCATCCATCCGACACATTTCATCCATCATATTTCATCCATCCGACACATTTCACCCATCCGACACATTTCATCCAGCCGACACATTTCACCCATCCGACACATTTCACCCATCCGACACATTTCATCCATCCGACACATTTCCTCTAATATTTATGCATTCTGGTTATCAGTAGACGATTCTATTTAGAGCACTAAGGACTTGGAAGTCAAAGAGTTAACCCTTACAGTACCGGTGACGTCCTTTTTAGCAGATTCTGGACACTATTAGACGATTATATTCAGCTTAGGAAGGACCTCTAGTAATAATATGGCTTCAAACTATCTCAACCAACCTTTTAACTACGGTACCACAGATCCTTCCTAAGCTGCTTGATATCGTATAAATATAGCTAGAATAAAATACGATACACGTCGCTGGTACTCAAGGGTTAATTGAAACATGCTTTACCCCTTTCATTGAAACATGCTTTACCCCTTTCATTGAAACATGCTTTACCCCTTTCATTGAAACATGCTTTACCCCTTTCATTGAAACATGCTTTACCCCTTTCATTGAAACATGCTTTACCCCTTTCATTCTTATATAGACTCCCAAACCTGAAAAACAGTCTAATGTTCGACAGAATACTAATTAAAAGGCGTCAGCAAATCTTGAAGGCGTATTTGACTCTCTGATTAAGGGGAGGTTTTTAGGTTTTTAGGTTTAGGTTTTAGGTAGAAAAATTTCCCGGCCGAAGGCCGGTTCCTCTTAAATTACAGGCTCGCTATCGCTCGCCAGGAAAAAATCGACACCTAATTTGCACGATCGGTCTTAAAATTAACAGAAATTGGGCGAAAGTTCTTAAGATCGCCTAACTTATCTCCAAATCTTAAAAGCATTGGGGCTAAACATGAGGGAGAAAGCGGTCCAGAAATAAATCCCTCAAGAGGAAATCTCCCCTTAAACCTAAACGCACACAGAGACTGGCAATACAGTTGACCTATATCCTAATTTAACGTATAGAACATATACGGTAGGAGAAGTTCAATAAGATAATATTATATCTCAAAATGAAGGGAGAGGCAGACCGTTTTTCTGGACCCCCTTTCTCCCTAGTGTTTAGCCCCCCACTAGTTTTGAGATTATAAGACGTTCGGCCCATTAGTTTGGCGATTATAACACCTTTCGCGCCATTTCGTTGTCAATTTTAAGACCTTTCGTGCCATTTAGGTGTCGATTATTTCCTGGCGAGGGATAGCGAACCTGCAATTTTAAGAGGAACCGGCCTTCGGCCGGGAAATTTTTCTACCGAAAAATTTACAAATTTATCTTGAAGGGGGGTCTAGGGGTGTTTTTCTAAGCTTGATGGAGGTCTAGGGAGAAAACTAAACAAATATATGAATACATTAATTAATAGACCAAACAAACGGTCAGTCTCCCCTTAAATGTATATATTAATGGAACACAACTGGCCTTGACTAAATGTAAGAAGTATGAGGTCAACACAAGGTGGAACATTATGGGGAGATTTCCACTTGAGGGATTGTTTTCTGGATCCCTTTCTCCCTCATGTACAGCCCCATTGCTTTTGAGATTTTAAGACTTTCGCCCCATTAGTTTGACGATCTTAAGAACTTTCGCCCCATTTCTGTTAAGACCTTTCGTGCCAATTAGGTGTCGATTTTTTCCTGGCGAGCGATAGCGAGCCTGTAATGTAAGAGGAACCGGCCTTCGGCCGGGACATTTTTCTACCGAAAAATGTACACATTTATCTTGAAAGGGGGTCTAGGGGGTGTAATCGTAAGCTTGATGGAAATATAGGGAACAAACTAAAAACCTCCCCTTAATTAAGCCTTTTAATTATACACTATAATAACAGTCACACAAACACGCACACATACAGTGCATATAGAAACATACAAATCACACACACACACACTCTCTCTCTTACATACACCCACCAGATGAAAGAACCCTGGCCACTAATGAGATTGCCGAGGCGTACAGCAAGCAGAAACACACACACACACACACACACACACATACCACAAACACTCTCAAATAGGCGAAAGACACACACACACACACACATGAAACACTTGCCTGTATAGTGTATATGCATGGCTGTAAGTGCACCAAACACTAAATAATGCCGTAACACAAAATATATCATAATGGTACCGGTACCATAAACATAATGGTACCGGTACCATAAACATAATGGTACCGGTACCATAAACATAATGGTACCGGTACCATAAACATAATGGTACCGGTACCATAAACATAATGGTACCGGTACCATAAACATAATGGTACCGGTACCATAAACATAATGGTACCGGTACCATAAACATAATTATATTTCCTGCTAACAAGGAAGTGTACCGGTATTTCAGTTGTTAAATCACTCGACTAGGCTATACTAGGAGTCAAACTAGGCTATACTAGGAGTCAAACTAGGCTATACTAGGAGTCAAACTAGGCTATACTAGGAGTCAAACTAGGCTATACTAGGAGTCAAACTAGGCTATACTAGGAGTCAAACTAGGCTATACTAGGAGTCAAACTAGGCTATACTAGGAGTCAAACTAGGCTATACTAGGAGTCAAACTTTTGAGTGATTAATTATTTCCAACACACCTAAATTACGGTACGGTACCTATAACGCACCTTGATTTTGGCTCTCTATTACTATTTCAACCTTGGGGAGGCGGGAGGCACTTGTTTCAGGTAGTTTTGCCTTTTGTCGCTTTCATGCACATAAATATTAACAAATATTATCCACGTATCAGAAAAATATAACATTCAACAAAGGCGTGGCTACTCCCAGACGTCAAGCAATTACACCTCTGCCTCCCACTAAATCTCTGAAAAATGTCGAGCCATGTACGAAATTGGGATGGAGGCATGGACAACATTTAATGAAGCTAAATGGGGTATCCGCGAGATATTGTATTGTCATTTTTCGTAGGTTAACAATTGTCTAGTAACGTTTCAGGAATCTTTTGTTCTGGTATAAGACACTAGAATTAAGTTAGATTAATTTAGATGCGTTCAATAATGGTGTGGTTACCCCTAGACGTCAAACAAATACACCTGTTACCCCTAACTCGCAGATTAGGATAGTTCAAGCCATATTCAGGTACAGTTAAGAGTATAAATGGCGACATATCCCTTTGAATTAGTATCGAATGCAAACGTGACAATTAAATACTTTATTATTGCCCAGATACTTCCGAACTTGGCTTTAAAGGTTCAAAGACTCGAATGATATGATCATGACTGTTATATTCATATTTCAATTAGTTATTAATACCTGGTTAAGAAAACATCAACATTAATTTGGGACACAACCTTTGAACATGACACTACAGTATTTAAATTACTACAGAAAGTTCTATTTCTTACCTTTGTATCGTTAATTTAGCAACGTATTCCTTTCAAATGTTATATGAATGATGTCTTGTAGCATACGGTACATCATGATATTTTACGTGGTATGTTGTTGTTGTTGTTGCTGTTCCCCAAGCTGCCTGGCCGAACAGCCCCAAGGCCCCGAGCAAGGCCAAGGCCATAACCGAGCGCCCCTACAGAACCTTCCCTGCCGACCACAATAAAGCCTGGGTGACCGAAGCCACTCCATGGCGGGGAGCTAAGGAGGGTGCGGAAACGCCCGGGAAACCAAAGACCCACCCAGGGCCCTGTGCCCCTCAGCAATTATGAAGAGAAAGTTGAGGGGCAAAGGAAAAATGTGACGCTTTGGCTTCCAATCTTGGTAGATTGGGAGGTCAATCCACGGAAGAGACGCCGTCACTTGAGATCTAGAAAATATATAAGTAAAAGGAACAGTCAGAGTAAGCTATGGGTATGGCAGAGATCGCTCAGTTCTCACTCTGATAGACCAGCCCATCACCACGTGGTATGTATTTTCATTAAATAACCAACCAGGCATATTGAATTATTACATGTATAATCTGTTATATTATTACATGTATAATCTGTTATATTATTACATGTATAATCTGTTATATTATTACATGTATAATCTGTTATATTATTACATGTATAATCTGTTATATTATTACATGTATAATCTGTTATATTATTACATGTATAATCTGTTATATTATTACATGTATAATCTGTTATATTATTACATGTATAATCTGTTATATTATTACATGTATAATCTGTTATATTTCATAAACGTCTGGAGACAGACGTGTGTGTGTGTTTGTGTGTAAATACAATTTTCATATTACATATTTGGTTACATCGTCCCAGAGTGTCAATCACCCATTATTATAAATAATCATAGAAATATTTCAAAGGCGGAAAAGCTAACATTACCACGCTCAACATATATATAATAAAGCTTAGTTAAACCTTCTGGACAGTAAGTAATTTATTACGAAAACGTCATTCCACATTTCTGAAATGAAGTACCGGTACGACTTTTCATCATTTAATTTTCAACACAATATTCTTCAGGCTGCATGAATAAAATATAGGTCAATTTAATATATCAAAATAATGTATTACAAAACTTGCAGCCATTATATTAATTAGGGTAGCAGAGTCAGTTATTTTAGTAGTTGCATTCATGATTATGATTGCAAAAATTAAAGTTTTAAACTATTTCTGTGATCACTTACATTTTTCCCACTATTGAGACGCACATATATTAGTCATTAACTATTTGCAAAACGCATTACCGTAACAATAATATAACGTGGCCTGTACATCATAACATTAGTACCACATATAACGTGGCCTGTACATCATAACATTAGTACCACATATAACGTGGCCTGTACATCATAACATTAGTACCACATATAACGTGGCCTGTACATCATAACATTAGTAACACATATAACGTGGCCTGTACATCATAACATTTTAGTACCACATATAACGTGGCCTGTACATCATAACATTAGTACCACATATAACGTGGCCTGTACATCATAACATTAGTACCACATATAACGTGGCCTGTACATCATAACATTAGTACCACATATAACGTGGCCTGTACATCATAACATTAGTTACCACATATAACGTGGCCTGTACATCATAACATTAGTACCACATATAACGTGGCCTGTACATCATAACATTAGTACCACATATAACGTGGCCTGTACATCATAACATTAGTACCACATATAACGTGGCCTGTACATCTAACATTAGTACCACATATAACGTGGCCTGTACATCATAACATTAGTACCACATATAACGTGGCTGTACATCATAACATTAGTACCATATAACGTGGCCTGTACATCATAACATTAGTACCACATAAAGTGGCCTGTACATCATAACATTGTACCACATATAAACGTGGCCTGTACATCATAACATTAGTCCACATATAACGTGGCCTGTACATCATAACATTAGTTACCCACATATAACGTGGCCTGTACATCATAACATTAGTACCACATATAACGTGGCCTGTACATCAAACATTAGTACACACATATAACGGCCTGTACATCATAAACATTAGCACATATAACGTGGCCTGTACATCATAACATTAGTACCACATATAACGTGGCCTGTACATCATAACATTAGTACCACATATAACGTGGCCTGTACATCATAACATTAGTACCACATATAACGTGGCCTGTACATCATAACATTAGTACCACATAACGTGGCCTGTACATCATAACATTAGTACCACATATAACGTGGCCTGTACATCATAACATTAGTACCACATATAACGTGGCCTGTACATCATAACATTAGTACCACATATAACGTGGCCTGTACATCATAACATTAGTACCACATATATACATTATTATCAACATCAATACATATTTACTTAACCCTTTCTGTACCGGTGCCGTTATTTTAACTCTATTCTGGCTACTATTAAACTATTTGATTTCGATTTAAAAGGGACTCCAAGAATTAACAGGCTTCGAACTATCTAACTTAACCCTTTTTGCTACCACAGATCCTTCTTAAACTAAATATAGCTAGAATAAAATTTAAAAAAACGTCACTGGTACAGAATGGGTTAAGGGGAGGTTTTTAGTTTGTTTCCTACTCCTCCAGGAATCTTAAAATTTCACCCCCTTGACCCCCTTTTAAAATAAATTTGTAAATTTTTCGGTAGAAAAATTTCCCGGCCGAAGGCCGGTTACTCTTAAATTACAGGCTCGCTATCGCTCCCCAGGATAAAATCGACACCTAAATGTCACGAAAGGTCTTAAAATTGACAGAATGGGGCGGATTCTTAAAATCACCAAACTAATGGGGCAAACGTCTTAAAATTTCAAAAGTAATGGGGCTAGACATGAGGGAGAAAGGGGTCAAGTGGAAATCTCCCCTTAAGTTTATCATTACACAATACAGTATGTCTGTTGAATTATATGTCAGCCCCACGAGCGAACCGCATTTTTCTTGGTATATTCAATTTCCTAATGGCTTTCAGCATTATTAAACACTACACCGAGCTTCAATAACATAAATGGATGGCAAAGTAAGGGGGGGGGGAGGACCGTTTTTCTGGACCCCCTTCTCCCTAATGTTCAGCCCCACTAGTTTTGAGATTATAAGACCTTCGGCTTATTAGTTTGGCGATTTTAACACCTTTCGCCCAATTTCGTTGTCAATTTTAAGACCTTTCGTGCCATTTAGGTGTCGATTATTTCCTGGCGAGCGGTAGCGAGCCTGCATTTTTAAGAGTTATTGGCCTTTGGCCGGGAAATTTTTCTACCGAAAAATTTACAAATTTATCTTGAAGGGGGGTCTAGGGGGTATTTTTCTAAGTTTGATGGAGGTCTAGGGAGGAAACTGAAAAAATTATATGAATAAATTAATTAAAAGACCAAACAAACGGCCAGTTTCCCCTTAGCAGCGATGAATTTCATATACCGGTACCAATATATAGTAGCAATATTATAAGTTTGATTCCCGAAGGGAAGTAGTGAAAACCTAATATTTAGTAGGGGCCCCGGAATTATTGACTATGTTGCCTATTAGTATAATAGTCTCCATTCAACACCCACGTCAGTCGTTTGAATCAACCGCCGCGAGGAAGAGTGAGTCATCTTCATAAGTGCAATGCTACTTCTCTTATGGTGTCGTCATAGATTGGGTACCGGTACCCACTACGAAAAAACTTCGTAAAAAATAAGAGAACACAAAAAGGAAAAAGAATTTTCCACTTTAACACTGTTATTCACAAGCTTCCCACATTCGGTGGATTTTCTTGCGTTGTGGCTTCTTACCGCCTCTCGCCAAGCGCAACAATTCCTCCTTCAATGATATATCAAGATAAACTCCAAATATCAGCGAATGGGAAGGGGATGGCTGGGAGGGACGTCGTCGTCAATGATTCCGGGGCCCCTACTAAATATTAGGTTTTCACTACTTCCCTTCGGGAATCAAACCTACAACTTAATAGTGGCCCCTTCATCATTGACGATGTTGCCTGAATTCCAAGACTGGAGGGGGACATTCGTAAATATCAAACTCTCAATAACCGCATGGTTAAGCTAAGAAACCTTATAACAGGAAAAAGAAACAATTGCGTTGTTGTGCATACAACAGTATAAAATAGGAAAGAGTGGGAGCAGTGCGTTGCTTCAAAGAAGCCTGCTCCAGCAACAGAGTCCTCTTCCATGAGGTATTTGTTGTAGCGTGTGACACAGAGTTAAATGCAAAAAAAAAACTTGTCACCTCGACCTGTAACCTGTGCTGAGCTCAGCTTGGTTCTTAGGTCCATTTATTGAGTCGCTTCGACCAATACTAAACTTAGTGAATCTAGTGCAAACTAGGCTGGAACATGTGTCGAGTCATTTCGACCAATACCAATCTTTCGTAATCTATGCAACTAGCATAAAACCTGCAATGTAGATATATAGCAATAATGAACAGTAGTGTAACACAATCTTTTATTATTCGTAAACTACATGAGCTTTTAATTAAGCTTTGCAAACTTAAAATGAATACATCAGATTTAATAATTAAACAAATTTTCTTGAGCTTCTTAGCTCGTGCATATCTATTTGGGCTTGGCCCGGCGTAAATAACGTCTAGCTTGCCCTGCATTAACTTGTAATTCTGTGGAAGGGGGTTCATCTCTTGTACTGGGATCCGCATACCCCCCCCCTTTTTTCTTAAGCCCCTATTGGGCGTCCACATCACAGTACTAACGGCTGGAATTACAAGGAAAACAACAGAAGGAGTGTGCCCTTGTGCAGACGATAAGAACAAAGGGCGGGGCCGTAATAGAAAACCAAGTTTGTAACCAAAAAAGGGAAAAAACACATGCAAAGAAAAAAGTCTGCACCGAGGGCGCCTCCTGTGACTACCACGTCCTCGGCTCACTTGGTGTGGAGCGAGGACACGTAGGATCCTGGAAAAAACTTAGAGAGCTAGAAAAAACAACTGGCTATATCAGTTAGTCCGCCGGGGGTTGTCAAAAAATGTCTAGTCTAAGAGGATCGAACAAGATACCTGTGGGACATGAGCCGTAGGACCTGAATGGCCCTGACCCCGGCTTCCCATGGCGGTAAATGTACCTCAGTCTGAACGTGTTTGTCTCATACCACTAAAAAATAGTTCACAATTATTTAGAGGTCAGAGAAAACTCCGGTTCAGCGCGGCTGGCCATATATTAAGGAAGGACAGGCTTCTAGTCTAAGCCGGAGGGAAAACAAGGAGCCTGGGATTGAAGGGGAAAACTGTCACTTTTGAAGAGTGATTGTTTGCGGCAATTACAGAACATTTAAGAGAGCTGATATGTTTGGAAGGCTAAGGATGAGACTGACATAGAGATCTCTCTGGTGCGTAAGGACTGCTAACAGCGTTAAGTTATCGCTAGGCCTTACTGAAAGTATATGCCTAAGTAACGACAAGCGCACGCTTTGGCCAGATCAATATAAGCCGCTCTACTGGCCGTGTGTAAGGAGAACGTGGCTGTAATGTCATATGGAACAAAATAAGGGCGAGAATCCATAACGGTTTTCATCTATCACATGTAAGAAGAAAAGTGGGGGGAAAGTAAATAACTGATTCGGCCTTAAGAGGTTATCGTAAAGTGGAGGAAATAACTGATTCGGCCTTAAGTGGCTATCGTAAAAGTGGGGACCTGCCACTAAGCTGTCCCTGACCCCGGTAAAATGTCTCGGTACGTGCGCACAGCTCGAATAAGCATATGGAAAGAGGAAGAAGTCCTTTCTAATAGTGGAGATGGGACTAACATCCCGCAGGGACGAATTTTCAGCTCCCCGCGGCGGGATTCTTCCCAAAAAGGGACAACCCCAACAAGGCTTGCCGAGGGCTTAAAATATGCGTAATCATGAAGTGAGCTTATCGAGAGTGAATACTGATTCGCGTTGTACTGCACGTAACGTAAACAGAGGGGCATCCTGGGGAACTGACAAGTATAACTGAAATAGAGACCCCTGAGGATACCGTCCTCCAACCCATCTAGATGTACAGACTAGTAGGACATCATCCTAAAGACATCCTGGTAGCCGCTTGCCGGTGGATGGTTGTCTGGTTTATAACCCAAGTTAGTGTGAGAGAGGTGGCCTTTCCTGGTGTGGGCCTGCCGCAGGGTTAACTGCGTACGTACACCAGACCTGGGCCGGGGATCGTGTGTGTCCCTCTGTGTAATTACTAGGTATCCCATCCCTTATGCAGAGGGTTGTATCATTGTTATGCAACGCCAGGTGAGGCAAAGTCGCGTGACTTCCTTTCTGGCGAGCACATTGCGGTGACCGGCGCAGTTCGGTCGTGCAGAAGAGATAAGGTGTCGCAGCCACGCTTAGGAAGTAACACCTCGTCGAACCTCGGAACCCCATTGCACTAGCACTGCCGAGGGAGAGAGGGGGACGGAGGGAGTACACACGACCCATTCCTTAAAGCATTTTATTTTAAATGTACTAGATAGTGGGAGGGGAAACTGTCCGTTGGCCGCTTGGAGCCTTCGGGAAGACCTGATGAGGGTTCCCTACATTCGATATCCTCCTTACCTTCACATCTCCCTGTCTAGCTAATCATGAGCTTCGCGGTGGAGACCAGAGAGAACAAAATCCTATAATAAGCATTCATAGGTCCCCTGAGCCATACCGAGTTTGAGGAGCTGTCGTGACCTGACTGCCTCAAATAAGGCTGTCCGGATTTCTGTGAAAGATCTCGCCGGGGAAGGGAGGAGATATTATTGAGAAGCCTTAGCTAATTCCTCCTTCCGTGGGGGCATAACCCTAGTAAACAGGAAGCTAAAAAACTTCCTGTGGGCCTTATCTCTGACGAGAAAATTACTTTTGGAGTTCAAGAGGTTCAGGAGCAAGGAGGGGCAAAGGAAAAACCTCTGCAGTTAAGTGAGGGGCGATGAAAAAATCAAAATAGGGAGGGGGGCCCCTCCCGGTTGTTGTATTAGCCAGTCAAACTCGGTAATGGAGGGGAAACTGGGGACAGAGGGTTAGATGGAAAAACTATCGCAAATTGTGGGAGTTCCTGATCCCACGTTACCCATGGTTCATCGCTCATCCCACCCAGAATTGGGTGAGGTGCGAAAGTGACCGGAGGCAAGTACTTGACCGCTTATCCGGCGGGTATTCCGGGTAAGTGTTGTCCCGCCGCAATACCGTTACCTGATCCTGACAACTAGCGTTCAAGCGAAAATATGTCTATTTCCCGGCATAGGGACATGCCATATGTTTTGTCGAGAATTTTTGGGAGATATTTTAAGGCTTAGGAAACAACATTGGATAAAAACTGAGATGATCGATTGTACTACTATCGAGTCGATCAAAGAAACAACCCGTGGGACTGATGCTACCAAGATCACCCATCCGTTCGTGGTGTGTTGACCGGGAGAAAGTGAACTTATAGTGAGAGAGCAATTCTGCCTCTCACACCACCGGTCCTACTTTAGCGAAATAGATGAGGATCCTTCCTCGATTTCAATATTCAAGTGGGATTGAAAGCTAGAGGTCATTGAGTAATGAACTTACGCCTCTGACTGAACATCCACTTTGGCCTTACCGAGTCCGCAATGATTTACTCGGAAGTATGCCTAACACGGGGCGAAGCGCCGGGAAGGCTGGTATGATTAAACAAAATGAGACTTTAATCCATGGAATCAGTGAGAAAAGGTCTGCTAGGTATACCGTGTACACCATTGCCAACTCAAATCAGAAGGGTTAGACTAACCCTAGATCGCCAACCCGCCTCGACGGGACGCAGGGATCAGCCACTTATACTGGAGCCGTGCAATTGCAAGTACCTATAATAAGAAAAAAAACGACTAGATACCCAGCAAGCTGAGGTCTATAGATAAGCTTGTAAAACGGTCCATACACCGGCAGTATAAAATAACACATCGTACTTGTAAGAGTTATGTCGTTAAATTACCGCTGAATGCATCCAACTCTTTATCCGTAAGAACTCTTATCTTATTATAGATTCTTGAACAAAAGAAGGTAAACAAATTTGTGCATCTGTTTTCTTCATTTTAGGATGAGAGTCGTATCGCCGGCCGAGGTTTAGCGTAAACAAACGAGCCGTCTCGCCGGCCTAAGTGCTTGACAATTATGAGCCGTATGACTGGTTTAAGTAATCGCGGGAACCATTAAACGAGATACTGATCGACATTTCTTAACTTAGATTTTTTAAGGAAAGAAAATTTTACTTACCCTAGCCGAAGACCTAGTTTCCATTACTCGGGAGTGTCCATCGAGAACGTTGTCCGGCGAAGCCTGGAGGGTTCTTGTATCGGGGGGGGGGGGGGAGGGGTGCATGGGGGCTGAGTCATAACCAATGGCTAATTGCTCAGCTAAGTGGTGAGTATTGATTGCCGAGATGCAACGTTATCTCTGATTCTGGGGAATTTTTCTGTTTTGAAAGTTAGCAACTGTAAACAATTCCCATACTGTGGTCATTTAGGTATCTATCGATCCTGGCCGCCAGGCCCAATTGATCCATACAAAAAAACTCACCCAATTCGCACCAGGATCTATGCCCACCGGGCATTGCTGAGAATTCCAGAGGCAAACTTAGATGCAGCCTGTGGTAATCTTAGAGTGCAAGTAATTAAAACGTTAAGATGCAAACAATGGGGGGGTTCCGTGTGGGGGCAAAAGTAAAATTTTTGACTAAACCACTGACCCCCTCCCCCTCCTTTTCTCCCTTCCCCACCGCGGGAACGGGATGGTCCCTTGCCATGCTGATCTGGAAAGAATTTCCAGGAATCAATGCTCATAAGGATAACCTGAGAGGAGTTAATAACATGCTAGTGCAAGTCCGCCAGAAAGTTAGAAAAACACACTATTAGTCTAACCTTCGACCGGACCTGATTCTGTTAAATAGTGGAATTATTTGGTGTAGGAAATGTCTACCTGTGACTAACGTCACTGGCCCAAAAACCGTGTAGATTATAGCATATAATCTGACCTTCTCAACTGGATCGCCACAGGGCAATGAAGCCGGAGGTCTTGGGTATATAGACTCCCTCACCCTGGCGGACTCGCTGAGCGATTAGGCCTTTTATATGACTCGAGGTTACCCGTGAAACGGGCTTGTGTCGTATGTCAGAGAGGGTAGGTCTTATTGCGCTCGGCTAACAATCAGGGTGAATTCCTTTAGCGGGCCGAGTACAGGGGCCCTTTAATAAGTAGCACATCCCGTCGGGAGGCATGTAGGAAAACCCACACGCCGGGACATTCGGAAGGTTTTTTCACTATTTGCAAAAATAGAACCCGGCGGCCCTGCTAAGAAAAGACCGCCGGTAAAACCGTCCAAAATTGTCTAGAGGCGGCGACTTCACACAGAAGACAGAATGCCAATGTATGACATGAGGCCTCGTTGTTTAGGCCAGTTTCGGCGGATATCTGCGTGCTATTCTAAAAAATTGCTAGCAGGCGCCGGTACGTTTACAAACCTAGTCGCCGTGAAAGACGGGGTAAACACAACAAAGGGCCGTTCACACAGAAGACGGAGTGCCATCCTATGACATGAGTCATTGTTCAGGCCAGTTGGCGGCGGCTATCTGCGTGCTATTATAAAAAATTGCTAGCAGGCGCCGGTACGTTTACAAACCTAGTCGCCGTGAAAGATGGGGTAAACACAACAATGGGCCGGGCGGCACGCCGAAATCTTTATCTTAGCCGGACATCCCTCCTTCCGCCAGCCATACCAGGTCGCCGGAAGGAGGGAAACGCCACAAAGATCCCAAGACAGGGGAGGAAAGAGGAACACAACCCCACGCCGGTACTGAAACCTGGGTCGCAGAACCGAGGCCGGCGGGGCCAGAGAGTCCACTCGGTGCAAAACACCACAACGAGAGAAAACCACCCTTACTCTCAAACCAACCCTGACGTAAGGACGTCTCCTTGGACTCCCGGGAAGTGTGCAACACGAACCCACAGGGAGCGCAAGAAAAGGGGGGCACAAAATAATTCACATAGAGAGAAAAATTAAATAGATCCCCCCCAAAAGCTAACCTAAAGGCTTAATCATGAGAAATTAACTTTCAAAATTAAAAAAACACGAAAGAGCAGCGAAAGCAGAGCAAAAGGCTCAGAGAAAGCCCCCAAATGGGACCTCTCAGCAAACCCGGACGCCAGAAGGTCCCACAACCACGTGTGACAACCGAAACCCGGCGCGTCTGCTAAAAGACAAAGACGGAGTCCCAAGACCCAAAGCTGAACGAAGGAACAGCTAGCGATGAATAAAGCCTCCTAACTAAAGGGAAAGTAAGAGAACTAACAAAGGCTCAGAGAAAGCCCCCAAACGGGACTTCCCGGCAGACACGGAACGCCGGAAGGTCCCACAACCACGTGTGACAACCTTAACCCAGCGCGCCTGCTAAAAGACAAAGACGGGGTCCCAAGACCCATAGCTGGACAAAGGAACAGCTAGCGATGAATAAAAGAGCCTCCTAACTAAAGGAAAAGCAAAAACTAAGGCGCATAGCAACAAGTAAAACCACGCGTGTGGTAACACGAATGAACACAAGTAAACGCCTGAAAGTACCCTAATTTTAACACTTCCTGCGGGCCAATAATACACAACCCGTGCTAGCTAATCTAAACCCTTGCTCACTATCCCCCAGATATATACAAATGAGTAGGGATTCACTAGAGGAGAGCGAACGTCGAATGAAGCCGGAGCTCGGGGGCACTAGTGTTGACGGTTGGCCCGCGAGGAAGAGAAGGAGAAATTGTTGCGCTTGGCGAGAGGCGGTAAGAAGCCACAACGCAAGAAAATCCACCGAATGTGGGAAGCTTGTGAATAACAGTGTTAAAGTGGAAAATTATTTTTCCTTTTATGTTCTCTTATTTTTTACGAAGTTTTTTCTTAGTGGGTACCCAATCTGTGACGACACCATAAGAGAAGTAGCGTTGCACTTATGAAGATGACTCTCTTTCTTCCTCGCGGCGGTTGATTCAAACGACTGACGTGGGTGTTGAATGGAGACTATTATACTAATAGGCAACATCGTCAGTGATGAAGGGGCCACTATTAAATAGTATTCTTTGGACCCTACAATTTTGTTTTAATATAATAAGGATTCCTGAGCGTAATACATTAATAAAATATTACATTGATATTTGTGGTTTAAAGACAGAATTCTAGTTTAATTGAGCTGGTATATATTTGCCAATTCTCCCTACCAGAAATTCTTGGAGTTGCCGCGCCAGACACTTTGTTTTGTACAGTAAGCGACCTGGGCCCTTTAAATGGCGATGATATCCCGCAGTTCTTCACCCTCCCTCTCCATCAATCATTCTTAATTATAAGCTATATGTCGTACTTTCTATAGCTGACACATTACCCCCACAACTACCATACTATATAAGCACTTAGTGTAGCCATCTATTATATAGTAAAAACATGCAGAATCGTAAGAAATCGTGATAAACTTTGCATAGCCTGGGAGTTGAGCATTGTGTATGTCGACAGACGTAGCTCTGGCGCTACTTCGGAAGCGTCCACCAGAGGTCTCAGGTGAATTCCTGGTAGGGAGAATTGGAACTGTCCCTTGTTGTAGTGACGAATTACATATTGTTGTTAGGTGGTTGGCTAGATTGTGTTTCACTGTGTTTATTAACCCCTTCTGTACCGGCGACCTCTTTTATATATTATTCTAGCTATATTTAGACAATTTTGTGCAGCTTAAGAAGGATCTGCGGTAGTTAAAAGGGTTTATTAATATAGTTTGAAGCCTGTTAATTGATAGGTACCCTTCTTTAACTGAATAACATTGTCTATTATTTTATTAGCCAGAATAAAATTGACTACCTACTAGGAACAGGGTATAACACCCCACATATTCAGTTCAGTTAATCGTGTGTGTGTATATGTGTGTGTGTGTGTGTGTGTGTGTGTGTGTGTGTGTGTGTGTGTGTGTGTGTGTGTGTGTGTGTGTATTTACCTAATTGTATTTACCTAATTGTAGTACACAGGAGTTGAGCTTTTTAGGCTCGTATTGTCCCGTTTCCTGAGTTACAATTATCTAACTTTGTCTTGAAAATATGTAAGTGTGTGTGTGTGTGTGTGTGTGTGTGTGTGTGTGTGTGTGTGTGTGTGTGTGTGTGTAATGGGGAGGTTGGTAATGAAGAGGTAGGGTATGAGATCTGACGAATACAAACTGTTACGTTGGATAATATGTAAAAGCCTCTGTGTACCAAGCTAGGTAACCCATCCACCACAGGCTCAAACATGGCTAGAACATTAACCCCTTCTGTACCGGCAACGTATTTGGAATTGACTTCAGCTACATTTAGACAATTTTATGAAGCTTAGGAAGATTATATTGTATCTAATAGGACTAATTGAAATAGTCTGTAGCTCATTTATTAGTAGACGTCCTTTCTAAGCTGGATAAAATCGTTTACTAGGTGGCAGAATATAATGAAAAGGATGTCCCCGGTACTAAATGAGTTAAGATGAATATTATCAAAAGGTTGTCCCCAGTACTAAATGAGTTAAGATGAATATTATCAAAAGGATGTCCCCGGTACTAAATGAGTTAAGATGAATATTATCAAAAGGTTGTCCCCGGTACTAAATGAGTTGAGATGAATATTATCAAAAGGTTGTCCCCGGTACTAAATGAGTTAAGATGAATATTATCAAAAGGATGTCCCCGGTACTAAATGAGTTAAGATGAATATTATCAAAAGGATGTCCCCGGTACTAAATGAGTTAAGATGAATATTATCAAAATAAATTGCAATGTTTGAGCAGTTGATATCATAACCACAACTTCCTAAATATCACATAAATGTAGCTTATATAGAATATATTATTATGTTTTTTTCACCAACCAACTTCACATCTAATCTCAATTAATGAAATCAACAAATACATGTGGCACTCCGAGGACTCGAACCCAGGATACTCACATCGAAATTCCGCGCACAATGCATTACGCTATCAAGACAATTAAAAAATTAGAGGGAAATATATAAGCCAATGTGGATGCTAAAACATTAGACAAAGACACGAATATATTTTAATTGTCAGAGAGAGAGAGAGAGAGAGAGAGAGAGAGAGAGAGAGAGAGAGAGAGAGAGAGAGAGAGAGAGAGAGAGAGAGAGAGAGAGAGAGAGAGAGAGAGAGAGAGAGAGAGAGAAGAGTTGAAATGGGGGTATAGGAAAACTCATTCCTTGTTAAGAAGTTCAGAGTCGGACATTTCTCGTAAAGGAGGAGAGATATAAAGTTGCATAGATTTACATATATACACAGACTACACAGAACTTGCGGTCCCTACTAGGCAGCCCGGACTTAATGCTAAAATAGAATTTGCTACAAATTAGAAGGCAAGGATAGTAAAGCAGAAGGCTCTCTACCCACCCACCACTTCCTCCGACCATTGGTCGGCATGAAATTTAGTTGGGGAAACAAGTCCTCCAGTAGAATTAATAACAAATTTTACTGGGAAACTCATAGTGATGAACGAAGTTAATAAATAGTATATACTATTGATGCTTAAACAATTTTTTTTTTCTTTTTAACTAGCCATTATTATTCCAACCTCCTCAAAATGGATGTCTAGACTCCTTTTGAATGTGTCAATTGTCTTACATTGTACCACTTTCTCTGGCAGTTTGTTCCACTCCTTGACCACACTGTAGGTGAAGAAGTGCTTTGTGACATTCGCTCTCCTGGTTTTTAACTTAATTACATTTCGCGAGTTAATGAACTATTATCGATTTTGAAGTGAATCTACATCAATTTTGTCAAAGCCCTTAAATATCTTGAAACACTATTAATTGACCTCGCAATCTTCTTTTCTTAAGTGATTTTTTTTTTTAATTTGTTAATCTTTCATGATATAATATCATTCGTAGTGACTGACGGTATCAACTTTGTCGCTCTACGCTGCACCGACTCGAGTTTCTCAATGCGAGGAAGACGAGTAAAAAGTAACGCTGAACCTGAGAGAGAGAGAGAGAGAGAGAGAGAGAGAGAGAGAGAGAGAGAGAGAGAGAGAGAGAGAGAGAGAGAGAGAGAGAGAGAGAGAGAGAGAGATAACTAAGCGAGGAAAGGAGGGAGGGTGAGTAAGATGGAGAGCTAGAGTTTCTTCAGTCAACATTTCAATTTCAGGGTGCGTCGAGGTACTCTTCTCTCTCTCAATGATATATACATACAGTATATATATATATATATATATATATATATATATATATATATATATGCAAGATGTTTCAAAAATACCTTTCATAAATTTCAGAATAAATTTACCTAGCAATAATAAATATACTTTACTATGTGACGGTTTTGGAAATATCTCATAATAAAAATAATATTATTAGTAGGTTTAGGGATATTTCTTCGAGAGGCCGGTCTATATGATCTGTGCCCCATGAATATTCTTTCCTCTCACTTAAACAGTAGGCTACCATAGTGCGGTTGGGAATATGAACATGATTAGATTAATATCCAGTATTCGAGAATGGATAATAAGTCGTAGGCGTGTGCATAAACCTTAAACCGTCCTGGTGGTGTAATGGTTAAGGTGGCAAAAATATGTGTGTGATAACCCGGGTTCGAATCCGGTGGATCATATATACTTTAATTAATTTCATTGGGGGTGTGGTGGTGAGATTAATAAAAATAATAATTTACTGGAATATTACACATTTTAGTTTAAATAGCAAAGTTTAGGGGATGAAAATTATCAGTAGATTACCATCACCTCAATTACTTTATTTTGTCATAAACATTTTAACATCAATGTATTTTACAGTATTTACAGTAGGTACTCTAAGTTTTTCCCTTCCTCGTTGATACAGGCTTGGGCTCGGTGTATAAGAGACTGTCGTACACGTTCAAATATCCCTGGTGGGTTTCTTCTCTGCAAGCCTCTTGAACTCGTTGCCACAGTTGCTGACGGATTTTGATTTGTGTAGCATGCACCCTGCTCTTCCCCAAACATACAAGTCAAGTGGAGCTAGGTCCGGTGATCTAGGTGGCCAGGCGATGGGACGGGCACGGCCTATCCACTTATCTAGGTACCGTACTTAACATTAAGGAAATCCCTCCTACCTCATGCAAAGTGAGCTGGAGCCCCATCATGCATGAACCACAATTGTATATAATTATGTTCTGAGAGGCACATCTTCAAGTAGTAGGGATAAGTCATCCTGAACAAATCTGGTGTACACATTGCCAGTAAGTCGTTGTGATAGCAGAAAAGGTCCGATTAGATGGTCACCAAGAATACTGGCCCACACATTAATCGAAAAGCGTTCCTGATGTCCCCTCGTTGTTGTTGCATGTGGGTTTTCTGCTGCCCATGTATGTGTATTATGTAGGCTCAGCATGCCATTTCTTGTTAAATTAGCCTAATCACTAAACAAAGCCTCTGCAATAAAACCGTTGTTCTCCCTCTCTTGAGTAAGGAGCCACCGATAGAAATCCACTTGTTGGTGATGATCTAGTTCAGTCAGAGCATGGATGGTGTGGTTATTCCTTATCGATATGACTTAAGTGGCCTGTAAAAACAAATAACCAAATAATAGAAAGCTTTACCTGGAAACTGGTGTGTAGTCGACGGCTATGATGAAATATGGTGGTACACTACAGTAACAGTATGGCGATGGTGTTGGGTGACAATAACAAGATGAGTGGAAGTAATATGATGGATAGATATTAATGAAGGTGGCCTCTTAACTTACGACATGATGAGGATGATGACAGATGATCAATGAATTGGTGGAATTACTTGATAAGGTTAGTACTGGCGTGGTAATGGAATGTGATAAGAGATAAGAGTCGGTCTTGTTGTTGTGGGGTTTGGAGAGTAAGTGAGCTCCCTGTCGGTTCGTGGGAGCCCTACTTTTTCATGCATGTGCGAATCGGTAGTTAGTTAATTCAAATAAAACTTCAGAGGCTATCAACTCCATTGGAATATTAAGCCGGCACACTGTACCGGTACCGTAAGTCAAGAATAACGTCAGGACTGAAGCCTCTCAGTGAGAACTACAGTCCCTTCCATTTACCCCTTTCATAATTACCTAAGATCATAGGAATGATATCATAGTAGGCCTACCCAATATCTAATACAGAATATAATTAAATATTCTTCCTATTTATACTAAATAATATTATTACGATTCTGAATCCTACAAACTTATTACTTAAGATTACACTTAAACTTGCACATGGATTAAAAGTATGAACAGATGGGCTGGTGATGATATGGGTATAGGCCATGTCTGTTTATAATCCTCCATAATGATGCATGAGCCAGCTGCCACACCAAATCATGCACCAAGTTGACGTGTGCTTGTAGATGGGTCATCGGCGATGGCATCAAGGACATCCTCTTCTGCATTGAGTAGTTGCACATCATGAGGCCTTCCTCTGTCTACTGCACATGGATTCAGTGTACCATATTCCCGTAGTCGTCTTTCTGCGCCGAGGGAAGTAGACCGAGATGGTTGCTTCCGGTTGGGATATTGTTCACCGTACATCCTTACTGCTTCAGCTGCATTTCCTCCAGCTGCACCTAAAGTAACATGTCTGTGCACTCAGCAGCAGTGTATGGCTCCATGGCTGGTACCGTACTTACTTAAGGGGAGGTTTTTAGTGTGTTTCCTAGACTTCCATCAAGCTTGAAATTACACCCCTTTGACCCCCTTTCAAGATAAATTTGTACATTTTTCGGTAGAAAAATTTCCCGGCCGAAGGCCGATTCCTCTTAAATTGCAGGCTCGCTATCGCTCACCAGGAAAAATTCGACACCTAAATGGGACGAAAGGTCTT
Organism: Paralithodes platypus; assembly: GCA_032716605.1. Classification (NCBI taxonomy): domain Eukaryota; kingdom Metazoa; phylum Arthropoda; class Malacostraca; order Decapoda; family Lithodidae; genus Paralithodes; species Paralithodes platypus. Next base: position 42,685,034 of record CM064527.1, on the reverse strand, counting down.
AAAAGTGACATAAATTGGGTGAAAGTTCTTAAAATCGCCAAACTAATGGGGCGAACTTCTTAAAATCTCAAAAGCAATGGGGCTAAACATGAGGGAGAAGGGGGTAAAGAAAAAAATCCCTTAAGTGGAAATCTCCCCTTAAGACTGCCAATACATCCTTCTTTCTCTCACCTTATCACATTACCTTCAATTCATTCATACAGTATTCAAACCCATGACGCAACTTGATCGAACACCTATTGTAAATACTGTAAAATACATTGATGTTCACATATTTATGACAAAATAAAGTAATTAAGGTGATGGTACCGGTAATCTACTGATCGTTTTCATCCCCTAGACTTTCCTATTTAATCTAAAATATGTAATATCCCGGTAAATAAGAGATATTTCCAATACCGTCACTTAGAAAAGTACCGGTATATATATTATTGTTAAGTCTATTCATTCTGAAATTTATCAAAGGTATTTTTGAAACACCCTTTATATATACCGGTATATATATATATATTGTTACGGCTGGATCGGCAATACATATTCGGGATTCTTGATCGTAGGACAGAAATGGCTTAAGTGACAACGACACGCTCGATTCCAGTCCCAAATACTATATGCTCCAGACAACAAAAGCACCAACGCCCTACAGAGTTATCGTCTACGGTAACGAGGTACCTTAACTCGGCGAAAGTGTACAACAGGGGTAGGCTATGAGGCTAAACTCCCTCAGACATTTATAGGTTACGTTATTACTAAAGAAATGCAATACTCAAGAAACTACGTTAATATTAAGCCTCTAATAATGTAGAATAGAAGCAGGCTAAAGGTATGACAGTGAAATGCTAAATGACAAATGTCACTACTTGAAAGCGCGTGCACTACACTAACTGTCCCCTACTAACATGCACTAGCATGTAGCATACAAGATGTTCATGATCCAGTAGATACCTAATAATACACATGGGAGGAACATAAACAGTAGTCACTTATTATAATAATGAATCTATACTTGGAATAACTAAAAGGTTGCAGGCAACAGTACTGCGCCGGTAGCCTACTACCGCATAGGCTACTTCGCTTCTCTCACTCTGTCTCCCCTCCGAGTCCGTATGCGCCCTACGCAACAGAACTCCGGACACAGCAGCAAAACGACAGTGCAGTTAATTGATACATGAAAGTATTAATAGTGTTGTCTTGTGTGTGAGTAATGTGTATTGTAAAGTGTTATAGATATATACTTAAAGAGAGCTGCAATGCATAGTAAAATAAAGATATATCCCACTCATCATCCCCATGTGTTCTAGCTAGCAGGCCAAGTCACAGGAACAACGAGTCCCAGCACCGAAAGCGAGAACCCAGGAGAAGACTGTAGAGAACACAAGGACAGATAAATTACGTTACTCTACTATTAGTCCATGAGCCAAGACCCGAATTTTGGGATATCGGTACCACCCGGGGTGACTAATTCTCTTAGGTGTTTTTAGCTTGCTACATGTCTCTAGTTTATGTTTTGATATGATAGCCCTTGCACATTGGTAGCTTAATGGTCGTTATCACTTCTTGAATAGACATACCCTACCGAAAATTCCGAAATTTTTTAAAATGTCAAATTTGGGGACAGGAATGCCTAAATGTCAACAAAATGCATATAGTAATTGTCACATTTAATACAAGTCCTGTAAATACACACTAAGCATGCCATGGGCTTGTACATACTATTATGGCAAATTACTACTCCTAAATATCATCTACGTCAGACTCGGAATCTGACTGTTGTGCCACCGGCTCTTCTTCAATAGCCTTGTTCTGACATGTCTGTAACCTGCACATGTCCGTGCATTTTAGGACCATTGCTGAGGCAAGTACACTTAGGGAGTTCGCATGACCGCACACACTTGCAAGACAGTAGCTGCATAACAGCATCTGGTGCTGGTGAGCCTCGCATCCAGTTGACGGCAAGCTTACCGTCCTCATCTGTCATCCAACCGCAGTCTGTTGGGTTCGCAACAAATGGCTGGCTCTGAAGACTTCTCCTCCAGATCGCAGCCTGGTAGTTTGCACGCAGTGCATGCATGAAGAGGCAGTCCTCACAAGGAGGGAGTTGACTTGACTCTACCTCTCCACGTCTTGCACAGAACAGCTCATACCGAAGCTTGTTTACCTTAGTTGTGTGGGTAGATGGTAGGTACATGTGGCAGGTGATTTCCTGTAGCTTCTCAAAGAGTTCAGGAGACACTTCCCATGAGCGTCCAAGTTCGTGAAAAGCATGCTGGTATGTCTTGTCCATCTTCACCTGCTTGAGTGTCGTCATCTTCCCTCGGCCAGCGAATGCACTGACGGTATCACAGCCTGTAAAGGCATGCATACCAATCAATGAATCACACACGCTGCCTCCAGTGTGCGGCTCAGTGTGGTGATATCCAGGAATCTTGTCCGGTTCTTCGTCCCGCACTTCTGGAACAGATGGGATGGGATCTTGTGGCACATGCCAAGACACAACACCATGACGTCTGTATCTTCTGCAGTGATGATGACAGACTTGTTTCCAGATTCTGCTGCATGAAGTGCATGGAGAAGAAGGCGTGTGTCTGCTTCTTCTTGAGTTGACTTAAGCTCAGGAGCCTCTTCCCACTGCTCTTTGGTGATCTTGAAGCAGCGCTGCTCACATGTGACATACAGCTCCTTGTCCTTGAGCTTCTCCCTGTGCTGTGGTGCCTTCCATTCTTCTACCAAGAACTTGATAAGACTTGCCTTGTTGGAGGAACTACCGAGTACCTTTCTCCACTGCTGGATGTTGTGCCCAGGTTGAATGTTCTTGAAATGAATTCCTGTGCCTGCACTTCTTTTGGCTCGTTCTGCATCCTTGATGGATGTCTCCTTGTAGATATCAAACACAACATCAATGCGCCTGCTCTTAGCACCTTCATGAACAGCGTGACTCAGTGCTGTACCTGCAAGCTGTGAAAAAGTTTTGTCGTTTCCCTTCAGTTTGTGGACCAGGCTCATCCCATCAATTATGGTAGCAGAGGGCTCGGGTATCACTTCTGCAGGAGAAACATTCCTCTCTAACTCCTTTGCGAGGGCAGCCTTGTTGGTCTTGCGGAGAGACCCATCACCGCTGGCAAGTGCCCAAGGCAAAGGCCCCAGGGGATGAGCTCATTTTGAGCTTTCTGTTCTCGGCAACAAGGATCATCACATCTTGTTTATTGATCTCATTCCTCAGCTGCATTCCTGCTTTGGTTAAGACATCTTCAGAGTTAGCTGCTCTTGCTTCTTGCAGGTCTTTTGCCATTTTGTGTGCTTGCCGGGCAAGGTCGTCCATTGAGAGGCTGCGTGGATAGATTAGAAGCTTTCCTTTCTCATCTGGGACAAAGCGTAGTGATTCTCCAAACTCGGTTTCAATCTTTCGGCGAACATGTTTCTTTGTCGCTGGTTTCAGTTGGATAATACCACGGGACATCATGGATCTCTCAAGCCTAGATGTGAGGTTTGTGATAGGCAGTACCTCTGGGTTGGGGAATAATTTGGTCCTTATATACAAGCAGAGTTCCTCGAGGGCTTCTGTCTCAACCTCTTCGTAGCGTGCTTCCTCGCTTTCTTCCTGATTTTCACCTGCACCCGACCTGGCGGCCGCTGGGAAATCATCTTTTGTGAAGAGTTTGTAGCACGACTTGTGGTAGTGACCCTCTGCAGCAACAAGGTCTCTGCTAACTAACCAAGGATTCTCTGGTTGAGTTTCCTTATTGCTGCTCTGCGAATCTTCTCATCTGCTCGTAGCTCAACACACTGTATGAGTGGCTCCCTTGTCTTTGTTGTTTTTATGTACTTGCTTGACTTCTCGCAGAAGATACATACTTTGGCATACACCCTGCTAGTACTAGGGGCATCCCTTGATGCCCTCCTCCTGGGGTCGACGCTTGCTGATTCTATCTTGACACCCTTGGCAAGGATAGAATCCAGTGACTTCTTCATTGTAAAGAGACTACGACATTTACGGTGATAATGTATGTGTGGTATTCCTCCTTCTTCAAGGCCCTTGGCTGCTTCCAGGACTGGATCATGCTGCCTGATTTCTGCAGCCCTGAGCAATGTGTTCCAGGAGTCCAAATCCTGTGGTGACACCAGAGCATCGCTGTCATCATCAGAGCAGTGGATGATACAGTCGATCCGTGCTCTCTTCCTCGCAGATGGTTCCATCCTGCCGTCAAACAGCCGACACACACCTGCAAAAAATATCACCATTAAACCATGAACAAACAAACACATTACATGGAAACCACTCTACATATGTTTGCTCCTTCCAATAATAAATTATCCCCAAAATATAACAAAAAATCCCCAAATATGAAATAAACCCCTAAATATGGAGAAACTTGAAATACACATCGGAATAATTCTTGTAGAGAATCAAATAAGCTACAAGAGCTGTTAGAATATATTTTTCAATGTTCCCCATATTTAAGGATTTATTCTAGATTTAGAGGAAAATACCCAAAATATAGAGTATATTCCGAAATATGAGGAAATTTGAAAAATACCTAGGAACAACTCTGGTAGAGAATATTCTACATAGGTGTTCAAAGTTTCGCGATGATTGTGTGATGGATTTTAAAGAAAATGAGGAAAACGCCGAGCGTCACGCTAAAAATCTTTATTTTTGGGTAGCGCCCCTATTGCATCAAAAAAATTAGACTAAAGCTACCAGTGCGAGAAGGCTATCATATCTTAATGTACTTACAGTCACTCTATAAACATTTTAGTACCATTCGTGTTTAGTCACCCAGGTGGTACCGATATCTGGCCTGGCTCATGGACTATATAACCGGCACTACGAGCGAGCTGTAGTCTCGGGTGCTACACTCGCTCCTGGCTCGGTATGCAAATCAAGGCTAAGTCCTCGTCCCTCTACAGACAACTCCTGGGCATGGTCGGGCTCTTACACATGGCACCAGTCTAGTCACAAATGGGATGATGAGCAGGGCATATAACTCGTGAACATGTAGAACGTTCACCAACTATCCTCATCAAGAAGATCGCTGTTCACATTAACCCCTTAAATCTAATACATGTAAATATATGCTTGTCCTAAGAGTAATACGAGAGGTGAGTGCTGAAACTCCTTTAGAACCTCAAGGGAAGGTTTTGATTTAAATAGAGAGAAGAATGAAATGAGAGTAATGTCGTCAGAGAGAAAGAGTGCAACCGTGAGAAGTGGGGGAGAGAGAGCAAGGGATGTTAGAATCTCAAAGGTTCTAGGCAACCTAGTCCAGGAACACACAGCCAACCTCCAGGCATGTGCTGTACGACAACATGGGCCCAGCCCAGGCAGGCAACAATGGTCTACCAAACCTATCGCGCCTAGCTATAAGGGCAAGGCTGCCAACCAGTCCATACTTCTGGCAACCACCCGGCCGGCAGCGCGGCGTGTTGCTACCCTCTTGCTCTGAAGCCCAACTCACTCTCTCTCTCTGAAATTCCCATTATCCTATCTATCAACTACTCTATTGATACTACATATTAAATGGAAGGTCTCGACATGGCTTAAAACAAAACCCACCACTGGTTAGCACATGACGAGACCTTTGCAGAGATACAAAGAACATAGTTATAAGTTGTCACACTCAATATACATAGCGGCTGACGGTAGCCAGATCACGGGCGGTACAGTGGAGTACCAAGGAGTACAATCAGGTTGCGTTGCCCAGCACTGGGGTGCGTCACAATATATATACACATATATATATATATATATATATATATATATATATATATATATATATATATATTATATATATATATATATATATATATATATATATACCCAGGCTGAACGCCGGTTCCTCTCAAATTGCAGGCTGGCTATTGCTCGCCCGGAAAACAATTGACACCTACATGGCATTACATATCTTAAAATCGACAAACTAATGGCCCAATGTCTTAACATCTTAAAACTAATGGGGTCAAGCATGAGGGGAAAAGCGATTAAAAAAATCCTCCGTTAATACAAATGAATGAACTGATTGCTTTTTTAGGGTGATCTGCGGTGAAGTTAAGGGGTAGTGGTTACTGTTTTATCTATGTATTTATTTATATATTTATTTTATAGTGTCATCTTTAGACCTCTATCTAGCTTTAGAAAAAACACCCTTTATACTCCCCTTCAAGATATATTTGTACATTTTTCGGTAGAAAAATGTCCCGACCGAAGGCCGAATCCTCATTGAATTACAGGCTTGCTAACAACACATGCATAGAAGAGGAATAGAGGATACATAGAACACTGAGTAAGTATATGACAGTTGTTTTATTAATGTAGCTCTTAAATTAACAGACATGAATGGGTATATAAGGATTAATAGTAATTATATACTGTATATGCATATATATATATATATATATATATATATATATATATAAAACATAAACTGTCCTAGCACGTTCGAGGATCTGGATGGAGAGCAGGTATACAATAGGTTTTAGTTCGCCTCTTATTTAACTCACTGAACTATTGATTAAGATTTATAAGTCGTACCACAGATAGTGCTAGGTAAATGTGTTCGCAATAATACTCTAGACACTTGTGCAATTGACTATGGAGTCGATGATGACGGACTCTATTTTTACTAAGACACTGGCACTTCCTGAATATAATATAGAGTAATTGGTTGTAGACTCTAAAGGTATTTCCACACTTTCGAACAATAGTGGGAATAGGCAAAGCCATATATTTACAGACTCTGGTTTCACAATGTCGACTGAGGATAGAATAGTCAATAGTTGTGGACTCTTTAACTTATCTCTTAACTTGCGCACTAGTGGGAATTTAGGTAGAGTCAATACTGAGGAACTCTACTGGGTAGTGCACTGTATGAGAATTAGGTAAAGTCACTCTTGACGGACTCTAACTTTATAAATGTATACCTCGTCACTGGTATCGACTTCTTTCTATTTTTCAATATGTACTCCTATGCTAACACTTTGAGTTGGAGTAGTGGTGAGTTGAGGGAACAGCTTAGGGTCTTCTGCGTTTCCGTTGGGCCGTCCAGATTGGCCAGTCGTGTGGGTCAGCTGGGTGAGCTACAGTTGGATTAATGGGCATGGGGCCTTAAATGAAGCTTCCTTACGTGTCATGACACTGGGCACTTCATCGGACTACCGCGAGTAGGATTAGCATATAACTAGAGTTACTCGACTGTCCTGACCGTTATATTAATCGGTATTGAAGTTCTGTTCAGGTACTTTTGATGTGGGGTCTTTAATATGATGTCTCAAATGCCATGGCACAGTGACAAAATATCAGGCTAACGCGAGTAGATAATAAGGTCATGACCATTACTATGTTTCTCGATCTGCCAACTGACTGTTGTAAGAGGTTCAAAGAACTCGGGGCAGTGTTTAAACCTTTTAATTACAAATGTCCAACAACATGTCGTTGAACAAATGTAATAAGGACTTCTATATGAAGAGTGCCGGTTAAGGTATCTCGCAGAGCCTTGGACTATGCAAACGACCTTGACATGCTAAGTATCCTTTGATAGTTTGTGGAGGTGCGGTTTTAATAATAAAAGTAAGTTTCGGACATGTCCAGAAAGTATACTTATACTATTAAAGGTGCAGCCTATTGTGGACCTTAATATTAGTACACTACCATGGTATGTATAACAACAATTCCTCAATAGGAAAAATACTCAGACAGACCTTTCAGAATATTAGGCATGCCTTTTATCCTTACTTGAAAGGGAAGTAATTTTAGGACTATTCACCACTAATATGTCAGTGTTATGAAAGCCCTAAAATTGCTTGCCTTGTTCAGGTTTCGTCGGGATGGTGACGACTTTGGCTAAGATATCCCGGGGTAGGTATGCGGGGGTCAAAAGGTCATATGTCCGGGCGGGGCGGATCTAAGGGGCTTATTTTAGCTCCTTAGAAATTCGCGGGAATTCGTGATTAGCTGAGTCGGCATTTGGGTGGAATTAGGCGTAAGTGACTTGTCTTCTGATGGTGATGCTGGCCCTTCTGCTTCTGGCTGAATATTATTTTCATCTTTTGCGTTTCTTGTGACGTTGATATTAGGGGAATGTCCTTGCCTGGTGTTGTTGGAAGTTCTGGTGTAATATTAGCAATTCTGGCGTCTCGTCTGTTGTTCGTAGAGGGCGTGGAAGTAATATTAGTTGGTATATTGGTGCGGGTATTACTCGTGGAATTCTGGTGGTGATCTCGTACACGTGGTTTGGCCATGCGTGTGTCTTTTGTTGCTGTTGATGCTCGGATGCTCTTATTTTCGGTCCTGGTTTGGATATTCTGGTTCTCATTCTTCTTATTGGCGATGTGGGGTAATTTTGGGATACGGGGGCATCGTGTTTAGTTTATTCCTAGTTTCTCCCGTCTTCGTTGTTGTTGATTTTGTTTTCAGTTTCTCCTTTGTCTTCTTCTGGGACACGTTTTCTTTGATGATCGGGGCGCCCATTTTGTCTCCTTTGTTGATTGTTTTTTTTTTCCTGTGGTTTTATTATTACTACAGGTCTTCTGCTGCTACTGTTATCTTCTTCGTGGGTGACTTGGCTCTGTTCTTCTTTCTCTGTTACTCTCGGTGATGATGTGGGGGGCTGGAACGTGGGACATCTTGGTTACTTCTTTTCTTGTTCTTCCTGCTTCTGTCGTTGTTGGTTTTATTTTAGTTCTGCCTTCCTCCTTGTTCTTGGGGCGCTTTCCTACTTGTTTCATTCCGTGTTCCTCGGGACTTTTCCTTTTCTTGATTGTGGGGGTCGTCGTTATTTGTGTTATTTTAACCTAAATGGCACGAGAGGTCTTTATATTGACAACGAAATGGGGCGAAAGGTCTTAAAATCGCCAAACTAATGGAATGAACGTCTTAAATCTCAAAGCTAATGGGACTAAACATGAAGCAAAAGCCAATACCTCCCCCTTAATAGCATGTTCGGCTCCCTGGCCACAGAACTAGGATTCCATTACCAAATAAAGCCGGTATCACACGAGAGCTTTTATAGTCAACATTCGATAATCAAAAATATTCTGGCAACATTTCTGGAGTATTTTGCACTGGTATCGGTAACTAGACTGACGATAGATGAATTTAGGTAGCAGAAATATTATATATGTTAACCTCATAGGCTGCCAGACCAGTGCTAAGGATAAATGTTGAGGGAAAAAGCGCTCGTGTGATACCGGCTTAAGAGGCGACGGATGACCTCTTTATTTATTTATTACATACCGGTACTATTTATTTATTACATACCGGTACTATTTATTTATTACATACCGGTACTATTTATTTATTACATACCGGTACTATTTATTTATTACATACCGGTACTATTTATCTATTACATACCGGTACTATATATTTATTACATACCGGTACTATTTATTTATTACATACCGGTACTATTTATTTATTTATTACATACCGGTACTATTTATTTATTACATACCGGTACTATTTATTTATTACATACCGGTACTATTTATTTAATTATTATTCTATTTATTTTATTATTTCCGGTCACCTGCAAGTAAATACAAACCGAGTTTAACCCTTTCATTACCGGTGCCGTCCTTTTAACTTTATTCTGGCCAGTACTAAACGATTTTATTCAGTTTAAAAGGGGCCTCCAGCAATTAACAGGCTCTGAACTATCTCACTTAACCCTATTTACTACCACAGATCCTTCTTAAACTGCACAAAATCGTTTAAATATAGCTAGACAAAATTTAAAAAAGGCGTCGGCGGTACACAAGGGGTTAAGCTGATCATTGTGAAAATATATCTGGCGATAAATCAATGGATATTCTCTCTTCGTATGTGGTACCGGGTATCCCAAGTTCGAATCCCGGGAAGATCACAGGCGTTCATTAATTTCATTGGGAGGTGTTTGGTGTTGGGAGTGAAATGAATTAGATTATTTTTGCAAGTAGGATAAGCATATTCGTGTAGCCTGTTCTGTAATTAAGAGGGGGGATGGGTCGGTTTTCTGGCCCCCTCTTCTTCCTTGTGATTTGACCCATTGGTATTTACATTTCAAGACGTTCGCCCCATTGGTTTAGCGATTTTAAGACTTTACGCCATATTTGTTTGTCAATATTAAGGCCTTTCGTGCGATTTACGTGTCGATTTGTTCCTAGCGAGCCTGTAATTTTACGAGTAACCGGCCTTCGGCCAGGACATTTTTCTACCGAAAAATTTATAAATTTATCTTGAAGGGGGGTCTAGGGACTGTTTTTATTTTACAACTTGATGGAGGTCTAGGGAGGAAACTAAAAAATCATAAGAAAACAAAATATAATAATAATAAAATAAATCCGCCCATCTCCCCTTAAATTTAAAATCATTTGAGATACCGGTAGTAAACAATAGCATATAAGCTTATCTTGATACTTAATTCATATTTACTCCAGGGACGTCTCTCGTGTTTCCTTCTTTCTTGAATCTATTCCGTGTTAACACTGAATTTGGAGTACGGTAATTAAAATTCCTCTAAAAATTCCTTTGATGCACGCTCAGATATTTTCGGAACAAGTCCTCCAATCTCAGACGATCATCATTTAATGAGAGAGAGAGAGAGAGAGAGAGAGAGAGAGAGAGAGAGAGAGAGAGAGAGAGTACAAAGGAGTACAAGGGAAATCAAGCAACAACAGGTCTAGTGACCCTTCTAGGTTGCTTGTCCTCCAAAACACTGAGGATCAAGTGTCCAAACAGTGGTTTAGAGTGGGTAAGGGAACATTGGAAAGGGAATTACTGCCCTGGAACTAATGTCCGTGGCAGGATTAGGAAGTTAGTAGAGGACAGATGGGTTAGTAACTGATAGGGGGATAAAATAAAGTTATTCATTTACAAACGCAGTCAGTCGCGGTTTTGATGCGAGATATTTGTCTAGGCGGAGTTTAAATGAATCAACGGTGATGCAGTCTATAACGTTTCGGGGAAGCCCATTCCACAAGTTGACAACTCGATTGAAGAAGAAATTCTTAGATTCGTGCGAGTTAAAAGATTTACCAATAATTTTGCAACCGTTTCCCCGTGTGTAATTAGATTGGTCGATAGTGAAGTATTTACTACAGTTCATATTGTCGATGCCTTTGATGATTTTGAACACTTGAATTAAGTCACCTCTTAATCTGCGCTGGGTTAAAGGAAATAAATTTAATTCTCTAAGACGCTCTTCGTATGGTTTGTTCTTTAGGCTGGGTATCATTTTGGTAACTCTACGTTGAACTCGTTCTAGCTTGTTTATATCTTTTTGGTAATACGGGCACCAGGATTGAACGCAGTATTCCAGAAGAGGGCGGACTAAGGAATTGTAAAGGGTTAGGATAACTTCTTTGGATTTATGCTCAAATGACCTGCCTATAAAGCCAATTATTTTGTTTGCCTTCTTAACAACTTCTGAACATTGTTGACTCGGTTTTAGGTTACTCGATATTGTTACTCCCAGATCGGTTTCTCTGTTTACATTCTTAAGCTGAGTGCCATTCATCGAATAGTTTGCTTTCTCATTTAGGTATCCGATATGTAGTACTTTGCATTTATCCGCATTGAAACTCATTTGCCAAATTTGGGCCCAACATGACAATTTATCTAGATTGTGTTGCATATCGTCAACTTGTTCTTTTGAGAGTAAGCTATTTGCAATTTTTGTATCGTCAGCAAATTTTGAGATTGTACAGGTGAGGCCCTCATCTACAGTATGTCGTTGATGTAAATTAGAAAGAGAATTGGTCCTAGTACCGATCCCTGGGGATCCTGGAGAGAGAGAGAGAGACAGAGAGAGAGAGAGAGAGAGTTTAGAATGACTTATTCGAGAGAGAGAGAGAGAGAGAGAGAGAGAGAGAGAGAGAGAGAGAGAGAGAGAGTTTAGAATGACTTATTCTTGTTACAAACCTTCTTGCTAAAGTAAATGTAATTCATGTTTTTTATGTGGATGAGAGAGACAAAAGACAAAACTGCCTGTGACGAGTGCCTCCCCCAGAGTTGAAAGAGTGACATTGCCAAAATCATGGAATGTTCGAGCCAAAATGTCTAGACACACGGAGTTTGAAGCAATTTAAGTTATAGAATGAGGGAAAGATGGATTCAGGGAGAGAGTTCCAGAGTTCAGCTGTTGAAAAATATAATTTAATAGTTTCACTCCCAACACCAAACACTTCCCAATGAAATTACTGAAAGCATGTGATCCTACCAGGATTCAAACCTGGGTTACCACACACAGATCTTAAGCACTCTAAGCATTACACCATCAAGACAGTTAAAGGTTAAGTACATGACTACAATTGTATAATCCATTTATCGAATACTGGTTATCAATCTAATCATGTACCGGTACTCAAACCCAACTGAATAGCCTAATGTTTAAGTGAAAGGAAAGGACATTTAACCCTTTCACGCATTTATGACGCAGAGGTTGCCAGATTAGCAATATGAAATAGAGTTCTCTCACTCTTATAATTACCTCTCCAAAATTAGTTTTCTGCCAACAGCTAACTCAAAGACAACTGCAGAGGTTGAAGTAACTAAACTAAAGGTTTCTAAATACCCCTGATGGTAACAAAGGCTTTAAAGTATCCCCAATAGGCTCAAAATCGCGTCATATGTCGGAGAGGGTTAATGGGGCAAACATCTCTAAGGACCGACCTCGCTATGAAATGTTCCTGAACCTATAGGAATATTTTAATTTATTAATTTCACTTCCAACACCAAACACTTCACAATGAATTTAATGAAAGCATGTGATCCTATCAGGATTCGAACCTAGAGAAATATAAAGAAGATGGAAGGAAAAAGATTGGGAGCATCGTTTCACTCTTGGGTTGGAGAGTTCCATAGAGTAGGGGTAGGATTGTGTTGAAAGACGGGTGCTACGTACTCTACATATATGAGATGGTATACACTGAGAGAGCTCTGAGGAAAACTGATTATTGTAACAGCGATATAATAGCGAGAGAGATGCAACATTGCGGCGAAGAGAGAGAGATTACAGAGAATCTGTGAGTGGACGTGAGTAAATATGTTTAAACTACTCTTTCCCTTAAATCTTACTTTCATATAACAATTATGATTCCTTCTTCCACAGTAGTCATTGTATTTTTTTGTCTATGTGGATGAGGGAGACAAAAGGCAAAACTGCCTGTGACGAATGCCTCCCCAGAGTTGAAAGAGTGACAGGGCCAAAATCAAGGAACAGTCGAGCCAAAATGCCTGGACACACGGAGTTTGAAGCAATTTAAATCATAGGATGAGGGAAAGATGGATTCAGGGAGAGAGTTCCAGAGCTCAGCTGTTGAATAGAAGAAAGATTGGGAGTGTTGTTTCACTCTTGAGTTGGAGAATTGCACAGAGCAGGGGTGAAATTGTGTTGCAAGACAGGTACTACGTACCCTACGTAGAGGAGGTAGTACGGTATACTGTACACTGAGAGAGCTCTGAGGAACACTGATTATTGTAGTAGCGATAGATTAGCGAGAGAGAGGCAACATTGCGGCGAAAGAGAGAGATTGCAGAAAGTCGGTGAGTGGATGGAAGTTAATGATACGAAAGGCTTTCCTCTCTACTTTATCTAGAAGTGCTGTGTGAGAAGATCCTCCCCACACATGAGAACAATACTCAATACACGGACGCACTGTGCCACTGTACAGAGCAAGAAGCTGTGCAGGGGTAAAAAATCCTTTGAGGTGGTTGAGCACTCCCAGCTTCTGGGAGGCCGCCTTTGCAAGATTGGTAATATGGTCTATCCAAGAGAGATCAGAAGAGAAAGAGACACCGAGAATACTGAGAGAAGATGAAGGGTTGATTTTTATATTGTTGAAGTACCGTAAAAGGGATAGTCCTCTGGGAGTATGCTCCATATATTGCAAATTGTGTGTTCTGTTCAGTGCTTTCTATCTCCTATGCTCGCTCGCTCTCACTCTCGCTTTTACTGACAAGAGAACCTGGCAGAAATGAACACCATTTTACATTGAAGAGAGCTGAAAAGAAAGGTGAAGATATGTATAAAATGTCCTTTCCATTTATAAATATTCTATAAATTCCTTCAAGCGATTTCCAAGCACTGCACAGTTATTAACTTCCAACTGTTTTCATGTACCGGTACAGCAAATTACCGAAGGAGGTGGAGGGTGGGGAACGAGCCTTCATCTTTGTTATCCTTTCCTTCCACTTTCTCTTAGGGTTGCTATTTCTACTAGGATTAAGTCCTGGCCACCTCGCAGGGATTGTAAGATCTGTGTGGCCAGTGTATCTATGTAAAGCTATGTAAATCTCTCTTTCTCTCTCTCCAGTTAAGGGGGGTCACCTGCTTTTTTTCTATCTTTCTCTCCTTTTCTCTCTTTCTCTGACTTGTATCCATTTGGCCCCATTAAACCAACTGTTTTAAGACGTTTATCCCCATCCAGGTGTTGATTTTTTCCTGGCGAGCGATAGCGAGCCAGCATTATATGGAAAAATCCAGTGAAGCCGGAGAAATTTTTCTATCGAAAAATGTACAATTTAGCTTGCTGTAAAACAAAAACATATAGATGCTGGCTCGCTACCGCTCGCCATAAAAATTATGACACCTGGATGGGGGTAAACGTCTTAAAACAGTAGGCTGAATGGGGCCGAATGGATACAAGCCAAAGAGAGAGGGAGAGAAAGAGAAATAAAGCGAGGTGGGCTCCCTTAACAAAAAGGCTGTTTCCTTACCCACCACTTTCTCACAGACCACTTTGGCTCTTGACCTCACATTTCTTGAGGTTTTATGACTCTCTCTCTCTCTCTCTCTCTCTCTCTCTCTCTCTCTCTCTCTCTCTCTCTCTCTCTATTCTCTCGCTCTCTCCTCTCTCTCTCTCTCTATCTCTCTCTCTCTGACTCTCTCTTCTCTTGTCTTCTCTCTATCTATCTCTCTCTCTCTCTCTCTCTTTCCTCTCTCTCTCTCTTTCCTCTCTCTTTCCTCTCTCTCTCTCTTTCCTCTCTCTTTCCTCTCTCTTTCCTCTCTCTCTCTCTCCTTCTTCTCTCTCTCTCTCTCTCTCTCTCTCTCTCTCTCTCTCTCTCTCTCTCTCTCTCTCTCTCTCTCTCCCGCTCCACCCGTACCATCACCTAGATTTTCCGTACGACTCAATCACTCTTTACCCGAACAAAAAAACTATTAAACTCTCACCAACCACTGAACGTTTCATTGCTGTCGGATTCGCCCACTAACAAAAGAATAGTAAGTATAAAAAAGCAATCAAATTAATGTATTTTAATGCCAGAAGTCTACGAAATAAGATTGACGAACTAAGAATTATGTTACTAAATGAAGAAATAGATATAATTGCGATAACAGAAACTTATATAGATACCAACAATATCGATTTCACACACGAATATCAGATCAATTCCTATAAACTATATCACAAGGACAGAGTAGGTAAGAGAGGAGGAGGTGTATTACTGTATATAAAATAAAATATATGCTCACTTGAGGTTCAAATTCCTTCTAATAACTCAGAACTGGTATGTGTGAAAATTAATAACAAGGATATAGACATTAATGTGGTTGTCGTATATCGTCGTCCAACTCATACCTATCAAGAGGATATAGACCTATACAATAATTTATAAAAAACTCTATCAACAAAAGAAACCCTTATCATAGGCGATTTTAATCTTCCTAATATTCATTGGGGAGATGTAAAAGGGTCTGGCCATGCATCAGAAAAAAATTACCGAATTTATTAAAGATAACTTCTTATATCAATTAGTCCAGAAACCCACGAGGGGAGATAATATTTTAGACCTAGTAATAACGACCCACGAAAATTTAATTTCCGACTTAGAAGTTGGGGGAATTAATATCTAATTGTGATCATAATATCGTCAGGCTCCAAATTAATATGTCGCACACAAACAGCACTAGTGAAACTTTTATTCCCAACTATAATATGGCAGACTTCAATAGCCTAAGAAATGACCTAAAAGATATTAATCTGTATCTCGAAGGTCTCACCAACATTGACGATACATGGGAAAGATTTAAAGAAATATTCATGAGTGCTCAAAAGAAACATATCCCAATGCGTAAAAGACACAGTAAGAAAATAAACAAACCCCTTTGGTACGATATAAATATCAGTAGAGCAATTAGGGAAAGAAATCGTTTATACAACTTAAAGAGAGAAACAAAGAATAATACCATATGTAAGCAATACCTGGCCGCCAGAAGAAAAGTAAAATCACTAATAAAAACAGCAAAGAGGAATTATGAAATAAGCATAGCTAAAGATAGTAAAACTAATCCTAAGCAATTTTACAGATACATTAACAGTAGCAAACAAATCAAAAGCGGGATAGGACCCATACTTAACACTCAAGGTGTTCTAGAAACAGATAGCAAAGACATAGCCTCTACACTTAACAATTATTTCAGCTCCGTTTTTACCACTGCTGCCAACACGAACACTCCACAAGCTACTAATCAAACAAGCAACATTGTGCTCCCTGACTTCAAAATTAGCCAATCAAGCGTCACTAGACAGATTGAATTACTGAAAATAAATAAATTTCCCGGCCCAGACCTATTCATCCCCAAAATCCTAAAAATTGGTCAAGATGAAGTTGCCGAACCCCTAACCAAAATGTTTAACATGTCACTCCAACATGGACAATTACCCACTGACTGGAAGACAGCGAATATTACACCAATATTTAAAAAGGGAGATAAAAAACAACCAGGGAATTACAGACCCATTAGCTTAACTTCCGTTATTGTAAAACTATTAGAATCAATTATAAGAGACGAACTTGTACTTTTCATAGAGAATAATAATCTTATTAATAATAGTCAACACGGCTTCAGAGCAAAAAAATCATGCCTAACGAACCTTATCGAATTTTATGACAACCTATTTAAGATTAATGATTTTACCAAAAGTCTTGATATAGTGTACTTGGACTTCCAGAAGGCCTTCGACAAGGTCCCTCATAATAAATTACTTCAGAAGGTCGAGAATCTAGGAATACAAGGCAAACACACTTAATTGGATAAGGAATTGGTTAAGCGAAAGAAAACAAAGAGTAATTATTAATGGAGTGGAATCAGAATGGACTCCGGTGACTAGTGGAGTCCCACAGGGTTCAGTTCTGGGCCCATATAATTCATAATATATATTAATGATTTAGACAACGGCATTAATAACATAATTTCCAAATTCGCCGATGACACTAAAATAGGAAATGCAATAATATCAGAAAGCGATAGAAGTAGCCTGCAAATCAGATTTAAACAAGATATCAGAGTGGTCAGAAAATTGGCAGATGCCCTTTAACGTAAACAAATGCCTGATACTACAAATAGGCTCCCGAAACAACAAATACGAATACCATATGAATGGAGGAAAGATAAAGAGCGTATCACAGATAAAAGACCTAGGAGTGCTTATCAATGAAAATCTAAAATCTACAAGCCAATGCACCGCAGCATCTAACAAAGCAAATAGAGCGCTAGGTTTCATTAAAAGAAATTTTCATTGTCATAGTAAAGACATAGTTGTACCACTATATAAAAGTATTGTGAGGCCACATCTGGAGTATGCTGTGCAGTTTTGATCTCCCTACTTAAAAAAAGACATAGAGAAACTAGAATCCGTTCAGCGTAGAGCAACAAAGTTAATCCCTTCCCTTAGAAATAAGCCATACAATGAGAGATTAAGAGAACTCGACCTGTTTTCGCTTAAGAAACGGAGAATAAGGGGACAGCTGATAGAGTGTTTTAAGATACTACTGTAAAAGGCTTTAGTAACGTAAATTCTAATAATCTATTTAAGATAGCCAAAGAAGGTTCCACAAGAGGAAACAAATT
Organism: Paralithodes platypus; assembly: GCA_032716605.1. NCBI lineage: Eukaryota > Metazoa > Arthropoda > Malacostraca > Decapoda > Lithodidae > Paralithodes > Paralithodes platypus. Next base: position 42,667,206 of record CM064527.1, on the reverse strand, counting down.
AAAACTAACAGGCAGGAAAGCGAACCTAGACATAACTAAAAATTTCTTCACCCACAGTATTATTAATGAGTGGAATAAGCTCCCTAATGAAGTTATTGACAGTGACTCGATATACACATTTAAAAAAAGGTTAGACACATATCACAGAAAAGTTGGTCTGCAGTAGAAGCTGATCACTGATAAGAGAACCTGGCGGAAATGAAAACGTTTTCAGTTGAAGAAAAACAAAAAAAGTGAAGGTGTGCATGCCTTTCCTTTCCATTTCTAACTATACTATAAATTCCTTCAGGCGATTTCCAAGCCCTGCAAGGTTATTCACTTCTAACTATTTTCATGTACGGCATATTGCCGGAGGGAGCGGAGGGTGGGGAGAGAGCCTTCATCTTTGCTATCTTTTCCTTCCACTTTCTCTTAGGGTTGCTATCTCTATTAGGATTAAGTCCTGGTCATCTCGTAGGGATCGTAAGATCTGTGTGGCCAGTGTATCTATGTAAATCTATGTAAATATATATCTCTCTCTCTCTCTCAAACACACACATGCACACTATGTATTTCTCATATATATATAACAAAATTGTCAGCATTTGGGTGCAATTCTACATAAATTGGGTAATTACTATTACCTTTCATTAATATTTTGCTAACACCAATAATTTAAAATAGACTGAGTAACAATACAATGTTCATTATTATTACTAAGTCACTCTCACCTCCCTCAATCACATCTCAGTAATCGTTGTCAGGAATGTGGATAGATAGATAGATAGATAGATAGATATATAGATAGATAGATAGAGATATGGATAGATACTTTCTCTATACATTTTTGAAACATTATGCTGGTTGAGAGCGCTGTAAATTATTCAAGCGACTGACATATTAAAACGGTCGTTGTTTTCTCTGTGTTTATGAATTGTTTAAGAGCACAAGGCAAAGTGTTTATATTAGAATGACCCAGGTGTGTGTTGTGTGTGTGTGTGTGTGTGTGTGTGTGTGTGTGTGTGTGTGTGTGTCTGTGTGTGTGTGTGTGTGTGTGTGTGTGTGTGTGTGTGTGAGAGAGAGAGAGAGAGAGGGGGTATTGTGTTTTTGTATTTGTTAATGTTAATCCATGTAAAATTATGATCTATGAAGAAGTTGCATACGGTACGGTGTTGGGCGGCTTCTCTTCAAGAAAAAAAGAAAGAAAAAACACGACAATCAATGAAATATACACTAATAATATGAGATTTGAACAACAGTCCATCAGAATGACTTTTTTATAATAATTGCCACTCATCTACAGGTCGTGGGCTGTTGATTATTACCATGGAACGTTTATCTTATGGACCATAGATCGAATTTTGGCAGTGTAAAAACCCTTACTAATTGGCATATCTAGTTTCATAATTAATCCATATATAGAGTAATTTCATTAAGTCAAATTCCTCGTATAGGCCTATAATTATATAGTGGAATTTGTGAAGGGTACTAGAATATATATGAATGGTTATGTTTTTTATTAGAAACAGTAATTTCAATTTGAGAACATTATGCCACAAACATAGCACACAAAGACTATAATTATATGTATCCGTCGGGTTACAATTGCCTCGACCCCTCCCAAGTGTCTGTTTTGTTAACTATATATAATTTATATTCTTGAGCATCACTGTAAATAATGCCGTAGTTAATTATCACATAAAATTAGATATTATGGGTAAAATATAATTAATCCATTCTATGTAATTAATCCATTCTATCTAGTATTTGCCTACAATAGAAAATATATTATCAACAGTGGCATTATGGCCTTAAAAACTGTATGTCCAAATGAGTATTGTCGGCACCTTAATAGTTCTGCATGATAATATATTCCGTATTAGTGTATGATAAATGTGTTCTTATACACATTAAATATATGAATCCAATTATATGCGAGAAAAAGTAATATATATATATATATATAGGTATATATATTTAGGTGCGTGTGTGTGTCCAAGTACCGGTATGGCCTGAATGTATGTGTGTACCAATGACCTCTCCTGGTTTATGGCACTGGCCGGTATAGGAATATTTGGTAGTAAAACACGCACCTCAGTTCCGCCCAATATCCCCGCCAATAAAACCAACACATCAGGACCAAGCTTCAATACTATGCTTTACTGAAGGGTTGGGGCGGGAGAGAGAAAGGGTAGTAAAGAACTTATGAAAGGAAAATGACGCTGTAAATTGTTTGCGTGCTGTACGATAGCGCTAATAAGTCACGTCCCAGCTGTCATTACGTTTGGCTTGCTCGTGCTGTATTAATGTCTGTCAGATGTTGAATAGGGTGGGTATGTGTAGGAACTTGCTTGTATAGCTCACTCGATATGAAAAAATGAAGCTTAGATATTGTTGACACTAATTATTGATCAAAACATACTTGGTGCCGAGACATCACTTATTAGCGCGATGTACAAAACACCTAGATTGTAAAGATATGGTGCACATTTTAAGTGAATATATAATTATAAGGTCCACTATCAATGGCGTTCATCATACAATACATTAAATTAAATAATTTAATTCTTCTGAAATGTGTATATATAACTTAAGGGGGAGCTAGTCACTTTTGCGTTACCCCCTTCTCCCTTATGTTTAGCGTATTAGTTTTAAGATTTGAAGACGTTCATTCCGTTAGTTTGGCGATTTTGAGACATTTCGCCCCTTTCTATGTCAATATTAAGATCTTTCGTGCCATTTAGCTATCGTTTTGTTTTTCCTGACGAGCAATAGCGAGCCTGTCATTTTAAAAATAAATTTAAATAATTATCTTAAAAGGGGTTCTAGGGGGTGTTTTTTTAAGCTTGGCAATGGTCTAGCGAGGAGACTAAAACATAAAGTTAATACATACATATACAGTATAGGCCAACACAAACAAGCAATAAATACATATACAGTATAGGCCAACACAAACATAAAGTTAATAAATACATATACAGTATAGGCCAACACAAACATAAAGTTAATAAATACATATACAGTATAGGCCAACACAAACATAAAGTTAATAAATACATATACAGTATAGGCCAACACAAACATAAAGTTAATACATACATATACAGTATAGGCCAACACAAACATAAAGTTAATACATACATATACAGTATAGGGCAACACAAACAAGCAATATATACATATACAGAATAGGCCAACACAAACAAGCAATATATACATATACAGTATAGGCCAACACAAACAAGCAATATATACATATACAGTATAGGCCAACACAAACAAGCAATATATACATATACAGAATAGGCCAACACCAATAAGCAATATATACATATACAGTATAGGCCAACACAAACAAGCAATAAATACACCATTAAGGGGAGGTTTTTAGTTAGTTCGCTAGACCTCCATCAAGCTTAACATTACAGCCCCTAGAACCCCTTTCAAGATAAATTTGTACATTTTACGGTAGAATAATGTCCCGGCCGAAGGCCGGTTCCTCTTAAATTACAGGCTCGCTTTCGCTCGCCAGGAAAAAATCGACACCTAAATGGCACGAAAAGTCGTAAAATTGACAGAAATGGGGTGACAGTTCTTAAAATCGCCAAACTAATGGGGTGAACGTCTTATAATATCAAAAGCAATGGGGCTAACCATGAGGGAGAAAGGGGTCAAGAAAAAAATCCCTCAAGTGGAAATCTCCCCGTAAGTGTTCCAACCGCACGAGAAGAGTGTTTGAAAGTTTGTGAAAACCATTAATACACAGTAATACAGTAATACACAGTAATACAGTAATACACAGTAATACAGTAATACAGTAATACACAGTAATACACAGTAATACAGTAATACACAGTAATACACAGTAATACAGTAATACAGTAATACACAGTAATACACAGTAATACAATAATACAGTAATACAGTAATACACAGTAATACACAGTAATACACAGTAATACAGTAATACAGTAATACAGTAATACAGTAATACACAGTAATACAGTAATACACAGTAATACAGTAATACACAGTAATACAGTAATACACAGTAATACAGTAATACACAGTAATACACAGTAATACAGTAATACAGTAATACACAGTAATACAGTAATACAGTAATACAGTAATACACAGTAATACAGTAATACACAGTAATACACAGTAATACAGTAATACACAGTAATACAGTAATACAGTAATACAGTAATACAGTAATACACAGTAATACAGTAATACAGTAATACAGTAATACAGTAATACAGTAATACACAGTAATACAGTAATACAGTAATACACAGTAATACAGTAATACACAGTAATACAGTAATACACAGTAATACAGTAATACACAGTAATACAGTAATACAGTAATACACAGTAATACAGTAATACAGTAATACAGTAATACAGTAATACACAGTAATACAGTAATACAGTAATACACAGTAACACAGTAATACAGTAATACAGTAATACAGTAACACAGTAATACAGTAACACAGTAATACAGAAATACAGTAACACAGTAATACAGTAACACAGTAATACAGAAATACAGTAATACAGAAATACAGTAACACAGTACACAGTAATACAGTAATACACAGTAATACAGTAATACACAGTAAACAGTATACACAGTAATACAGTACACAGTAATACAGTAATACAGTAATACAGTAATACAGTAATACACAGTAATACACAGTAATACACGTATACAGTAATACAAGTAATACAGTAATACAGTAATACAGTAATACAGTAATACAGTAATACAAGTAATACAGTAAATACAAGTAATACAGTAAATACAAGTAATACAGTAATACAAGTAATACAGTAATACAGTAATACAGTAATACAGTAATACAGTAATACAGTAATACACAGTAATACAGTAATACACAGTAATACAGTAATACACAGTAATACAGTAATACAGTAATACAGTAATACAGTAATACACAGTAATACAGTAATACAGTATACACAGTAACATCAGTAATACACAGTAATACAGTAATACAGTAATACAGTAATACACAGTAATACACAGTAATACAGTAATACACAGTAATACAGTAATACAGTAATACACAGTAATACAGTAATACAGTAATACACAGTAATACAGTAATACACAGTAATACAGTAATACAGTAATACACAGTAATACACAGTAATACAGTAATACAGTAATACACAGTAATACAGTAATACACAGTAATACAGTAATACACAGTAATACAGTAATACACAGTAATACAGTAATACACAGTAATACAGTAATACACAGTAATACACAGTAATACACAGTAATACAGTAATACAGTAATACACAGTAATACAGTAATACAGTAACGGTAATACAGTAATACAGTAATACAGTAATACAGTAATACACAGTAATACAGTAATACAGTAATACAGTAATACACAGTAATACAGTAATACACAGTAATACAGTAATACACAGTAATACAGTAATACACAGTAATACAGTAATACACAGTAATACAGTAATACACAGTAATACAGTAATACACAGTAATACAGTAATACACAGTAATACACAGTAATACAGTAATACACAGTAATACAGTAATACACAGTAATACAGTAATACACAGTAATACAGTAATACAGTAATACAGTAATACACAGTAATACAGTAATACAGTAATACACAGTAATACAGTAATACAGTAATACAGTAATACAGTAATACAGTAATACACAGTAATACAGTAATACACAGTAATACAGTAATACACAGTAATACAGTAATACACAGTAATACAGTAATACAGTAATACAGTAATACACAGTAATACAGTAATACACAGTAATACACAGTAATACAGTAATACAGTATACAGTAAACACGTATACAGTAATACACAGTAATACACAGTAATACACAGTAATACAGTAATACAGTAATACAGTAATACAGTAATACACAGTAATACAGTAATACAGTAATACACAGTAATACACAGTAATACAGTAATACAGTAATACACAGTAATACACAGTAATACAGTAATACACAGTAATACAGTAATACACAGTAATACACAGTAATACAGTAATACACAGTAATACAGTAATACAGTAATACAGTAATACAGTAATACACAGTAATACAGTAATACACAGTAATACACAGTAATACAGTAATACACAGTAATACAGTAATACAGTAATACACAGTAATACAGTAATACAGTAATACACAGTAATACAGTAATACAGTACAGTAATACAGTAATACAATAATACAGTAATACAGTAAATACAGTAAATACAGTAATACAGTAAATACAGTAATACAGTAAATACAATAATACAGTAATACAGTAAATACAATATACAGTAATACAGTAATACAGTAAATACAATAATACAGTAATACAAGATACAGTAATACAGTAATACAGTAATACAGTAATACAGGATACAGTAATACAGAATACAGTAATACAGTAATACAATAATACAGTAATACAATAATACAGTAATACAATAATACAGTAATACAATAATACAGTAATACAGTAATACAATAATACAGTAATACAATAATACAGTAATACAGTAATACACAGTAATACAGTAATACACAGTAATACAGTAATACACAGTAATACAGTAATACAGTAATACACAGTAATACAGTAATACAGTAATACAGTAATACAGTAATACAGTAATACAGTAATACAGTAATACACAGTAATACAGTAATACACAGTAATACACAGTAATACAGTAATACAGTAATACAGTAACAGTAATACAGTAATACAGAAATACAGAAATACAGAAATACAGTAACAGTAATACAGTAATACAGTAATACACAGTAATACAGTAATACACAGTAATACAGTAATACAGTAATACAGTAATACAGTAATACACAGTAATACACAGTAATACAGTAATACAGTAATACACAGTAATACAGTAATACAGTAATACAGTAATACAGTAATACACAGTAATACAGTAATACACAGTAATACAGTAATACAGTAATACAGTAATACAGTAATACACAGTAATACAGTAATACAGTAATACACAGTAATACAGTAATACAGTAATACAGTAATACACAGTAATACACAGTAATACAGTAATACAGTAATACAGTAATACACAGTAATACAGTAATACAGTAATACACAGTAATACAGTAATACAGTAATACAGTAATACAGTAATACAGTAATACAGTAACACAGTAATACAGTAATACAGTAATACAGTAATACAGTAATACAGTAATACAGTAATACACAGTAATACACAGTAATACAGTAATACACAGTAATACAGTAATACAGTAATACAGTAATACAGTAATACACAGTAATACAGTAATACACAGTAATACACAGTAATACAGTAATACAGTAATACAGTAATACACAGTAATACAGTAATACAGTAATACAGTAATACACAGTAATACAGTAATACAGTAATACAGTAATACACAGTAATACAGTAATACAGTAATACAGTAATACACAGTAATACAGTAATACACAGTAATACACAGTAATACACAGTAATACAGTAATACAGTAATACAGTAATACAGTAATACAGTAATACACAGTAATACAGTAATACACAGTAATACACAGTAATACAGTAATACAGTAATACAGTAAATACAATAATACAGTAATACAGTAAATACAGTAATACAGTAATACAATAATACAGTAATACAGTAAATACAGTAAATACAATAATACAGTAATACAGTAATACACAGTAATACAGTAATACACAGTAATACAGTAATACAGTAATACACAGTAATACAGTAATACACAGTAATACAGTAATACACAGTAATACAGTAATACACAGTAATACAGTAATACAGTAATACAGTAATACAGTAATACAGTAATACAGTAATACACAGTAATACACAGTAATACAGTAATACACAGTAATACAGTAATACACAGTAATACAGTAATACACAGTAATACACAGTAATACAGTAATACACAGTAATACAGTAATACAGTAATACACAGTAATACACAGTAATACAGTAATACACAGTAATACACAGTAATACACAGTAATACAGTAATACAGTAATACAGTAATACAGTAATACACAGTAATACAGTAATACAGTAATACACAGTAATACAGTAATACACAGTAATACACAGTAATACACAGTAATACAGTAATACACAGTAATACAGTAATACACAGTAATACAGTAATACACAGTAATACAGTAATACACAGTAATACACAGTAATACACAGTAATACACAGTAATACAGTAATACAGTAATACAGTAATACAGTAATACACAGTAATACAGTAATACACAGTAATACACAGTAATACAGTAATACACAGTAATACACAGTAATACAGTAATTACACAGTAATACACAGTAATACAGTAATACACAGTAATACAGGATACAGTAATACACAGTAATAACAGTAATACAGTAATACACAGTAATACACAGTAATACAGTAATACACAGTATACAGTAATACAGTAATACAGTAATACACAGTAATACAGTAATACACAGTAATACACAGTAATACAGTAATACACAGTAATACAGTAATACACAGTAATACAGTAATACAGTAATACACAGTAATACAGTAATACAGTAATACACAGTAATACAGTAATACAGTAATACACAGTAATACACAGTATACAGTAATAACAGTAATACAGTAATTACATACACAGTAATACCATACAGTATACACAGTAATACAGTATACAGTATACAGTAATACAGTAATACAGTAATACACAGTAATACAGTAATACACAGTAATACAGTAATACAGTAATACACAGTAATACAGTAATACACAGTAATACAGTAATACAGTAATACAGTAATACAGTAATACAGTAATACAGTAACAGTAATACAGTAATACAGAAATACAGTAATACAGAAATACAGTAATACAGTAATACAGAAATACAGTAATACAGAAATACAGTAACAGTAATACAGTAATACAGTAACAGTAATACAGTAATACAGTAACAGTAATACAGTAATACAGTAATACAGTAATACAGTAATACAGTAATACAGTAATACAGTAATACAGTAATACAGTAATACAGTAATACAGTAATACAGTAATACACAGTAATACAGTAATACAGTAATACAGTAATACACAGTAATACAGTAATACAGTAATACACAGTAATCATATTATGTTCCATTTGTTATATACCGCAGGCATTGTTTTATAATCCACATATTTTGTTCACAGTGTAACCTGAACCTAATCGTCTGAGCTGGCCAAAATATAATGAATATGAGACCATATTATTGAATGCAGTCAAATATATAACCCATGTGTAAACAAAACGTGTGACGGTCTATGCGTAACATCCATGGAGAACGTCAACCCCTTCAAAATAAGATGACGTTATTTGGTTATAAAGCAGCATTCTCTGTGTTTAGTGTCCTAATTAGCCTATATTTTCTCCCTTGGACCAAATAGGGTTGTCTTTGTGGATCTCCCATGTTTAGCTCCATTGGTTTGGCGATTTTCGGACGTTTCACCCCTTTAGTTTGGCGATACCAAGACGCTTCACTCCACTCAGGTGTCGTGTATTTTCTGGGCGAGCGATTGCCAACCAGTAACTTAAAAGAAATTGGCCTACGATCGGGAAATGTTCCTATCGAAAAATATACAATTTTCGCTTGAAGGGGGTCTGGGTTGGCTTTCTTAAGGGGGGTGACCTGATTTTTTGTATTTATCTCCTTTTCTCTCTTTCTATGGCTTGTATCCATTTGGCCCCATTCAGCCTACTGTTTTAAGACGTTTATCCCCATCCAGGTGTCAATTTCTTACTGGTGAGCGGTAGCGAGCCAGCATATTTTTTATTTTTGTTAGACAGCAGGCTAAATTTGTACATTTTTCGATATAAAAATGTCTCCGGCGAAGCCGGATTTCTTCGTATAATGCTGGCTCGCTATCGCTCGCCAGGAAGAAATCGACACCTAAATGGGGATAAAAGTCTTATTATAGTTGGCTGAATGGGGCCGAATGGATACAAGCCAGAGAAAGAGAGAAAAGGACAGAAATAACAAAAAGCAGGTCACCCCCTTTAAGCCGGTATCACACGAACACTTTTTCCCTCAACATTTATCCTCAGCTCTGGTCTGGCACCTTATGATGTAAACATTTAAAAAATTTATGTCACCTAAAATCAGCTATTATCAGTCAAGTTACCGATACCAGCGCAAAATATGCCAGGAATGTTGCCAGAAAAAAGTTGAGCATCGCATGTTGACTATAAATGCTTTCGTGTGATACCGGCTTTAGTTTGCAGGAAGTCCGGGAAGGCGTTTTTGTCAGCCTAAAATACATTGCTTGACAAGGGCAAACACAAGCAAGATCCTCAATCATAATTAAACAAGCAAGATCCTCAATCATAATTAAAACAAGCAAGATCCTCAATCATAATTAAACAGAATGTCATCATTTCCCACAAGAGAGGTCGGACCAGATAGTGTTAAATATAGAGAAGTCTGGGGAGGCTCTTCACCCCCCTCCCCTTCCCCCCTTCACAAGTTAACCCCTTCAGGATCCTCACGCATTTAGACAGTTTGTTCTGGCTAGCAGTAGACGATTGTATTGATATTAGGTAGGGTAAATTGAGAAATTATCTGCACTTTAAATTCACACATATTCTTCCTAAGCTGAATAAAATCGTCACCGGTATACAGTATATTATCCCATAAAATCAATCTTCAGACATAGGTATATAACTCAGAGACAATTAAATATAGCTACGTACAGGAGGCTACTGTACAGTACACATTTAGCCACACGCTTCTGTTCTAGCTTACACACACACACACACACACACACACACACACACACACACACACACACACACACACACACACACACACACACACACACACACACACACACACACACACACACACACACACACACACACACACACACCACACACACACACACCACACACACACACACACACACACACACACACACACACACACACACACACACACACACACACACACACCCACACACCTCTCTCCCGCCTGGTCCTCCTCTCTAACCGTAACACAACAACGTCAACTGGAGAGAGTTCAGAGGAGGGCATGCAGGATCATCCTGGGTGGCACATATCCAGGGTACGAGGAAGCTCTCACCACCCTTAGCATACCTGCACTCTCAACCCACCACTACAACACACTCAAACAGTTTGCATCTAAGCTGCTTGTTCACCCACGACACAGAAACTTACTTCCACCAGACGCCCCTAGACCTACACGTGCAGCTCGTCATTTCAACACACTCCAACCAATAAGAGCAAGAACTGACAGATATAAAAATAGTCCTATCCCAACCATTGTTAATATTATTAATAATGTGTAATAACGGCCTGTCACACCATATATACGCGCCCACCTTTAATAATATATGCATAAGTGTGTGTGCGTGTGTGTATTAGAATATAATTATGTATGTATTTGCTTGAGTTTGTTTATGTATATGTGTATATATGTATCTATGTATGTGCAGTATATGTGTATGTATGTGTGCGTATATGTGTATGTATGTATGCGTTATTTATGTATATATATATGTGTCTATAGTGTATACTGTTTGTGGTTCGAACCCGGCTGAGAGTATCAGGTAGGATAAGAGAAGAGCATATATGCATGTAATGTGCATATATTTATGTATATGTATGTCTGTGTGTATGTGCTGTCAATGGTTCGAGCCCGGTTGAGAATATAAGGTATATAATATATATATGTACTGTACGTGTATTTATATGGTCATATGCACATATGTATGTAAATATACGTACATATGAGCGAGAACATATTGCTCACTAGCGCAACTTCTGATTATAAATCTATGCATAAGCATTATCTATTATTAAGTGTTCGCGTATCTTCATCCATGTATTTCCACCCTTAACAATAGAACGCCCAGCTCTTCCATATTTCGCCTTCTGTCACACACACACACACACACACACACACACACACACACACACACACACACACACACACACACACACACACACACACACACACACACACACACACACACACACACACACACACACACACACACACACACACACACACACACACACACACACACACACACACACACACACACACACACACACACACACACACACACACACACCGTTCTTCGTATCTAGAAGACCGTACATCTGCGTATATAAGACACTCAGGCACTGTTTCAGCCGCCAAAGGTTGCATGCCATATTATAGGTGCCGGTAAGTTAGAATATGTGTTGTACCGTACTATCCCTAGAATAGGTCACTATTTGATTAGCCCGGCCCGGGGAGCCGGTTTATATTTGAAGGGCCCGGCCTAGAAGTAGGTGGGCCGGCATTGTAGTTCCGCTGTGTGTCTGCCTGCTGTGACCAGAATCTCTCAGAGAGGTCTAGGACCTGGGAGTCTTTTTCTGGGTACCCTTCATGGTCCTTGGTCTCTGAGTCTTCTCCTGGGCGACCTAGTTAAGTGTGAACTTATATTTTAGTTATATTTTGTTGTTTCTGTTCAGGCTCTGTCTCGAGTTGCCCCCCCCCCCCCCCCCCAGCTATGGGGTATGTGCCTGAGTATATGCATACATACATATATTATTCTTATTACACACAGGCACCCAAACACAGGACACACACACACACAAACATTCTCAATTTCACGCACCCACACACACTCCGTATTCATTCATGTTGTGTGTGTGTGTGTGTGGGGGGGGGGGGGCCCCCCACACACACACACACACAACATTTTCATGTACCGGGGTATGCAATAATACGTCTAGACAGAAGCCCACTAAGGCTGAAACGACGAAACAAACAGTTGCCCCTCGGTCATAAACAAACGGAGGCGATAGATTGGATGGGTGGCGGAGGAGGAGGAGGGGAGGAATGAAAAGTAGATTGCAGAATACAGAGCTGGATAGTAGATGCTAGAAGACTGACGAACAGGTGGTAGATAGGTTGGTATGATGGTCGTATGAGAGTGGTAGGAAGGCGGGAAGGAATAATAAGATAGAAGGCTAAAGTGATAAGGCTAGAAAATCTGCCACAGCAATATTTTGTAGGCTAGATTTAGGAATTAGATGGCATAGAAGATGATAAGGTGAACACATAAATATTATAGATAAGCTGGTGAGGGGTTAGATAAAACATAAGGTGGTAAAACTGATTGATAAGGAGATAGTTAGTAGTTGATGGTAGACTATGAATCAGAACTCGGCCTCTGTTAAATGGGGATGGGCGTAAATAATTGCTCATTTACGAATCTTTTAATACCGTATATTTTTTTATTTTTTAGTTTCCTCCCTAGACCTCAATCAAGCTTAACCCCCCTCCGTGACCCTCCTTCAAGATAAGTTTCTACATTTTGTGATATAAAATGTTCAGGCCAAGGGCAGGTTCCTCTTAAATCGCTCGCCAGGAAATAAAATCGACACCTAATGAACACGAAAACTCTTAAAATTGACAAAGAAATGTGGCGAAAAGTCTTAAAATCGCCAAACTAATGGGGCGAACGTCGTAAAACCTGCAAACTAATGGGGCTAAACATGAGGAAGAAGGGTGACCAGAAAAACGACCCATCTTCCCTTAAAACGCAGCCACAGGGAAGAGGTTGTGTTATGTACCATACTGTAAATATCTTCTGTCGAGTTCTCCTAGCGGCTCACTTTGCATTTGCCCGACTTCTCTTATATTCATAGATAATAGGTAGAATGGTGAGGGGAGGGACAGATGGGATTTAAAAGCATAAGATAAAGACAAATTCACTTGGGAATGCGCAGAAGGCTGTTTTTGGTTAGTATGATGTTTGTGAATTGTGTGGGAAGCTTTTAATTAAATACGGTACTGGGTGTCATTTCGGTTTTGGCAAATAATGATATAGCTTGAATAAGAGTGTCATTTATCTCTGCAATACCAATAAATAGGACAGCCTCGTTCAAATTATGAACAAGGCTGTCTCATCTCTTGCCACAACCAAAGTAGCATCTAATGGCCACTAAAACCTATCTTGTGTGCTAGGACCGTTAGGGTAAAAACACCAATTCACTGTTCAGTATCATTTGCCCGTTCATTTAAGGGGAGTTTTTATGGACCCCCCTCTTCCCTCATGATAAGCCCCATTAATTTTGAAATATTAAGAAGTTCGCCCCATTAGTTTGGTGATTTAAGACTTTTCGCCTAATGTATTTGTCAATGTTAAGACTTTTCGTCCCATTTAGTAATTTTTTTTCTCCAGAGTAATGAGTGTAAGCCTGTAATTTAGGAATATTTATCTACCGAAAAATGTACAAACTCGTCTCGACGAGCAAATGATACTGATCAGTGAATTGGTGCTTTTACCTTAACGGTCCTAACACACAAGATAGGTTTTAGTGGTCATTGGATGCTACTTTGGTTGTGGCAAGAATTAAGATTGCCTTATTTCTTGGCAAAGCAAAGATAAATGAAACGCACTTATTCTAAATGTATCATTATTTGCCAAAACCGGAATGACATCTACTATCTAATTAAAAGCTGCCCACACAATTCACAAATGTTACATTAAAGATATAACCAGGTTAGGTAGAATATTTAACCATGTTGCGTTTAACAAAATAATGATAGAGGTCTAGGGAGCAAACCGAAAAACAAAAACAAAACTAACTTTAGTACAACTATTAATTTATAATATAATAGAGAAGTGCCTGAAAAATTAATGTGATGTGTAAAACAGCCAAGAAATATTTAATAGAAATATTATAGAGAAATGGATGAACTATAAATATAATGCCAATTACCTGAAACTTGCAAACTAAATAAAGGCTATATCTCTGCTTCATAATAATTTACCAATTTGCCTTTATAATATAAGATGCAATCCCTTATAAAGCCATGCCACAGGTCCGTAATCAAATATGCAAAATGACATTTATTGTTTGCCCGAATAAG
Source organism: Paralithodes platypus (assembly GCA_032716605.1). NCBI lineage: Eukaryota > Metazoa > Arthropoda > Malacostraca > Decapoda > Lithodidae > Paralithodes > Paralithodes platypus. The sequence goes on along the minus strand of CM064527.1, from coordinate 42,652,158 downwards.
AGAAACATACAATATAATAGTAGGCCTATCTGTATATTGTGTTTGCCATTACTATACTGTGTTACTCTATAATAGCATAACTACCATCAGTACCGTACTGGAACAGTGGGAAATCTTGCCGGGCGGACAGTCAAACTCAGTAGTCTGAGTGTTAGTAATAGGGATTAGATGATTAATGCTGCGGAAATTAGTAGATCAAATTAAAATAATATTGAAAACATTGGTTGAGGATACAAAGATTCCTATTCTTGTATATAATTAGTATCTACCAGAGGCATTTGTCGAGCATCAGCGTCTGTGTGTACATATGTTTGACTCAAATAAAAAAAAAAACGTGTACGTATTTATAGGACATTTGGTTGGGATTTAATGACCAACCAACAGCTTCGTAGCTTCACTAATTAAACAAACCCACAAAGGAAATAATAATAATAATCTATCTATCTACCTATTGCCCGACGCCGGTATCCCCGAAGGGGTGGCCACGAACGAACCGCCCCCATGCACCTCTGTCCCCAGTCAGTCGACGCCCCTCCCCCCAACCAGCACCACCTTCGTTCATGTACTTCCTCACTCCATCCTTCCACCTCTCATTCGGTCTACCTCTCCCTCTCTGTCCCTCCACCTCGCTCTCGTACACCTTTAGTCATTCTCTCGCTTTCCATACGTTCCAACTCTGTTCCTCATTCATATCAATGATCTCATATCTACCACTCATAATCCAATACATTCCTACGCAGATGGCTCAACACTCCACAGTTCCTTCACATTTACCAATTCTTTCACCCAACCCGATCTTATAAATTCAAAAATAAACACTGCAATTTCTCTGAACCAGGACCTTTCTAGAATGAATGAATGGGGACAGAAGAATCTAGTTTCCTTTAATGCACAGAAAACCAAGTACATTCAATTTTCTAACCGACAGAATCTCACTGACTCCCATATATTTTTTAATGATGTAAATATTCCCACTTCCCCTAGTATTGACATTCTCGGTGTAACATTAACTACTAACTTGAGCTGGACACATTGTTAGAAGCATTGCTAAGAATGCCTCTAAAAAACTGGGACTCCTGTACAGAGTTCGAGAATTCTTCACTGACGAGCAGTTGGCCGTAATATATAAAACTCATGTGCGTTCTCAGATGGATTACTGTTCACCTCTGTGGGGTGGAAGTGGAGTGGTTGCATTGAGGCAGTTGGACAAAATTCAAATAAAGCTATTAGATTAATCAATAACCCTGCAATCACACAGGACCTTCCTACATTATCCATACGAAGAAACGTTGCATCCCTTGCATTATTCTACAGATATTTTCACAGCAATTGTTCCGAGGAACTTGCTTCAATTGTGCCGCCTCTCCACATCTTTCCCCGTAGAACTAGGGCAGCTGAGAGCGCCCATGAATTTACACTTTCTCCTCCACAATGCAGAACTTCTGCTTATCAAAATTCATTTATCCCTAGAACTACTACTCTTTGGAATTCACTTCCCTCGAGTTGCTTTCCACAAACTTACAATCTACAAAACTTTAAATCCAGTTGTTACAAACATTTTATGAATGGAGGATGCCTTTAGGCACATGGACCTTTTTGTTTTATCTGTGTTTTTCCTTCCTCCGTTCATTGTCTCTTTAAAAAAAAAAAAAAAAAAAAAAAAAACGTTCCAAATGGCCGAACCATCTCAAGGTGTTCCTTTTCACACTTTCCAGCACATCTACCTCCACACCACACCTCCTTCTTACTTCCTCATTAGTCTGTCTATCCCTCCATGTAACTCCGCATGCACTCCATAAGTAATTCATATCCACTGCTCTCACTCTTGGTCTGAGTCTCTCAACCAACGTCCATGCTTTGCTTCCGTAAGTCAGTGTCGGGATTACCACACTGTCATGCAAGGACTTCTTCACTTCCATACTGACCACCCTATTTCTTGTTACTGCTTTTAGCGTTCCTACAACCCTCTTCCCCTGTCGTACCCTCTCCCGCACTTCTTTATCCATAGTCCCATCTTTACTCAACACACTGCCCAGATACTTAAGAGTTGGCGATCTCCATAGCCTGACCGTTCAGCTTCACCTCACACTCTGTGACTTCACCCCTTTCGAAGACCATAACCTTGCTCTTCCCCGCATTTACCTTCAAATTCCGTTTTTCGCACAGTTCCAAACTCATTTAGCAGACCCTGCAACTCCCATTCATTATCACTCATCAGAACTGTATCATCCACAAACAGCAGTATAGGTAACTTCCACTCAATTCCCTCCCTTTTCAGCGATACACCAACATCCACTGCTCTTGATAGTATTTCTTTCATGACTCCATCCATATATACAGTAAACAACCACGGGGACATCACACACCCGTTTCAAACCAACATTCAGGTCAAAGAACTCGCTCTGCTCACTCTCCACACGTACTGCCGCTTTGCACCCTCATACATGCTCTTCACTGCTTTCAGCAACTTGCCCTCTACTCCGTATTTTCTAAGTACTTTCCACAAACCTTCTCTATCCACTCTGTCATAGGCCTTCTCCAAGTCCATAAAGGCAACATACACCTTTTGTTTCTTCTCCAGATATTTCTCCACAACACAATTCAGGGTACAAATCTGATTTACACATCTTCTTCCCTTCCTAAAACCTCCCTGCTCGTCGCCTATCCATTTCTCCGTTCTCACTCTCACTCTCTCAATCACTACCCTACTGTATACCTTCCCTACTACGCTTAGAAGACATATTCCTCGGTGGTTACTAATAATAATGGTTAATAATAATAATAATAATAATAATAATAAAAAAAAAAAAAAAAAAAATAATAATAATAATAACAATAGCTCACTTTCAATATTATTAAATTACCTTTGCTACACACGGGTAGTTCAAAGATTTCAAAGGAGATCATAGGTAATAACTGAAATACGAATGTGGCAGGCATAATTATATGATCTATGGTGCACTTATGTTAATGAAAGTCTCTCTCTCTCTCTCTCTCTCCTCTTCACAAATTTAACTATTTATATATGTTAATAAATTTACCTAGTTATCTCTCTATCTACCAATCAATCTCGATTTATGGGCTTTGTGATACCGCAAACTACTACGATGCAAAATATTTACATACTTAATATAGGCTACATTTTGTCTATCAGTTACCGTACACAACTACATACAAATGTAGTACAATAATACAACAGATGAAACAGTAAAGGTTTCAGCAAATTATGAAAAAGGGTGAGATACAAAAATAAAGAGAAAATGTACAGGGCGTAAAAGAATAACTGTAAAGACATTAATAAGAATGAGGAATAAGGAGAGAGGGAAGGAAAGAAGCCATAACTCAGGAGATATAAAAGCAGAACGCTGGGGGGTAAGGGATGAAATATATGAGAGAGAGAGAGAGAGAGAGAGAGAGAGAGAGAGAGAGAGAGAGAGAGAGAGAGAGAGAGAGAGAGAGAGAGAGAGTACAAAGGAAATCAAGCAACAACAGTTCCAGCGACCCCTCAAGGCTGCATGCCCTCCAAAACACTGATGGTCAGTGTCCAAACAGTGGTTTAGAGTGGGTAAGGAATTTATTTTTTTATTAATTTACAAATTCAGTCAATCGTGGATTTAAGACAAGGTGTCTAGACAGAGTTTAAAAGATTCAATGGTGCTGCAGTCTATGACATCTCGGAAAAGTCCATTCCACAAGTTATCAACTCGATTGAAGAAGAAATTCTTAGACTTGAATGAGTTAAAAGATTTACTAATAATTTTGCAACCGTTTCCCCGCGTGTTATTTGATTGGTCGATAGCGAAATATTTATTAAAGTTCATATTGTCATGCCTTTGATGATTTTGAACGCTTGAATTAAGTCGCCTCTTAATCTGCACTGGGTTAAAGGAAATAGATTTAATTCTCTAAGACGCTCCTTGTATGGTTTGTTCTTTAGGCAAGGTATCATTTTGGTAACTCTACGTTGAACTCGTTCTAGCTTGTCTATATCTTTTTGGTAGTAAGGGCACCAGGATTGAACGCAATATTCCAGGAGAGGGCGGACTAAGGAATTGTAAAGAGTTACGATTGCATCTTTGGATTTATGCTCAAATGACCTGCCTATAAAGCCAATTAGTTTGTTTGCCTTCTTAACAACTTCTGAACATTGTTGACTCGGTTTTAGGTTACCGGTACTCGATATTGTTACTCCCAAATCAGTTTCTCTGTCTACACTTTTAAGTTGGGTGCCATTCACTGCATAGTTTGCTTTCTCATTTCGGTTTCCGATATGAAGTATTTTACATTTATCCGCACTGAAATACCAAATTTGAGCCTAATGTGACAACTTATCTAGATTATGTTGCATTCTTCAACATGTTAATGTTAGAGTACGCTATTTGCAGTTTTTGTATCGTCAGCAAATTTTGAGATTGTACAGATGAGTCCCTCATCTATGTCGTTGATGTAAACTAGGAAGAGAATTGGCCCCATTACCAATCCCTGGGGTACCCCACTACTTACATTGATCCATTTGGATGCTTTACCATTTATGAATACTCTTTGCTCTCTGTCACTGAGCCAATTTTCTATCCATTTCAACACACCTGTATTCCATGCACTTTTAGTTTGATCAATAAACGTTTGTGGTGAACTATGTAAAAAGGCCTTTTGAAAATCAAGGTATATAATATCTACAACTTTACTCTCATCATAGAGGTTGAGGATATCGTGGAAGAAATCCAAGAGGTTTGTTAAGCAGGAGCGTTTATTACGAAAACCGTGTTGAGAGAGAGAGGGATTACCATAAGTCGGCTCTGACTGTATGTTTACCTTCTACTTGGGACTTTTCCAATTGTTGACTCTCTCTCTCTCTCTCTAGCTCTCTCACTCTCTCTCTCTCTCTCTCTCTTGGCTCAATAAAGAAGATATACTTTTTAGCAGAGTACCGGTATTCACTTCCCGGTTATGTAATTTTTGAGAAAAGCCGAATAAATAGAAATGGAGGTGGCGTTTTACTTTATATCAAAGAAAATCTTAACCCGACCCTCTTGTCAAAACCTCAAATTGTGAACGTCGACACATCTTTTGCGCTAGTAAAGAATAATTAAGGTACAAAAATAATACTTGCATTAATATACAGACCTCCAGCTCAATCAGTGCAAACTGACCGAGAAATTTACGAACAAATTGCAGATGTAAGTAACTCACAAGATACCGTAATATTTGGCGACTTTAATTTACCTGTGACCAAGTGGGGCGATACTCTTACTTCACACTCCGCACATGACTTGTATGCGAACTTGCAAGAGAGTTCACTCTATCAATTTGTTCGATCGCCGACCCCATGGTAATAACGTTCTTGACCTTGTACTTGCAACAAGAGAAGAATTAATAAAGAATTTGAATGTTGGTGATTAATTCAGTAACAGCGACCATCGTACAATAACTTTCACTTTAAAGTTTACTAGTAACAAACCAAATAGCAGCATTGAAAAACTTCCTAATTTCAAGAAAGCAAACTTTCATAAACTTGAGCTATATTTAAAGAAACTGACTGGAGCTTTTTATTTAACAATTACGACATAAATACGTTTTGGGAATTATTCGAAACCACTTACCTAAAAGCAGTGCAAGACTGCATGCCATCGAAAATACGGCGTACAGGCCATAATAATAAGCCCAAATGGTGGAATAAAGATATTTCAAACTGCCTGCTTGCTAAAAAGTTTACTAAGCATAGATTAAAATCCTCACAAAATGACGAAGAACAGGTGAAATTTGTAGAGCTACGACGCAAAGCCAAAAAGTTAATTAAGCAAAGTAAAAAGACCCTGGAGTTACATGTTGTGAATCAAAGTAAAACAAACCCAAAAGAATTCTATAGTTATATCAGAAAGAAAAAAGTAGTTACTTCAACTGTTGGACCGTTTAGTCGAGATGAAAATAGAGAATACACCAAAGACGAAATACAAATGAGTAATGCCCTCAATACCTTTTCTGTATCAGTTTTTACAACAGAAGACCTCAGTGTTATCCCTACACCATCGCCGATTCTGATTGATAATTCAGATGTTCTAAGCAATATCACCGTTAATTAGAGAGAAGTATTGAATTGTTTAGATTAACTCAAGATAAATATAACGCCTGGACCTGATACAATCTTACCTAAGAGTTCTAATGGAAGCTAAGGATGAGCTCTCCAAACCACTGACATTGCTATTCAATAAATCCTTGCAGTCTGGAACTATGCCTGATCAGTGGAAGCTAGCCAACGTAACACCGATATTCAAAAAAGGCAGCAAATCCCTACCCAGTAACTATCGTCCAATTAGCTTAACCTCAGTTATATGTAAAATGCTAGAAACACTCATAAGAGACACTCGTGAATCACTTAGAGGAAAATAACATACTAAAAGATACTCAACACGGCTTTCATAAAAAACGTTCCTGTTTAATAAACCTCTTAGACTTCTTCCACAATATCCTCAACCTCTACGATGAGAGTAAAGCTGTAGATATTATATATATACCGGGTACCTTGATTTTCAAAAGGCCTTTGACAAAGTTCCCCCACAAACATTTACTGCTAAAACTAAAAGCGCATGGAATACAAGACGGTCTGTTGAAATGGATAGAAAATTGGCTCAGCGACAGAAAGCAAAGAGTAATCGTAAACGGTAAGGCATCTAAATGGACCAATGTAAGTAGTGGGGTACCCCACGGATCGGTACTAGGACCAATTCTCTTTCTAATTTATATCAACGACATAGATGAGGGTCTCACCTGTACAATCTCAAAATTTGCTGACGATACAAAAATTGCAAATAGCGTACTCTCAAAGGAACAAGTTGACGATATGCAACACAATCTAGATAAGTTGTCATGTTGGGCCCAAATTTGGCAAATGAGTTTCAATGCGGATAAAAAAAATTTTTTTTTTTTTTTAAGAGACAATGAACGGAGGAAGGAAAAACACAGATAAAACAAAAAGGTCCATGTGCCTAAAGGCATGCTCCATTCATAAAATGTTTGTAACAACTGGATTTAAACATTTGTAGATTGTAAGTTTGTGGAAAGCAATTCGAGGGAAGTGAATTCCAAAGAGTAGTAGCTCTGGGGATAAATGAATTCTGATATGCAGAAGTTCTGCATTGTGGAGGAGAAAGTGTAAATTCATGGGCGCTCTCAGCTGCCCTAGTTTCTACAGGGAAAGATGTGGAGAGGCGGCACAATTGAAGCAAGTTCCTCGGAACAATTGCTGTGAAAATATCTGTAGAATAATGCAAGGGATGCAACGTTTCTTCGTATGGATAATGTAGGAAGGTCCTGTGTGATTGCAGGGTTATTGATTAATCTAATAGCTTTATTTTGAATTTTGTCCAACTGCCTCAATGCAACCACTCCACTTCCACCCCACAGAGGTGAACAGTAATCCATCTGAGAACGCACATGACTTTTATATATTACGGCCAACTGCTCGTCAGTGAAGAATTCTCGAACTCTGTACAGGAGTCCCAGTTTTTTAGAGGCATTCTTAGCAATGCTTCTAACATAATGTGTCCAGCTCAAGTTAGTAGTTAATGTTACACCGAGAATGTCAATACTAGGGGAAGTGGGAATATTTACATCATTAAAAAATATAAGGGAGTCAGTGAGATTCTGTCGGTTAGAAAATTGAATGTACTTGGTTTTCTGTGCATTAAAGGAAACTAGATGTAAAGTACTACATATCGATACGAAAATGAGAAAGCAAACTATTTGATGCATGGCACTCAGCTTAAGAATGTAAACAGATAAACCGATCTAGGAGTAACAATATCGAGTAACCTAAAACCGAGTCAACAATGTTCAGAAGTTGTTAAGAAGGCAAACAAAATAATTGGCCTGATAGGCAGGTCATTTGAGCATAAATCCAAAGAAGTTATCCTAAACCTTTACAATTCCTTAGTCCACCCTCTTCTGGAATACTGCGTTCAATCCTGGTGCCCTTATTACCAAAAAGATATAGACAAGCTAGAACGAGTTCAACGTACAGTTACCAAAATGATACCTTGCCTAAAGAACAAACCATACGAGGAGCATCTTAGAGAATTAAATCTATTTCCTTTAACCCAGCGCAGATTAAGAGGCGACTTAATTCAAGCGTTCAAAATCATCAAATGCATCGACAATATGAACTGTAAGTACCGGTACTTCACTATCGACCAATCTAATTACACGCGGGGAAACGGTTGCAAAATTATTGGTAAATCTTTTAACTCACACGAAACTAAGAATTTCTTCTTTAATCGAGTTGTGAACTTATGGAATTGGCTTCCCCAAGACGTTATAGACTGCAGCACCGTTGATTAATTTAAATTTCGCCTAGACAAATATCTTGCATCAAACCCGCGACTGACTGCGTTTGTAAATGAATAACTTTATTTTATCCCCCCCTCAGTTACTAACCCATCTGTCCCCTACTAACTTCCTAATCCTTTCACGGACATTAGTTCCAGGGCAGTAGTTCCCTTTCCAATATTCCCTTACCCACTCTAAACCACTGTTTGGACACTTGATCCTCAGTGTTTTGGAGGACAAGCAGCCTAGAAGGGTCACTAGATCTGTTGTTGCTTGATTTCCTTAGTACTCCTTTGTACTCTCTCTCCGACTCTCTCTCTCTTTCTCTCTCTCTCTCACTCTCCCAGTCTCTCTCTCTCTCTCTCCCACACTCTCTCTCTCTCTCTCTCTCTCTCCCACTCTCTCTCTCTCTCTCTCTCCCACTCTCTCTCTCAGCTTTAATTTTGTTTGTATCGTTCATGCATTCACTTCATCCGCCTTGTTTGATTTGTGAGCTTTCTTAAGGGAGCCCACCTTGCATTTCTTATCTTATCCCTCTCTCTTTGGCTTGTATCCATTCGGCCCCATTCAGCATACTGTTTTAAGACGTTTACCCTCATCCAGGTGTCAATATTTTCCTGGCGAGCAGTAGCGAGCCAGCATATATATATTTTTGTTTTGACAGCAAGCTAAATTTGTACAATTTTCGACAGAAAAATGTCTCCGCCGAAGCCGGATTTCTCCATACAATGCTGGCTCGCTATCGCTCGCCAGGAAGAAATCGACACCTGGATGGGGATAAAAGTCTTAAAACAGTTGGCTGAATGGGACCGAATGGATACAAGCCAGGGAAAGAGAGAAAAGGAGAGAAAGATAAAAAAAAAAAACGTTGACCCCCCTTAAATTGTGTTAGGTGAATTCTTCCTTTTTCACTTACTAATATCATCCCCGCCTCCTTTCACGTTTTTTTTTTTTTTTTTTTTTTTTTCGTCCACCAACCGTCTACCTCCCCGTCCATCCCGCACATCCATCCTCTTCCTTCTTTCCTTTGAACTATAATTCATGTGAAAACAATAGTGGTATTAGGGACAGTGGTAGGGCTTAGTTATATCTTTATTCTTTTGTCTATGTGTATGAAGGAAGCAAAAGGCAAAGCTGCCTGTAACAAGTGTCCACCCCCCAAATTGAAAGAAACAGAGTCAAAATATATGGATACACGGAGCTTGAAGTAGTTAAAGTCATAAGATGAGGGGAAGCAAGATTGAGGTAGAGTGTTCCAGAGCTTACTTGTTGAGTGGAAGCAAGACTGGGAATATCGCTTCTCTCTTGGGTTAGAAAATTGGACAGAATAGGGATGGGAATGTGTTGAAAGGTGGGTGCCACCTACTCTCCGAAAGGGAGGAGGTACCGTACCGGTATACACAGAAAGCTCTGAAGAACACTGATTAGTGTACGTATGTATTTACAAGTCGGCCTTCAGCTTATTTGCTATA
>CM064527.1:42630741-42642264 GCA_032716605.1 Paralithodes platypus | reverse complement strand
TATTTTACATTTATCCGCCACTGAAATACCAAATTTGAGCCTAATGTGACAACTTATCTAGATTATGTTGCATTCTTCAACATGTTAATGTTAGAGTACGCTATTTGCAGTTTTTGTATCGTCAGCAAATTTTGAGATTGTACAGATGAGTCCCTCATCTATGTCGTTGATGTAAACTAGGAAGAGAATTGGCCCCATTACCAATCCCTGGGGTACCCCACTACTTACATTGATCCATTTGGATGCTTTAACATTTATGAATACTCTTTGCTTTCTGTCAATGAGCCAATTTTCTATCCATTTCAACACACCTGTATTCCATGCACTTTTAGTTTTATCAATAAACGTTTGTGGTGAACTATGTAAAAAGGCCTTTTGAAAATCAAGGTATATAATATCTACAACTTTACTCTCATCATAGAGGTTGAGGATATCGTGGAAGAAATCCAAGAGGTTTGTTAAGCAGGAGCGTTTATTACGAAAACCGTGTTGAGAGAGAGAGGGATTACCATAAGTCGGCTCTGACTGTATCTTTACCTTCTACCTGGGACTTTTCCAATTGTTGACTCTCTCTCTCTAGCTCTCTCACTCTCTCTCTCTCTCTCTCTTGGCTCAATAAAGAAGATATACTTTTTAGCAGAGTACCGGTATTCACTTCCCGGTTATGTAATTTTTGAGAAAAGCCGAATAAATAGAAATGGAGGTGGCGTTTTACTTTATATCAAAGAAAATCTTAACCCGACCCTCTTGTCAAAACCTCAAATTGTGAACGTCGACACATCTTTTGCGCTAGTAAAGAATAATTAAGGTACAAAAATAATACTTGCATTAATATACAGACCTCCAGCTCAATCAGTGCAAACTGACCGAGAAATTTACGAACAAATTGCAGATGTAAGTAACTCACAAGATACCGTAATATTTGGCGACTTTAATTTACCTGTGACCAAGTGGGGCGATACTCTTACTTCACACTCCGCACATGACTTGTATGCGAACTTGCAAGAGAGTTCACTCTATCAATTTGTTCGAATGCCGACCCGTGGTAATAACGTTCTTGACATTGTACTTGCAACAAAAGAAGAATTGATAGAGAATTTGAATGTTGGTGATGAATTCAGTAACAGCGACCATCGTACAATAACTTTCACTTTAAAGTTTACTAGTAACAAACCAAATAGCAGCATTGAAAAACTTCCTAATTTCAAGAAATCAAACTTTCATAAACTTAGAGCTATGTTTAAAGAAACTGACTGGAGCTTTTTAATTAACAATAACGACATAAACACATCTTGGAAGTTATTCGAAACCACTTACCTAAAAGCAGTGCAAGACTGCATACCATCGAAAATACGGCGTCCAGGCCATAATAATAAGCCCAAATGGTGGAATAAAGATATTTCAAACTGCCTGCTTGATAAAAAATTTGCTAATGATAGATTAAAATCCTCACAAAATGACGAAGAACGGGTGAAATTTGTAGAGCTACGACGCAAAGCCAAAAAGTTAATTAAGCAAAGTAAAAAGACCTTAGAGTTACATATTGCGAATCAAAGTAAAACAAACCCGAAAGAATTCTATAGTTATATCAGAAAGAAAAAAGTAGTTACTTCAACTGTTGGACCGTTAGTCGATGAAAAAGGAGAAGACATCAAAGGCGAAGTACAAATGAGTAATGCCCTCAATACCTTCTTTGCATCAGTTTTTACAACAGAAGACCTCAGTGATATCCCTACACCATCGCCGATTCAGATTGATAATTCAGATGTCCTAAGCAATATCACCGTTACAGAGAGAGAAGTATTGAATTGTTTAGATAAACTCAAGGTAAATAAAAACGCCCAGGACCTGATACAATCTCGCCTAGAGTTCTAAAGGAAGCTAAGAATGAGCTCTCCAAACCACTGACAGTACTATTCAATAAATCCTTGCAGTCTGGAACTATGCCTGATCAGTGGAAGCTAGCCAACGTAACACCGATATTCAGAAAAGGCAGCAAAATCCCTACCCAGTAACTATCGTCCAATTAGCTTAACCTCAGTTGTATGTAAAATGCTAGAAAACGGTCATACGAGACAGACTCGTAAATCACTTAGAGGAACAATAACATACTTAAAGATACTCAACACGGCTTTCGTAAAGAACGTTCCTGTTTAACAAACCTCTTAGACTTCTTCCACGATATCCTCAACCTCTACGATGAGAGTAAAGCTGTAGATATTATATACCTTGATTTTCAAAAAGGCCTTTGACAAAGTTCCCCACAAACGTTTACTGCTAAAACTAAAAGCGCATGAAATACAAGACGGTGTGTTGAAATGGATAGAAAATTGGCTCAGCAACAGAAAGCAAAGGGTAGTCATAAACGGTAAGGCATCTAAATGGACCAATGTAAGTAGCGGGGTACCCCAGGGATTGGTACTAGGGCCAATTCTCTTTCTAATTTACATCAACGACATAGATGAGGGTCTCACCTGCACAATCTCAAAAATTTGCTGACGATACAAAAATTGCAAATAGCGTACTCTCAAAAGAACAAGTTGACGATATGCAACACAATCTAGATAAATTGTCATGTTGGGCCCAAATTTGGCAAATGAGTTTCAATGCGGATAAATGTAAAGTACTACATGTCGGATACCTAAATGAGAAAGCAAAACTATTCGATGAATGGCATCAGCTTAAGAATGTAAAACAGAGAAACTGATCTGGGAGTAAACAATATCGAGTAACCTAAAACCGAGTCAACAATGTTCAGAAGTTGTTAAGAAGGCAAACAAAATAATTGGCTTTATAGGCAGGTCATTTGAGCATAAATCCAAAGAAGTTATCCTAACCCCTTACAATTCCTTAGTCCGCCCTCTTCTGGAATACTGCGTTCAATCCTGGTGCCCCTTATTACCAAAAAGATATAAACAAGCTAGAACGAGTTCAACGTAGAGTTACCAAAATGATACCTAGGCTAAAGAACAAACCATACGAAGAGCGTCTTAGAGAATTAAATCTAGTTCCTTTAACCCAGCGCAGATTAAGAGGCGACTTAATTCAAGTGTTCAAAATCATCAAAGGCATCGGTCAATATGAACTGTAGTAAGTACTTCACTATCGACCAATCTAATTACACGCGGGGAACACGGTTGCAAAATTATTGGTAAATCTTTTAACTCGCACGAATCTAAGAATTTCTTCTTCAATCGAGTTGTCAACTTGTGGAATGGGCTTCCCCGAGACGTTATAGACTGCAGCACCGTTGATTCATTTAAATTCCGCCTAGACAAATATCTCGCATCAAACCCGCGACTGACTGCGTTTGTAAATGAATAACTTTATCCTCCCCTCAGTTACTAACCCATATGTCCCCTACTAACTTCCTAGTCATGCCACGTTAGTGGCAGGGCAGTAGTTCCCTTTCCAATGTTCCCTTACCCCCTCTAAACCACTGTTTGGACACTGATCCTCAGTGTTTTGGAGGACAAGCAGCATAGAAGGGTCACTAGATCTGTTGTTGCTTGATTTCCTTTGTACTCCTTTGTACTCTCTCTCTCTCTCCTCTCTCTCTCTCTCTCTCTCTCTCTCTCTCTCTCTCTCTCTCTCTCTCTCTCTCTCTCTCTCTCTCTCTCTCTCTCTCTCTCTCTCTCTCTCTCTCTCTCTCTCTCCAATTAACAATCCTGCTCCTGTTAGACATGCCTAAACATACCGTCCCTCAAGAGGATGGTGCACGTGTGCCACTTTCAAGGTGTTAACCATATTAAGTGCAGGGCGGGCCAATTTAGATCCTCCCTGATTTACTCTATTAGCTTGGATATTTTAAGAAGTTTCACCTCATTAGTTTGGCGATTATATGAATGCTTTAACCCAATAACGTATCGATTTTTCCTGGGCGAGCGATAGCGAGCCTGCAATTTGGGAAAATCGGCCTTTGGCCGGGACATTTTTCTACCGAAAAATGTACATACTGTATTTAGCTTGAAGGGGGTCTGGGGAAAGTTTTTTAGTTGGAAGGGGGTTTGGAGAGGCGTTTTTCCAAGTCTAGGGGCTAACTAAATACACATTGTTCGAAAATGGCTAAAACAATTAAAACCCTCATAAATAATTAAACAAAATACCATAATAACTCCCGAGACGTTGCACCAGATAGGGTTAACCATATTTTGATTCTGTGTCCTCTGGTAGCACTCCATATTTATGTATTCATTCTCTCTCTCTCTCTCGCTCTCTCTGAGGATAACTTGTTGTGGCGTATGTGATGAACCTTACAGACATACTTGTTGTGGAGTATGTGATGAACCTTACAGACATACTTGTTATGGAGTATGTGATGAACCTTACAGACATACTTGTTGTGGAGTATGTGATGAACCTTACAGACATACTTGTTGTGGAGTATGTGATGAACCTTACAGACTTGTTGTGGAGTATGTGATGAACCTTACAGACATACTTGTTGTGGAGTATGTGATGAACCTTACATACATACTTGTTGTGGAGTATGTGATGAACCTTACAGACATACTTGTTGTGGAGTATGTGATGAACCTTACAGACATACTTGTTGTGGAGTATGTGATGACTTACAGACATTGTTGTGGTGTGATGAACCTTACAGACATACTTGTTGTGGAGTATGTGATGAACCTTACAGACATACTTGTTGTGGAGTATGTGATGAACCTTACAGACTACTTGTTGTGGAGTATGTGATGAACCTTACAGACATACTTGTTGTAGAGTATGTGATGAACCTTACAGACATACTTGTTGTGGAGTATGTGATGAACCTTACAGACATACTTGTTGTGGAGTATGTGATGAACCTTACAGACATACTTGTTGTGGAGTATGTGATGAACTACAGACATACTTGTTGTGGAGTATGTGATGAACCTTACAGACATACTTGTTGTGGAGTATGATGAACCTTACAGACATACTTGTTGTGGAGTATGTGATGAACCTTACAGACATACTTGTTGTGGAGTATGTGATGAACCTTACAGACATACTTGTTGTGGAGTATGTGATGAACCTTACAGACATACTTGTGTGAAGTATGTGATGAACCTTACAGACATACTTGTTGTGGAGTATGTGATGAACCTTACAGACATACTTGTTGTGGAGTATGTGATGAACCTTACAGACATACTTGTTGTGGAGTATGTGATGAACCTTACAGACATACTTGTTGTGGAGTATGTGATGAACCTTACAGACAACTTGTTGTGGAGTATGTGATGAACCTTACAGACATACTTGTTGTGGAGTATGTGATGAACCTTAGACATACTTGTTGTGGAGTATGTGATGAACCTTACAGACATACTTGTTGTGGAGTATGTGATGAACCTTACAGACATACTTGTTGTGGAGTATGTGATGAACCTTACAGACATACTTGTTGTGGAGTATGTGATGAGCCTTACAGACATACTTGTTGTAGAGTATGTGATGAACCTTACAGACATACTTGGTGTGGAGTATGTGATGAACCTTACAGACATACTTGTTGTGGATGTGATGAACCTTACAGACATACTTGTTGTGGAGTATGTGATGAACAGACATACTTGTTGTGGAGTATGTGATGAACCTTACAGACATACTTGTTGTAGAGTATGTGATGAACCTTACAGACATACTTGTTGTGGAGTATGTGATGAACCTTACAGACATACTTGTTGTGGAGTATGTGATGAACCTTACATACATACTTGTTGTGGAGTATGTGATGAACCTTACAGACATACTTGTTGTGGAGTATGTGATGAACCTTACAGACATACTTGTTGTGGAGTATGTGATGAACCTTACAGACATACTTGTTGTGGAGTATGTGATGAACCTTACAGACATACTTGTTGTGGAGTATGTGATGAACCTTACAGACATACTTGTTGTGGAGTATGTGATGAACCTTACAGACATACTTGGTGTGGAGTATGTGATGAACCTTACAGACATACTTGTTGTGGAGTATGTGATGAACCGTACAGACATATTTGTTGCGGAGTATGTGATGAACCTTACAGACATACTTGGTGTGGAGTATGTGATGAACCTTACAGACATACTTTTCATCTCTTTACAGGATGGCGCAGAATTCGGTTACCCATCTGACAATAATTGGCAACACTGCCTTTCTCTATATTTGTATAGCTAAGCGGTAGGCTGCGTGAATCGTCCTATGGATATTTTGATAGGACACAAAATATATTCAGTACCAATATACTTAAAACATAATAATATAACAAGGCAATACAATAATGCACATTGCCATTTATAATACCCAACTAAACGCAGAATACGTGGTAGAAGCTACCGTACTGATATTTCAAAATTTGCAATACAATTAAACGTATATGAATACTGATGAGAATAAGACGAGTTACGCACAATGCAAATTTATTAAAATTTATTTTATTTTAGACGGTATTTGAAGATATACATTTTCTGCGGTGGATTGACTTGTATTAAATAGATACATACGTCCAGAAGACGATGGTATTTTCAAAATGCTGGAAATGTCTTATTTTCTGATATACCTACCTTATAAAAAAAAGAGCCTGGTCTGATAGTGCATATGATAATTATAGAGGATTAACACACGAGACGTTATAGACTGCAGCACCGTTGATTCATTTAAATTCCGCCTAGACAAATATCTCGCATCAAACCCGCGACTGACTGCGTTTGTAAATGAATAACTTTATCCTCCCCTCAGTTACTAACCCATATGTCCCCTACTAACTTCCTAGTCCTGCCACGTTAGTGGCAGGGCAGTAGTTCCCTTTCCAATGTTACCTCTAAACCACTGTTTGGACACTTGATCAGTGTTTTGGAGGACAAGCAACCTAGAAGGGTCACTAGATCTGTTGTTGCTTGATTTCCTTTGTACTCCTTTGTACTCCTTTGTACTCCTTTGAACATATTAAACTATATTATAATTTCGATACCGGTATATCTGAAAATATGAACTTACACCACTTTTGAGAACATCAAAGTCTTCTGGAAGTATGTATATACTTGATTCAAATGTTTATAATTACAGACAAATTACGACAAAAATCGAAAAAAATGCCTAAAGTAAAAAGAACAAAACTTAAGCGCAATTTGTCGTATAGGCCTACTCGTCATTATTCATATACCTATATTTGTACTGCAACTGTTATTATATCAGTAGCCTCTACTTCCGAATCTGCGTTTAATGACCCATATTATAAAAGGCAAAGTATATAATGGCTATGTAGATATTATTTCTATCTATCTATCTATATGCTCAGGCCCAATCCCCATTTTGGGGGTAGCCGACTCAAGACAGAGCAAGAACAGGGAAAACACAAAAACAACATAAAACAAAAAATAAACACTGATAAAAAAAACTCACACATCCAGGTCACCCAGGAGAAGACCCAGAGACCAGGGTTACCAAGGTCGCTCCAGCACTCCCCCGGCCCCTGACCACCCGGAGAGGTTCCGATCTCGGCAGGCAGACATGCAGCGGAGCCAAAGCCACAAGCCCTCCCACCACACTTCCAGGCACAACCTTCATATTAATCGTCTCCCCGGGCCAGGCGCCTGATGGACTATTATCTAGTCGAACTTGCGCCTGACCCCTTACTCCAAATGACCACGTGTTCACTCAACTATTCACAAGCATTCTCCATTCACTCCTGTCCACCACCACTTCCCCTGCCTGATCTATAGTCATTCCTCTATCATCCAAAGCCTTTCTTACACAGTCTCTCCATCTCAATGGGGGTCTTCCTGCCCTTCTATCTCCCCTTGTACCTGACTCACATATTATCTTTGTAAGCCTTTCATCTCCCATTCGTTCAACATGACCATACCAGCTCAGCACCCTTCTGTCCACTCTGGCTGACAAATGTTCCTGCTGCCCCACTCTCCTACGTATCTCTTCATTCCTCAATCTGTCTCTACGAGTAACTCCACACATACTCCTCAAGCAGCTCATCTTCATCACATCCAGCCCTCTTTTCTCCTTTTTCTTCAGAGCCCATGTCTCAGCCCCATACATCACTGTTGGCACAACAATTCCTTGATACAGTGCACTTTTTTACTTTCACTCCGAGATTTCTCGTCTTCCACATACTTCCCATTGCTCCGAAAACCTTCCTTCCTTCACACACTCTGTTTTACCTCCACTTCCATACCTCCACTCCTGCTTATCGTTCCTCCTAGATATTTAAAACACTCTACTTGTTCCAATATTTCCCCATCCAGCCTCACATCTAGATTCACCCTATGCTCTCCCCTATTACACACCATTACTTTTCTTTTATTGATGTTCACCTTCAGTTTCCTCCTTCCACAAACCACACCAAACTCTTTGACTACCCGCTGCAGTTTCTCATCAGAATCCGCCACCAATGCTGTGTCATCAGCGAACAGCAACTGATTCAACTCCCAATCTCTACCATTCTTTCCTAGTAAACCCAATCCTCTTCCAATAGTTCTCCTTTTCACCTCCCTCACCACACCATCCATAAACATATTAAACAGCCATGGTGACATTACACAACCCTGTCGCAAACCTACCTTTACCTCAAACCATTCACTCAACTCACCATTTCCTACTCTCACACATGCTCTCCTTCATAAAAACTCTTAACTGCTTCTAACAAATTTCCTCCTATTTCATAAATCCTTAACACCTTCCACATTGCTTCACGGTCCACACGATCATACGCTTTTTCCAAGTCCATAAAAGCCCAAAATATCTCCATATGCTTCTCTAAATACTTCTCGCATAACTGTCTTACTGCAAACATCTGATCCACGCACCCTCTTCCCCTCCTAAAACCGCACTGTTCTTCTCCTATTGCAACTTCCGTACACTTTATTATCCTCTCTATCAACACCCTGCCATACAGCTTTCCAACCACTGACAATAAACTAATACCTCTATAACTTGAACACTCCTGCCGATCTCCCTTCCCCTTGTACAACGGCACAATACATGCACTCTTCCAGTCTATTGGTACCATTGACACAGCAAAGCACACATTGAAAAGTCTCACCAACCAATCTATTATCACATCTCCACCCTTCTTTATACACTCCACAGCAATACCATCCAAACCTTCTGCTCTTCCCGCTCTCATTTGTTTCACTGCTTCTTTCACCTCATTTTCCTCAATCCTTTCATTCATTCCCTGCCACCTGGGTGGCCTGGGTAACCTATCTCCATCCACCTCTGCTTCAATCACTGCTTCTCTTCCATCTCTTGTATTTAACAAAGATTCAAAATACTCGGCATATTATTTGCTAAAACAAAATATATATAGGACAATTCACGCACCCTACGCCTTATCTATAAAAAAATGCAGAAAAAGACAGCTTTGCCAATATCTGTCAGGTGTGTAACCGAATGTTGCACCTCCTTGTGTAGCCTTATGGAATATATAAACCAAAATATGAACTTGCGAACTTCTTTCTAATTTTAAGCTACTTACCCTAGGTTATGACCTCCTTTCGGCAATTAGGTGAGACCTTTTATATTGCACCAGACATACCCAAAGCTTTTATATTGCACCAGACATACCCAAAGCTTTTATATTGCACCAGACATACCCAAAACTTTTATATTGCACCAGACATACCCAAAGCTTTTGATAAATTCTGGCACCAAACTACTTTCCTTAGGTTTTATCCCTCTAGCTGTGCCTTTATCGTCAATTACCTTTCTGACCGTTCCATAGCTGCGGTTATGGATGACCATTGCTCACTTCCTAAACCAATCAACTCTGGTGTTCCTCAGAGTTCTTTCCTATCTCCAATTATATTTCTGATAATTGTCAATGATCTTCTCAACTGTACCTCTAGTCCTATCTACTCTTCTGCCGTTGATTCTACCTTACAATTGCCAACTATCTTTCCACAACGACCCCCTTGCAGTTATTTCAACACTCACGTAATGATGGCATAGCACACCTATCTTCTGATCTATCAACTATTTTCAATTGGGGCAGAAATAACCTTGTTTTCAATGCTTTCAAAACACAATTTCCCGTATCTACCCATTACACAACTATCCCTTCCTTTTCAATATCACACAAATCAACTCTTCGTCTACCCACAATATTCTTGGCGTCTTATTTTCCTCTGACCTTTCTTGGAGAGACTATATCATGGCTCTTTCTAAAACAGCTTCCCAGAAGTTAGATGTGATCAACTGTCTGCGAAGGTTCTGTAGCCCTGCACAGCTTCGTGCTCTATACAGGGACACAGTGCGCCTATGTATACAGGGACACAGTGCGCTCATGTATACAGGGACACAGTGCGCCCATGTATCGAGTACTGTTCCCATGTTTTGTTTTTTGTTTTTTTGTTTTTTTCTATATTCCAACTTACTTCCTCTCGGGCATAGGCTGAGAGCCTTAACATTCACCGCTTTACAATGAACAGTGAAGCCTGTGAGGTCTTGTTCCAGTCTAGGGAGTGAGACATGTGAAGCACGTAGAGTACAACGAGCACCTGCCATCTTGCCTTCACATGAGGCACGGTGCTCACTCATGGCCCGAAACGACCCCATCTCTGAAGCCACCTCGTTCCCGTGCTTCACTGTCTCACCCCCTACACTCGGACTCTCACACTTACACATGCACAACGCCACCTGTTGAGCAGATAACTAACTGAGTGTGGGCAGGTTTCACCTATACCGCACTTCTCGAAAGGGTAGAAGAAAAGCATACCGTCTCATCAACTTACCCGCTCTTACTAATTCTCTATAATCTCTATACACTACAATGCTCTCTCTCTCTCTCTCTCTCTCTCTCTCTCTCTTCTACCGCTATATTAATAATTTATGTTCTTCAGAGCTTCTCGTTGCATACCTCCTCCCTTACAGAGAGTAGGTGGCACCCGTCTTTCATCACATTCTCACACATTTTCTCTTTAACTCTCACCGATTTCCCAGTCTTGATCTCAACAAGTGAACTCTGGAACTCTATTCCTCAGTCTGAAACTCTCAATCTATCTTTCCCACATTCTATAAATTAAACTGCTTCAAGCTCCGTGTATCTAGATAATTTTACTAATGTACCTTGAATTTGGCTCTGTCACTCTTTCAATTTGGGGGGGACAGAAGATACAGGCGGCTTTGCCTGTTGTCTCCTTACACACAGCAAACAAAGGAGTACAAAGGGAGTACAAAGGAAATCAAGCAACAACAGGTCTAGTGACCCTTCTAGGCTGCTTGTCCTCCAAAACACTGAGGATCAAGTGTCCAAACAGTAGTTTAGAGTGGGTAAGGGAACATTGGAAAGGGAACTACTGCCCTGGAACTAATGTCCGTGGCAGGATTAGGAGGTTAGTAGGGGACAGATGGGTTAGTAACTGAGGGGGGTAAAATAAAGTTATTCATTTACAAACGCAGTCAGTCGCGGGTTTGATGCGAGATATTTGTCTAAGCGGAGTTTAAATGAATCAACGGTGCTGCAGTCTATAACGTCTCGGGGAAGCCCATTCCACAAGTTGACAACTCGATTGAAGAAGAAATTCTTA
>CM064527.1:42578241-42620741 GCA_032716605.1 Paralithodes platypus | reverse complement strand
AACAACATTAATATCAAATACAAACCCCAATGTACTTGTATAAACTAATGAAAGCATATGGCCCTCCCGGGATTCGAACTCGGGACAGCACACCCAGAACAAATAATATGGCGAGGCTGCATAGATCTGGAGCATGATGTGCACTTCTAGTCTAGCTACCAATTACAAGGCCTTAAGGGGAGGCAGACTTTGTTTTTTCGAGTCCTCCTCCTCCCTCATGTTTAGCCCTATTAGTTGAGAGACTTCAAGACATTCGCCCCATTAGTTTGGCAATTTTCAGACCTTTTGCCCCATTTCTTTGCCAATATTAAGACCTTTCGTGCCATTTAGGTGTCGATTTTTTTCCTGGCGAGCGAAAGCGAGCCTGTACTTGAAGAGGAATCGGCCTTCGGCCGGGACATTTTTCTACCAAAAAATGTACACATTTATATCGAAGGGGGGTCTTGTGGGTGTTTTTTTAAGCTTGATAGAGGTATAGAGAGCAAACTAAACCCCTTCCTTAAACCATTGAGCCGAACCAGTAAATTATGCTGCACAACACCGTCTGAGCTCCCTTAATAAATGAAATCCGGCCAGCAGCGATCAACAAAATAAATCCCAACCCTAAGAAATAAAACCTATAATGAGAGACAGAGAACCCGACCTTCATCACATAAGAAACAAAGAGCAAGTGAACAACAGAACGTTATTTTATCTATTTATTTATTTTGTATTATTACCGGTACATATATTTGTTATATTTTGCTCCCTAGACCTCCATCAAGCTTAAAAAAATACATCCCAAAGACCCTACTTTGACATAAATTTGTAACTTTTTCGGTAGAAAAATGTCGACCGGTTCCTCCTAAATTACAGACTCGCTATCGCTCGCCAGGAAAAAATCGACTCCTAAAAGGCACGAAAGGTCTTAACATTGACAAAGAAATGGGCGAAAATCTTAATATTTGAAAAATAATGGAGATAGCCTACACATGAAGAAGGGGGTTCAGAAAAATAAACAATACTTCACCTTAATATTCTAAACGGATTTAGTAACATAAAAGCTAATGATCTACATAAGACAGCCAAAGAGAGTTCTACACGAGGAAACAACTTACAAATAAAAAGGCAGAAAAGCGAACCTAAATAAAAATAAAAATGTCTTCATCCAGAGTACCGGTATATTAGATGAATGGAATATGGTCCCTAAAAAATTATAGACAGTGGCTCAATAGTTTCGCTTAAAAAAAGGGTAAGATAATTTTTTAGACCAAATGGAAGGGTACCGTACATGTGTGAGAGAATATAATGTGGAAAAGGTGTGTGTGCTGCAGTGAATGAGAATGAGGGAGCGAAAGAGGGTGCGTGTTTGTTTGAAAGTAACAAATGGAAGGAGCGTGTAAGAGACTATGGTTCTGTGGGTTCAAGGATTGTGTGAGTAAAAATGAAAGTAGGAATACAAACGTGGGTGGTTGTGTGTGTGTATACTCCGACAGAGGATAAACCTGTAAGAGAGAAAGAGGAGTTCTGGGTGAATGTTGAGGCGTGCCTGGATAAGTTTGGCAAACGCGCGGAAGATTAAAGTTGAGTAGGGTGGTGGGAGGTAGGTTTGATGGAGTTCTGTACCGTCAGAGGTGAATTGGAATGGTAGTGCACTTGTGAAGTCAGAGGTGAATGGAAATGGTAGTGCACTTGTGGACGTATGTATGGGGAAGAGGCTATGGATAGCCAACACCTTCTTCTGGCACAGAATGATACACCGGTACACATGGAAATTGGTGTGGAGGAGGAAGGATGAGACAGTGGTGGTACTAAAGGCACTGATTGATTATATATGTGTGGATGAACGAATGAAGAATTTTGTGCTGGATGCTAGGGTGTATGGGGGGGGGGGGGTCTGTCTGACCATTATGTAGTAGTAGCTAAAATTAGGATACAAAAGAAGTGGGTGAGGAGAGCAATGAGGGAGGCGAGAGGAAGGTGGAGTGGCACAGAGGGTGGAGAGGTTGCAGGGGGAGGAAATCAGGGAGGAGTTCAAGAGAGTAGTAGAGAGACGACTAGGTAGGTTTGACCTGGAGGGTATGGAGGAAGTAGAGGAGGTGAGCAAAGTGTTTAAGGAAGAGATATGTGCAGATGTGAGGAGGCGTGCCAAGGGTACAGCATGGTGTACGGAAGAGGTAAAAATAGCTGTTGAAGACAAAAACAAAGAGAGTGGTTGGGTAGTAGAGGGAATGAAGATTTGGAGAGACAGAAAAGAGCAAGGTAGTTGGAGAAAAAGAGTGGTGAAAAGAGTAGTGAAGGAAAGTAAGAGAAGAGCAGATGAGGAATTTCAAAGGAATCTACTGTAAGTGTAAAATGGAGGGAATGTAAGAAACTGTTCTGGAAGGAGGTCAAGAAAGTTAGGGAGGGTAGCAAGGGAAATAGTAAGGGTGTGAAAGATAAGAATGGGCGAGTGATAGCCGAGAAGCAAGAGAGTCGAGAGATGGAGGGAGTAGGCTACTTCAACGAATTGCTAAATGTAAGGAATGAAGCACTAGCAAACATAGTTGGATGGGGTATGGGCGGGAGAAAATAAGTAGGGGAGGAGGAGGTGGGGATCAGGTCAGAAGTGTGTGTGAAGCTATGAAGAGAGTGAAGATGGGGAAAGCATTGGGAATAGATGGAGTGTGTGGGGAAATGCTGAGGTATGGTGGTGAGATAGTGATCGAATGGGTATGGAAAATGTGTAAACTAGCATGGGAGAAGGGAAGTGCAGCTGATGACTGGAAGACAGGCATAATAGTCAACTTGTATAAGGGTAAAGGGGAAAGAGGAGTGTGTGGTAACCACCGGGTAATATGCCTTCTAAGCATAGTATGGAAGGTGTACTGTATGGTAGTGATTGAGAGAGTGAAAGCAATAATGGAGAAATGGATAGGTGACGAGCAGGGCGGGTTTAGGAAGGGAAGAGGATGTGTAGATCATATTTTTGCCCTGAAATGTGTTGTGGAGAAATATCTGGAGAAGCGACAAAAGTTGTATGCTGCCTTTATGGACCTGGAGAAGGCCAATGACAGGATGTGTAGATCATATTTTTGCCCTGAAATGTGTTGTGGAGAAATATCTGGAGAAGCGACAAAAGTTGTATGCTGCCTTTATGGACCTAGAGAAGGCCAATGACAGAGTTAACGCCTTACGAGCGGGCCCGTCAGTAACTTCTACTAACTGCCAAGCGGGTGGTTTTACCCTAAACGAGCTTATTTCCGTGCTCTTTTTCATGCATAAACAAGAGCCAGAGCGTAATACAATTATGTATCCCTGAAAGGGCGATAATTGAGCTTTCCAATGACACCAGAACCATCCTTCTACGACCACGCGTTCTCTTGCAACGATCGTGCAAGACGAAGGAAAAATCCCTAAAATACGGTAATTTCCTTACATACGGTAATTCCCTGTGTAGCGAGGTAGTGAGTGTGGATGTGTGTGGAGGGGACGTCAATTGCCGCGCGGGATCCATGCCGAATGGTCAGAGCCGACCTACACTCCTCCCACCGCTCGTCTCTCTCTCAGAGCCAATTATTGCCCAAAATTGCACACCGCCTTAAAAATTAAGTCGGTCCCCGCCACATAGTCCTTTCTTCTCTAGACCGACTTAAGTCCGGTCCCGCCAGTTAAGGGTTAATAAAGAAGGTACCGGTATGTGGAAAGTACTGAAAATATACGTTGTAGATGGCAAGTTGCTGAAAACAGTGAAGAGCATGTATGAGGGTGCAAAGGCATCAGTACGTGTGGAGAATGAGCAGAACGAGTTCTTTGATCTGAATATTGAGTTAAAGCAAGGGTGTGTGATGTCCCCATGGTTGTTCAATATATATATCGATGGAGTCATGAACAAATACAAGAAAGAGCAGTGGATGTTGGTGTACTGCTGAGAAGGGAGGGAAACGAGTGGAAGTTGCCTGTACTGCTGTTTGCGGATGATACAGTTCTGATGAGCGATAGTGAATGGGAGTTGCAGGGTTTGGTAAATATGTTTGGAACAGTGTGTGAAAAACGGAATATGAAGGTAAATGCTGGGAAGAGCAAGGTTAAGGTCTTTAAAAGTGGTGCAGCCACAGAGTGTGAAGTGAGGTTGAATGAGCAGGCTATGGAGAATGTCAGCTCATTTAAGTATTTGGACAGTGTGGTGAGTAGAGATGGGAGTATGGATGAGGAAGTGCGGGAGAGGGTGCAACAAGGGAAGAGCATTGTAGGAACGCTGAAAGCAGTAACAAGAAATAGGGTGGTCAGCATGGAAGGAAAGAAGTCCTTGCATGACAGTGTGGTAATCCCGACATTGACTAACGCGAGCGAAGCATGAACGTTGGTGGAGAGACTCAAACCAAGAGTGAGAGGGGTGGAAATGAGTTACTTGAGAAGTGCGTGCGGAGTTACATGGAGGAATAGACAGACGAATTAGGAAGTACGAGAGAGGTGTGATGTGGATGTAGATGTGCTGGAAAGTGTGAAAAGGAACACCTCGAAATGGTTCGGCCATGTGGAACGTATGGTAAGCGAGAGAATGACTAAGAGAGTGTACGAGAGTGAGGTGGAAGGACAGAGAGGGAGAGTTAGAACGAGTGAGAGGTGGAAGGATGAGTTATGAAGTATATGAGCGAAAGCGGTGCTGGATGGGAAGAGGGGCGTCGACTGACTGGGGACAGAGGTGCATGGGGGCGTTTTGTTCGTGGCCACCCCTTCGGAGCTCACGGCGTCCGGCAATAGATAGATAGATAGATAGATATTAAAAGAAAGGGTAAGATCATGCCATTAGTATGAAGTAGATAATTACTGATCAAAATATCCGGCAAAAATGAGTACCGGTACAGCTTGCAGTTGAAGAGAGCAGAGGCGAAAATTCAACGTTTGTCTGTCTCTCTGTCTCTCTTATTCCTGTCATCAGGTAAATTCAGCACTCCCACATATTGTCTCCCCTCGTGACAGCTTTGGGTCAGGGCTGTCAGTCAGTGAGGTATGTTATATTTGTTCTGTCTCTTTCTTTCCGTCACTTACTCACTCCTCCCTCCCCCACTTTCTTTCTTTCTTTCTCTCTCTCTCTCTCTCTCGCTCTCTCTTTCTCTCTCTCATAATATATCTTACTAACTCCGTCACTCATTCAACCCATTAACCCTCCCCCCCTCTGTCACTCACTCTCACTCTCTCTCTCTCTCTGCCTGTTTACGCATTAAAACAAATTTCTTATCTATAGGGTACCGTATTGTTTGATCATCGATATCATTCTAATCATATTTTGGTTACCAATAAGCGAATATCTTTAGTTTATAATCTACCTATGCGACTCAAATGGGTTAATACGATATCCATAAGCCCTCTTAGTAATAAAGGTCCTTTTTAAACTGCATAAAATAATCTAATTTTAGCCAGCATTAAAGTTAAAAAGAAGTTATGGTGGTGAAGGGGTTAATTTTATTCCCGGTCGTATCTATCATAGCTCTGCAGTGTTTGGTAAAGAGAAAACGTTCCTCCAGCCTTCCCTTATCAGCTGATATTGATTCGTCTACCTTGCGTCTATCTATCTATCTATTGCCTGACGCCGTGATCCCCGAAGGGGTGGCCTTGCGTGCCTAGTAATATATTTATCAATTTATTTTTTAGGCATACTATATCCATTTATCAACCTGGTCATTTCTATAATGTATTCGCCAACCTCCTTAACCACTTCTGTACCGACACCATCCTTTTAACTTTATTCGGGCTACTAATAGACGATTGTATTAAGCTTTAAAAGTACCTCCAGCAATTGACAGGCTTCGAACTGGTTCACTGAACCCTTTACACTACCACAGATCCTTCTTAAACTGCACAAAATCGCTTAAATGTAGCAAGTACGAACATACAAAGACGTTGCCGGTACAGAAAGGGTTAACTCAGGTGGCATTTCTTACCCGCCCCCCATTCTCTCTCTCTCTCTCACACACACACACACACACACATACACACATACACACACACACACACACTCTCTCTCTCTCTCTCTCTCTGTCCATATGCCAAGATGTAAGTCAATTTATCAACCTACCAACCATCCCTCCTACAGTATATGTCAGCATGCGAGTGTACAGCTGGGGATACACATGGCTATTACAGAGATATGTCTATGCTATTATAGATAGCCTATTTCAGTTATTTATACTGTATAGGCTATAAGGCATAGGCCTATATGATGAAAAGTAAAATATATAGAGCCTTAACCTATACAGTATGGTGGAAATGTAAAATCTATGAATAACTTTCCGTGTATATAATGATTACCGGTAATAACCATACAAACACAATCCAAAGTAGACCTAACGGTACCGGTACCTGTGCAAAGGTGGATTTACACCAAAGCTTTTTCCCAAAACATTTTACACGCAATATATTCTGGCAATATTTCGAGACTATTTTGCACTGGTATTGAGAACTAGAGTGGAGGTAGTAATACAAGTAACTACATTTAATTAAACGTGAAGGCACAGTAATAGCAATAACCACATGAGATAACAATAAAGGTAGACTAATAGCAGTGACATTTGATAACAGTGAAGGTACAATAATAACAGTACCGGTAAAAACATTTGATAACAGTAATAGCAGTGACAACATTTGATAACAGTACCGGTAACAACATTTGATAACAGTAATAGCAGTGACAACATTTGATAACAGTGAAGGTACAATAATAACAGTACCGGTAACAACATTTGATAACAGTAATAGCAGTGACAACATTTGATAACAGTAATAGCAGTGACAACATTTGATAACAGTAATAGCATTGACAACATTTGATAACAGTGAAGGCACAATAATAGCAGTACCGGTAACAACATTTGATAACAGTAATAGCAGTGACAACATTTGATAACAGTAATAGCAGTGACCACATTTGATAACAGTAATAGCAGTGACAACATTTGATAACAGTGAAGGTACAATAATAGCAGTACCGGTAACAACATTTGATAACAGTAATAGCAGTGACAACATTTGATAACAGTAATAGCAGTGACCACATTTGATAACAGTAATAGCAGTGACAACATTTGATAACAGTGAAGGTACAATAATAGCAGTACCGGTAACAACATTTGATAACAGTAATAGCAGTGACAACATTTGATAACAGTAATAGCAATGACCACATTTGATAACAGCAATAGCAGTGACAACATTTGATAACAGTGAAGGTACAATAATAGCAGTACCGGTAACAACATTTGATAACAGTAATAGCAGTGACAACATTTGATAACAGTGAAGGTACAATAATAGCAGTACCGGTAACAACATTTGATAACAGTAATAGCAGTGACAACATTTGATAACAGTAATAGCAGTGACCACATTTGATAACAGTAATACCAGTGACCATATTTGATAACAGTAACAGGAGTGACCATATTTGATCAACAAACTACATACCGGTACACCATCAATAATGGAGTAGTATTTACCAAAGGGTTCCCGGCCGCCATAATGAAATTCCACGACAGCGTTAGCCAAAAATAGGAATGTTATTTTGGTGGGGTAAGGCCGAAAATATTTCCCAGGGAAGAACGTTTTTCCTTGGCGTCAAACCAAGTGCTCAATCCTCTTACATTTATCGATTCTTGTGACCTATAGTTAGCCAAGGCGATGTTTACAGTAGTGCTCTCTCTCTCGCTCTCGCTCTCTCTCTCTCTGTCTGTGATTTTCTCTTTCACACACACTCATTTATTTACTCAGTAATTCGGTTGACTGAACAGATTTCCAATTAACTGAACAATAAATCATCCCACACACACACACACACACACACGCTCTCTCTCTCTCTCTCTCTCTCTCTCTCCTCAAAAATATTTAATCATCAATATATCATAGTTTTCCATCAAGAAGTACGGTACCGTATAAAGCTTTTATGTACAGTCGGATACCATAGTCTTTAGCCCACTCATAAATATTCGTGGACTTTACCTATTTCTAATTATGGAAGTATATCTCTGGACACGAATAAATCAATCTAATTTTCTATAAATCAACTACAGAGCTATATACAGTATACTATTTATTGAAAAACAAGTTCTATCAAAAAATCAATCCAGATAGTTATAATTGCATAAAGAAAAACAGAGGGTCCAGGAATTCTTACGAGTGGGCTAGAGACTATGGTATCCGAGTGTACCGGTACCAAATAGGTTGTTTTATTTCACTAATTTAAATATATTCTGGCTTGTGATCCCATTAGTGAATTTATACCAAATGAATCGGTGATAGGTAAATATTTATTGTATTGCTAATCGAGTTATTTGTCGAAAATATAATAACTTTTAACAGTTGCAAGAAAGTAAGAGGACAATTTGTTATGCGTGGGTTGTTAACTCTTCAAAGTCTAGTGACGGACACCAGATACATTACAGTACCCTGTGTTCTTGTTGTACAGTGGCGCTAATAAGTCATGTCTCAGCTGTCATTATGTTTGGATAGATCTGTGCTGTAATAATGTCTGTCAGATGTTTAATAGGGTGGGTAAGTGCAGGAACATGTTTGTATATCTCAATCAAAAAGAAGAAAATGTGTAAATATTGCTGATACCAATTATTGCTCAAAACATAATTGGTGCCGAGACATCACTTATTAGGCCGACTGTATATCATGAATTTACCCCTAACATATTGTTCTATAATATAAAAACAGGCAAAGTAAATTATATACATGAAGCCTTACATTAGGGGACATGTGACAACACTTTTCCCTCATTTGGAATGGGTATAGTAGGAGTTGTGGACGATTTCCCCTTACCCCACGTTGTTCACCTTAGTATCGTACACCACAAAAACACGTTCTAGACAAATCTAGAGTTCTTATCATGACCCAGATGAATAGGCTACAAGTTTATTTTCCCTTATTTTCTTTCTTCAATAAAGGCCATTCATCCAAAAAGAAGAAGAAAAAATATTATCCTAATCCTAGCACAGGGGTGGTTTTATTATATAAAAAATACGTCAGCTTTGGATGGTTAAAAGAACCTCAGTCGGAATGGAATGGTTCATTTTCTGTATGCAAAAAAAGACAAAAGAAAAAAAAACTGAGTTCACATCAATTTTCTGGAGCAAGTATACTCGAAAAACAATATTTTGACTTTTGATATAATATGAGGAATAACCATATTAGACCAGTGTTAAGAATAAATGTTGAGGGAAAAAGCGCTCGTGTGATACCGGCTTAAGCTATACACCAAGGTTTTCTCTAGTAAGAAATTTGTAAAACTTAATATATATTGAACTGTTATTGACTGAATAATAGTGGAAAGTGAATAACAAGAGTTAAGATATCAAAGATATTGGGATGCGTAGCCATCATAGTAAACTGATAATATATATATATATATATATATATATATATACTGTATAATATATATATATATATATATAATATACCGGTATATATATATATATATAATATATATACCGGTATATATATATATATATAATATATATATATATATATACTGTATAATATATATATATATATATATATATATATTATATATATATATATATATAGAGTATATAGGCTACACATATTTAAATGGAAAATCTACACCAGCCTGCGGTGTAAATGAAACAGTGAACATCAAAGGGAACACATTAACAAGCTTCCAGAGATCAAACGATATAAGTTTTAAGTACCGGTACATTATAAATTATACTGTATATATATATATATATATATATATATATATATATATATATATATTAGTATAGCCAGGTAATAGATTCTCTTTTAAACAGACGAGGTTAAAAGCAATAGCAGTTTCAGCATTCAGGATTTTATTGTTATAGCTTTCAATAGTTCTAACAATTTTCCTCTGGGGTTCAGAGATGAGGTACAACAGGTTAGCAAAATTCATGGTGGATCCAACGTTTCACAAGTAAACATCTTGCATCTTCAGGAAAGAATCCTGAATGCTTAAACTGCTATTGCTTTAAACCTCGTCTGTTTAAAAGAGAATATATATATATATATATATATATATATATATATATATATATATGTATATATATATATATATATATATATTACTGAATACATATTTCATATTGATATGTTCCAAAGCAACCAGCACATTTAACATGGTAGCGTTATTGAATTTATGTCGGGAAACATTCACATGAGGAGAGGGGTGATGTTGCCATATTCAATCTCCAAGAAAGACATTCTGATCCTGTCTAACTCCTCGGACTGATGATATGAACCCATTAAATACATATACCGGGTACACTGCAATAATAATACATATACCGGGTACACTGCAATAATAATACATATACCGGGTACACTGCAATAATAATACGATTCGATTCAGTCTGATATAGCTTAGTAAGTTTTAGGGAATCATTACTGTCTTGAAGTGTACAGTTGGCCTCAGGTACAAAGGAGTACAAAGGAAATCAAGCAACAACAGGTCTAGTGACCCTTCTAGGCTGCTTGTCCTCCAAAACACTGAGGATCAAGTGTCCAAACAGTGGTTTAGAGTGGGTAAGGGAACATTGGAAAGGGAACTACTGCCCTGCCACTAACGTGGCAGGACTAGGAAGTTAGTAGGGGACATATGGGTTAGTAACTGAGGGGAGGATAAAATAAAGTTATTCATTTACAAACGCAGTCAGACGCGGGTTTGATGCGAGATATTTGTCTAGGCGGAATTTAAATGAATCAACGGTGATGCAGTCTATAACGTCTCGGGGAAGCCCATTCCACAAGTTGACAACTCGATTGAAGAAGAAATTCTTAGATTCGTGTGAGTTAAAAGATTTACCAATAATTTTGCAACCGTATCCCCGCGTGTAATTAGATTGGTCGATAGTGAAGTACTTACTACAGTTCATATTGTCGATGCCTTTGATGATTTTGAACACTTGAATTAAGTCACCTCTTAATCTGCGCTGGATTAAAGGAAATAGATTTAATTCTCTAAGACGCTCTTCGTATGGTTTGTTCTTTAGGCTAGGTATCATTTTGGTAACTCTACGTTGAACTCGTTCTAGCTTGTTTATGTCTTTTTGGTAATAAGGGCACCAGCATTGAACGCAGTATTCCAGAAGAGGGCGGACTAAGGAATTGTAAAGGGTTAGGATTACGTCTTTGGATTTATGCTCAAATGATCTGCCTATAAAGCCAATTATTTTGTTTGCCTTCTTAACAACTTCTGAACATTGTTGACTCGGTTTTAGGTTACTCGATATTGTTACTCCCAGATCGGTTTCTCTGTTTACATTCTTAAGCTGAGTGCCATTCATCGAATAGTTTGCTTTCTCATTTAGGTATCCGATATGTAGTACTTTACATTTATCCGCATTGAAACTCATTTGCCAAATTTGGGCCCAATGTGACAATTTATCTAGATTGTGTTGCATATCGTCAACTTGATCTTTTGAGAGTACGCTATTTGCAATTTTTGTATCGTCAGCAAATTTTGAGATTGTACAGGTGAGACCCTCATCTATGTCGTTGATATAAATTAGAAAGAGAATTGGTCCTAGTACCGATCCCTGGGGTACCCCGCTACTTACATTGGTCCATTTAGATGCCTTACCGTTTATGACTACTCTTTGCTTTCTGTCGCTGAGCCAATTTTCTATCCATTTCAACACACCGTCTTGTATTCCATGCGCTTTTAGTTTTAGCAGTAAACGTTTGTGGGGAACTTTGTCAAAGGCCTTTTGAAAATCAAGGTATATAATATCTACAGCTTTACTCTCATCGTAGAGGTTGAGGATATCGTGGAAGAAGTCCAAGAGGTTTGTTAAACAGGAACGTTTTTTACGAAAGCCGTGTTGAGTATCTTTAAGTATGTTATTTTCCTCTAAGTGATTTACGAGTCTGTCTCTTATGACCGTTTCTAGCATTTTACATACAACTGAGGTTAAGCTAATTGGACGATAGTTACTGGGTAGGGATTTGCTGCCTTTTTTTAATATCGGTGTTACGTTGGCTATCTTCCACTGATCAGGCATAGTTCCAGACTGCAAGGATTTATTGAATAGTAATGTCAGTGGTTTGGAGAGCTCATCCTTAGCTTCCTTTAGAACTCTAGGCGAGATTGTATCAGGTCCAGGCGTTTTATTTACCTTGAGTTTATCTAAACAATTCAATACTTCTCTCTCTGTAACGGTGATATTGCTTAGAACATCTGAATTATCAATCTGAATCGGCGAAGGATGATACGAAGGTGATACTAGTTCAGAGCTGCCTTTAGTTCTGTTACCTTTAGGAGTATATATAGGCCTAATAATTAATAAACACAAAATATATACAGCTTTGATCAACAAATTGGATACTTAAAGTATGCTTTTGTGCTTGCCAATCTTCTATTGATACATAGCTAAAATATCATATGTATGTACCGGTACATCTAGCCTACAGCATTATGCGTTACCGTGCATGTGTAACAGATGGATCTATATAATGCTATTTGGTTGCATGAACGTTTTCACTACGAGAGATATTTCCTGAGTTTAGCAATATAGTATCGTACGGTATATACATTTAGTCAGTCCGAAATTACTTTATCGCAACTAATTTAACGATCCAACTGTTATGATTCTCATGCTGATTTTGCTAATTTTAACTTAACATTTATGCATACACATTTTCTACATGTACCATGCCTTAATATAATCAGTTGATTCATCACGGGAATAAATTAACAATTTGTATACACTTTCTGGCATGTTGAA
The DNA here is from genome assembly GCA_032716605.1 of Paralithodes platypus. Lineage (NCBI taxonomy): Eukaryota > Metazoa > Arthropoda > Malacostraca > Decapoda > Lithodidae > Paralithodes > Paralithodes platypus. The sequence goes on along the minus strand of CM064527.1, from coordinate 42,608,022 downwards.
ATTGGCTGCAAAACCATAATTTCGGACTGGCAAAAGCTATAATTTTACCCAGAATACCAAATCACAAATACAACAAAAATAAGATATCAAAGGACTGAAGGAGTTAATGCAGGCAGCTTAAAACGGGTACCTGTATGTGATATATTGATTAAACTTAATATATATAGTTTCATGTTATCCAGGTAAGATGATCAAGGCGTCACTATGCTGAAGGAGTTAAGCATATCGATCCGTACACTCGAACAAGGAGCATATACAAACAAGGATCGGAGTTAAACAAAAAGCAAAGACAAACAAAAAGCAGAAACAAACAAACAAGGAGCAGATAGAAACAAGGACCGAAGACAAACAAGGAGCATATACAAACAACGACCAAAGACAAACAAGGGCCAAAGACAAACAAGGAGCATATACAAACAACGACCAAAGACAAACAAGGAGCATATACAAACAAGGACCAAAGATAAACCAGGACCGGAGACAAACCAGGACCGGAGACAAACCAGGACCGGAGACAAACCAGGACCGAAGACAAACCAGGACCGGAGACAAACCAGGACCGGAGACAAACCAGGACCGGAGACAAACCAGGACCGGAGACAAACCAGGACCGGAGACAAACCAGGACCGGAGACACACCAGGACCGGAGACAAACCAGGACCGGAGACAAACCAGGACCGGAGACAAACCAGGACCGGAGACAAACCAGGACCGGAGACAAACCAGGACCGGAGACAAACCAGGACCGGAGACAAACCAGGACCGGAGACAAACCAGGACCGGAGACACACCAGGACCGGAGACAAACAAGAACCGGAAACAAAGAAGAACCGGAATCAAACAAGAACCAGAGACAAACAAGAACAGGAAACAAACAAGAACAGGAAACAAACAAGAACTGGAAACAAGAACAGGAAACAAACAAGAACTGGAAACAAGAACAGGAAACAAACAAGAACTGGAAACAAGAACTGGAAACAAGAACAGGAAACAAACAAGAACTGGAAACAAGAACAGGAAACAAACAAGAACTGGAAACAAGAACAGGAAACAAACAAGAACTGGAAACAAACAAGAACTGGAAACAAGAACAGGAAACAAACAAGAACTGGAAACAAGAACCGGAAACAAAGAAGAACCGGAAACAAAGAAGAACCACATACAAACAAGGACCAGAGACAAACAAGAACCACATACAAACAAGGACCAGACAAACAAGAACCACATACAAACAAGGACCAGACAAACAAGAACCACATACAAACAAGGACCAGACAAACAAGAACCACATACAAACAAGGACCAGACAAACAAGAACCACATACAAACAAGGACCAGACAATCAAGAACCACATACAAACAAGGACCAGACAAACAAGAACCACATACAAACAAGGACCAGATAAAAGCAAGGACCACAAACAAACAAAGAACCGGAAACAAACAAGAACCACAGACAAACAAAGAACCGGAAACAAACAAACAATGACCAGAGACAAACAAGAACCGGAAACAAACAAGGAACAGAAACCAACCAACACAGGTAATAGTAGGACCATTATTTAGAGTGCAGCATGGACTTTTCTCTCCCCCTGCCTTTCCTCCACTACATTAACTCTCTATTGCTCTTGCTCTCTCCCTTTTTACAGGCATTAGGAGCAAGGCATAATGTGTCTCTCTCTGTCTCTCTCTCTCTCTCTATATATATATATATATTATATATATATATATATATATATATATATATATATATATATATATATAATTATATAGGTATATATACAGTATATATTTTTGTTTTTGTTTTGTTTTATCTAAAATAATAATATTTGTCCATGTTATTCCTCGCTTTTCTACGTGATGGCTGAATGTCTCGTATACAGTTTACTCTCAGGTTTATATTTTAATTATGCTTATTATTAATTAGTATATTTTGTTTTTATTCATCAGAAATATTTGCTCATATGATTATCTTTACGTTGCTAATTTGATCGCTATTGTGGGAATTATCATTTCAGTTTACCCTTTCCTTCCATTTCGTGTAGCCTCGTATAATTTTACCTGTATTTTCGACCACGTATCATTCAAAGTCTTGTTTTCTTCTCTTGATTCAGGCTCCATAATTTAATAAAGCATATTTAATTATCCATTTCCTCATCGTTACAATAGTATGACTATATTTCTGCTTTCTCGGAATTCTTCATTTTGCTATGCCCTCTCTTGACCTTTTCGCTTTAAGGGAGCCCACCTCGCTTTTTTTTATCTTTCTCTCCTTTTCTCTCTTTCCCTGGCTAGTATCCATTCGGCCTCATTCAGCCTACTGTTTTAAGACGTTTACCCCCATCCACGTGTCAATATTTTCCTGGCGAGCGGTCGCGAGCCAGCATATATATTTTTTGATTTGACAGCAAGCTAAATTTGTACATTTTTCGATAGCAAAATATCTCCGCCAAAGCCGGATTTCTCCATACAATGCCGGCTCGCTATTGCTCGCCAGGAAGAAATCGACACCTGGATGGGGATAAACGTCTTAAAACAGTTGGCTGAATGGGGCCGAATGGATACAAGCCAGGGAAAGACAGAAAAGGAGAGAGATAAACAAAAAAAACAGTGACCCCCCCCTTAAGCTGATAATATTTATCTCCAGTATAGTTCTTGGGGAATGTTCGTATTTCTTTTGCATCTGCTTTTGCTATCATATTTATAGTCCTCCCTCTTTGGTTCTTTTCAGTTTTGCCTTCAACATAATATTGAACGCATATACTTAAGGGGAGGTTTTTAGTGCGTTTCCTAGACTTCCATCAAGCTTGAAATTACAACCCCTTGACCCCCTTTCAAGATAAATTTGTACATTTTTCGGTAGAAAAATGCCCCGGCCAAAGGCCGGTTCCTCTTAAATTACAGGCTCGCTCTCGCTCGCCAGGAAAAAATACACCTAAATGGCACGAAGTCTTAAAATTGACAGAAATGGGGTGAAAGTTCTTAAAATCGACAAACTAATGGGGCGAACGTCTTATATCAAAATCAATGGGGCTAACCATGAGGGAGAAAGGGGTCCAGAAAAGAATCCCTCAAGTGGAAATATCCCCTTAAGTGCTTTTATATGTTCATGTCGCTCGTTTCATCAGTTTACTCTGTTCCTCTGCTTGCGGGTTTTTTGCAGCATATTTTTTTGTGTTTATTTTTTAATTTCAATCCCACTGTAGGAGTACATTCCACTGTAGGAGTACATTCCACTGTAGGAGTACATTCCACTGTAGGAGTACATTCCACTGTAGGAGTACATTCCACTGTAGGAGTACATTCCACTGTAGGAGTACATTCCACTGTAGGAGTACATTCCACTGTAGGAGTACATTCCACTGTAGGAGTACATTCCACTGTAGGAGTACATTTATTTCCTTTGCATTTCTTTACCATTTTTATGTTTGTATCAAGTTTCCTGTTCCCTATTTTATTATACTTACATCCCTTTTCAATCATATGGTTAAGTCGTTTTTTTTTTTTTTTTATATATATATGTGGATGAGGGAGACAAAGGGCAAAATTGCCTGTGACGAGTGCCTCCCCCAGAGTTAAAAGAGTGAAAGGGCCAAAATCAAGGAACGTTTTAGCCAAAATGTCTGGACAGACGGAGTTTGAAACAATTTAAGTCATAGGATGAGGGAAAGATATTTTCCCTCATAATATATATTCTCATGATGTACGGTAACGTTATTGATGCTGAGCAGTCGCCCATGACATTATAGGCTTTGAAACATGGCGGATATCAACACACACACACACACACACACACACACACACACACACACACACACACACACACACACACACACACACACACACACACACACACACACACACACACACACACACACACACACACACACACACACACACACACACACACACACACACATACACACGTGCGTATGTATTTTTGCGGCGTGATGAATTAATAAGTGAAAAATTAAACTTTTGAAGGCATTAAAATAACATGGTACAGTCATAACTAATCTCTGACCAGTGTTGATAATGCCAACACACTCTAATGTGGCTTGAATGACATCGGCTTGTTTTTTATGTTCTAGTTTAATTTTAGCTTCTTATCAACTCTGCGTAAGCAGAGTGGTATCGCCCCCCGTATAGTGGTACATGCTAACCGAAATGTCTGTCCGCACACACACACAGAAGTTTTTTTTTTTTTTTAAATTTGTGCAATAGTTATGATTTTAGGTCTAAACTATGGTCCCCCCCCCCCCCCTCAGGACCCCCCACCCTGTACCTATTCCCAAGCAACGATGATGGCGTTCTGTGTGTGTGTGTGCCCCGTTAGGGACAGCAGTGATGATGATGGTGGTGATGATGATGATTACAGTACTAGATATGATGGTGACAGTACTAGTAGTAGTGATGCTGGGCATAATAGTAGTGATGATGGTTACAAGTAATGATGACAGTAGTGATGATGGTGACAGTATTAGTGATGATGGTGAGTAGTAGTGATTATGGTGAAAGTTGTAGTGATGATGACAATAGTAGTGATGATGAGAGTAGTGATGATGGTAAGAGTAGTAGTGATGACTGTAATAGTAGTAGTGCTGATAATAGTAATGGTGATAGTGACTAGTAGTGATGATGGTGATCCATCGCAGAGTTGGGTATGCCGTATTTATTTTGGGCGAAACGGCACGTCTACTTTATTATTACCGTATGTATTTTCTTTTTTCTTCATATAATTGGTATTAATCACGTGATCTGTGGTGTTTAGTTTGTAACCTTACTCTGTTCTAACCCCTGAAGATGTAATACACGAAAGCGTTTGGGTTCTACTCGTGCTACTTTCTTTCCCTGTGGACTAATGTATAATTTATAGTGCACGTGCTTCTGAGTCTTGTTTTATATATATATATACTGTTGTTGTTGTTGTATATATATATATATATATATATATATATATATATATATATATATATATATATATATATATATACTGTTGTTGTAGATGTGTTTATTTTATATATATAGAGAGAGAGAGAGAGAGAGAGAGAGAGAGAGAGAGAGAGAGAGAGAGAGAGAGAGAGAGAGAGAGAGAGAGATGATTGCTAAATGTAATATATATTTACATAGTTAAACACACATTGACTACATAGACCTTCTCTATATCAAACCAATAGCAGTAAAGTAGTGTTTACCAAAAGGTTCGCGGGCGCCATAATGAAATTCCCTGATAGCGTATGCCCGAATAGAATGCTATTTTGGGAGGGCGAGACCGAAAATATTTTTCGGGGAAGAAAAAAAAGAAAAAGTATTCGTATTCGGGGCAAATTCAGTACTGGATCGTTATACCGAGTCCTGTGACCCACGCCCACACCCACACCCACCCTCATTCATGTACCCAGTAATTCGGCTGATTGAACAGATTTCCAATTAACTGAACTATAAATCATCCCACTCTCTCTCTCTCTCCCATATCAATGATTCACTTATCATATTCTACGTACCGGTAGCGCCAAACTACCGGTATATGATTTGAGAGACCCTCAGGCACCAAGATAGTGGCTTTGTATACCGGCATTTGATATAACATACTGGTACCGGTATTTGATATAATACACTGGTACCGGTATTTGATATAATACACTGGTACCGCTATTTGATATAACATACTGGTACCGGTATTTGATATAATATACTGGTACCGGTATTTGATATAATACACTGGTACCGGTATTTGATATAATACACTGGTACCGGTATTTGATATAATATACTGGTACCGGTATTTGATATAATACAATGGTACCGGTATTTGATATAATATACTGGTACCGGTATTTGATATAATACACTAGTACCGGTATTTAATATAATATACTGGTACCGGTATTTGATATAATACACGGGTACCGGTATTTGATATAACATACTGGTACCGGTATTTGATATAATATACTGGTACCGGTATTTGATATAATACACTGGTACCGGTATTTGATATAACATACTGGTACCGGTATTTGATATAACATACTGGTACCGGTATTTGATATAATACACTGGTACCGGTATTTGATATAATACACTGGTACCGGTATTTGATATAATATACTGGTACCGGTATTTGATATAATACACTGGTACCGGTATTTGATATAATATATTGGTACCGGTATTTGATATAATACACTGGTACCGGTATTTGATATAACATACTGGTACCGGTATTTGATAACATACTGGTACCGGTATTTGATATAATATACTGGTACCGGTATTTGATATAATATACGGGTACCAGTATTTGATATAATATACTGGTACCGGTATTTGATATAATATACGGGTACCGGTATTTGATATAATACTGGTACCGGTATTTGATATAATATACGGGTACCGGTATTTGATATAATATCTGGTACCGGTATTTGATATAATATACGGGTACCGGTATTTGATATAACATACTGGTACCGGTATTTGATATAATATACTGGTACCGGTATTTGATATAACATACTGGTACCGGTATTGATATAATATATGGTACCGGTATTTGATATAATATACTGGTACCGGTATTTGATATAATACACTGGTACCGGTATTTGATATAATACACTGGTACCGGTATTTGATATAATACACTGGTACCGGTATTGATATAATACACTGGTACCGGTATTTGATATAATACACTGGTACCGGTATTTGATATAATACACTGGTACCGGAATTTGATATAACATACTGGTACCGGTATTTGATAACATACTGGTACCGGTAGTTGATATAATATACTGGTACCGGTATTTGATATAATATACGGGTACCAGTATTTGATATAATATACTGGTACCGGTATTTGATATAATATACGGGTACCGGTATTTGATATAATATACTGGTACCGGTATTTGATATAATATACGGGTACCGGTATTTGATATAATATACTGGTACCGGTATTTGATATAATATACGGGTACCGGTATTTGATATAACATACTGGTACCGGTATTTGATATAATATACTGGTACCGGTATTTGATATAATATACTGGTACCGGTATTTGATATAATATACTGGTACCGGTATTTGATATAATACACTGGTACCGGTATTTGATATAATACACTGGTACCGGTATTTGATATAATACACTGGTACCGGTATTTGATATAATACACTGGTACCGGTATTTGATATAATACACTGGTACCGGTATTTGATATAATACACTGGTACCGGTATTTGATATAATACACTGGTACCGGTATTTGATATAATACACTGGTACCGGTATTTGATATAATATACTGGTACCGGTAGTTGATATAATACACTGGTACCGGTATTTGATATAATATATTGGTACCGGTATTTGATATAATACACTGTACCGGTATTTGATATAACATACTGGTACCGGTATTTGATAACATACTGGTACCGGTAGTTGATATAATATACTGGTACCGGTATTTGATATAATATACGGGTACCGGTATTTGATATAATATACTGGTACCGGTATTTGATATAATATACGGGTACCGGTATTTGATATAATATACGGGTACCGGTATTTGATATAATATACGGGTACCGGTATTTGATATAATATACGGGTACCGGTATTTGATATAACATACTGGTACCGGTATTTGATATAATATACTGGTACCGGTATTTGATATAACATACTGGTACCGGTATTTGATATAATATACTGGTACCGGTATTTGATATAATATACTGGTACCGGTATTTGATATAATACACTGGTACCGGTATTTGATATAATACACTGGTACCGGTATTTGATATAATACACTGGTACCGGTATTTGATATAATACACTGGTACCGGTATTTGATATAATACACTGGTACCGGTATTTGATATAACATACTGGTACCGGTATTTGATAACATACTGGTACCGGTAGTTGATATAATATACTGGTACCGGTATTTGATATAATATACGGGTACCAGTATTTGATATAATATACTGGTACCGGTATTTGATATAATATACGGGTACCGGTATTTGATATAATATACTGGTACCGGTATTTGATATAATATACGGGTACCGGTATTTGATATAATATACTGGTACCGGTATTTGATATAATATACGGGTACCGGTATTTGATATAACATACTGGTACCGGTATTTGATATAATATACTGGTACCGGTATTTGATATAACATACTGGTACCGGTATTTGATATAATATACTGGTACCGGTATTTGATGTAATACACTGGTACCGGTATTTGATATAATACACTGGTACCGGTATTTGATATAATACACTGGTACCGGTATTTGATATAATACACTGGTACCGGTATTTGATATAATACACTGGTACCGGTATTTGATATAATACACTGGTACCGGTATTTGATATAATACACTGGTACCGGTATTTGATATAATACACTGGTACCGGTATTTGATATAATATACTGGTACCGGTAGTTGATATAATACACTGGTACCGGTATTTGATATAATATATTGGTACCGGTATTTGATATAATACACTGGTACCGGTATTTGATATAACATACTGGTACCGGTATTTGATAACATACTGGTACCGGTAGTTGATATAATATACTGGTACCGGTATTTGATATAATATACGGGTACCGGTATTTGATATAATATACTGGTACCGGTATTTGATATAATATACGGGTACCGGTATTTGATATAATATACGGGTACCGGTATTTGATATAATATACGGGTACCGGTATTGATATAATATACGGGTACCGGTATTTGATATAACATACTGGTACCGGTATTTGATATAATATACTGGTACCGGTATTTGATATAACATACTGGTACCGGTATTTGATATAACATACTGGTACCGGTATTTGATATAATATACTGGTACCGGTATTTGATATAATATACTGGTACCGGTATTTGATATAATACACTGGTATCGGTATTTGATAATAATACACTGGTACCGGTATTTGATATAATACACTGGTACCGGTATTTGATATAATACACTGGTACCGGTATTTGATATAATACACTGGTACCGGTATTTGATATAATATACTGGTACCGGTATTTGATATTATATACTGGTACCGGTATTTGATATAATATACTGGTACCGGTATTTGATATTATATACTGGTACCGGTATTTGATATAATATACTGGTACCGGTATTTGATATAATATACTGGTACCGGTATTTGATATAATATACTGGTACCGGTATTTGATATAATATACTGGTACCGGTATATGATATAATATACTGGTACCGGTATTTGATATAATATACTGGTACCGGTATTTGATACAATATACTGGTACCGGTATTTGATATAATATACTGGTACCGGTATTTGATATAATATACTGGTACCGGTATTTGATATAATATACTGGTACCGGTATTTGATATAATATACTGGTACCGGTATTTGATATAATACACTGGTACCGGTATTTGATATAATACACTGGTACCGGTATTTGATATAATACACTGGTACCGGTATTTGATATAATACACTGGTACCGGTATTTGATAATATACTGGTACCGGTATTTAATATAATATACTGGTACCGGTATTTGCTATAATATACTGGTACCGGTATTTGATATAATATACTGGTACCGGTATTTGATATTATATACTGGTACCGGTATTTGATATTATATACTGGTACCGGTATTTGATATTATATACTGGTACCGGTATTTTATATTATATACTGGTACCGGTATTTTATATTATATACTGGTACCGGTATTTTATATTATATACTGGTACAGTATACGATTTATAGTTGTGTATTATAGTGAATTATAAAATAGGGCACAGAAAATAGCCAATCTAGTAACCGCAATTATTTCGTCAACAATGGATAGTTAGGCGAATAACATAAAACAAAAACTAATTTAGGCCCTTTCAATAAATCATATAACAACGATTTACGTCAATAATTTTACACAAATTGTACGTGTCTAATCGTTTGTTCATTAGACTAATTGAAATATAATCTGGGTAGCAATCGAAATGTATTTCTGCTTATGAATTGTTAATATTTCTATATTAATTGTTAATTAAGGTAACATTGGAAAATTGAACAACTATCTGTAATGTGTTCACTTCATCTCAAATAATCAGGAATATAAGAGGGAATACCGATGCCAGTGGGCCATAGATTGCTCGTAAAATCGGCTATACTTTAAAATCATTGCATCCTGTGTGTGCTAGCGAGTAGCAACACTTCCTCAACTTTACCGCCAATATACCGGTACTCAAAGTCAAACATACAAACAAAGCCTTACGTCAGAGGAAAATACGATTGTGATGGAGTTATTGACACAGGTGAGTAGAATTTTATGGTTTTCCATTTAAAAGAAGGTTTTTGCACAAGGCTGTTATATTAGCCAACTCACATAGGCTTAAGGAAGAACTTCATGGTCAGAATGAAGAGTATTTGTTAATGCCCAGAAAAAACACAAAGACAATATTGCTTACATGAAGTACAGGGTATCACTTTTCTGCAGAAAATACACCCGCAAATTAATATTCTATTATCCTCACCATTGACAAAGAAATGTACTCGTTGAAATTAAGAATTATGTTGGCGTAATTTTAGACTTTTGTATATACTGTAGATTGTGTAGAGAAATTCACAGTGCCGTGAATGCTTGAATAGAGTATTAAACCCACATGACAGAACAAATGTTTTATTGTAATAAAGAAAATGTTCCGACTTTCTTTAGAGTCCTGAATAGGACGCTAAGAGAGTCGAAACTCGTCGTGTGTTTATAACAATAACAATTAACTCTCAAGTTGGACTTAATTCCGTAATTTCAGTCTCAGTTATCAGCATTTAGTCATTATATTCCCTTACAGCCACTCATACACACTTTCTTTCTCACTCTCTCCCACACACACAACACGTCCATACTCCTTGCCTTCTTGTAAAAACGCGGGGGGGGGGGGGAGGGGGCAAAGTTTACAGGCATTAAGAGCAAGGCATAATCTCCCTCACTAACACGCTCTCTCTCTCTCCTATTATATATAAGGTTTCTCTAGATCATCATTCTTTTACGTGCATACTTTATCGATTTGTTTAGTGATGGGGGGTGAGTCTCGTAGGCTATACAACTTTCTCATTTGGTACTTTTGTAACACAAGTAAAACAAATGGAGGTTAAGTAACAGTGCCGGGTAGTAGAAACAATTTTCCAAATTCGATCTCTACTATAAATTTCCCTGTAGAAATGTTCTCATTTTACTTGTTTTTGTTTTCCAGGTGTATTTCATGTCGACCCTTGGTCGGAGGGGGTGGTTGGTGGGGAGAGAGCCTTCTGCTTTGCTAGCATTACTTTCCACTTAGTAGCACATATTGTTAGAATAAAGTCCGGACTGCTTAGTAGGGGCCGCAACGTCTGTGCAGTCAATGTATCTATGTAACTATTAAGTATAGTTATAATATGGTAGTATGTACTGTATTTTAGTTATAAAGACTTTTAGTTAATTATGATTGTTTTGACAAAGCTAATTTGATCGTTATTGTGTACAGAGCATTTCAGTTTACTTTTTCCTTTCAATTAGTGTAGCTTACCTATCCTAGTTTAGTTGTACTTGAATTTCCGTTTGCGTGTCTATCGAGGTGGTGTTTTCCTCTCTTGCTTCATATTTAATTCATTATTGAAGCGTATTTTAGTTGTTCTCATCGTTTCAATATTCTAAATGTCTCGGCATTCTTCATTTTATATCCCCCCCTAACCCCCCACACACACACGCCCTTTCCACTCCCCCCACCCCGCCCCACATACCCTTGCTACTTTAAGCTGGTTTTTCTACTATGTTCAGTATAATTCTTAGAGTGTTACATACATAAGAACATAAGAAAATGGGAGTCTGCAAATAGCCGATCGGCCCACACAAGGCAGATCCCTGTCACACCCAACCCCAATTACATAAGAACATAAGGTCAAAAGATCGCGGGAAACTGTATATGGCCATGCGGCACACATGAGGCAGCTCCCATTCACACCCAGCCCATATCACCCAGTCACTAGATCTGTTGTTGCTTGATTTCCTTTGTACTCCTCCTTTGTATATGGGAATCCAACTTATGCTTAAAGCTTTCAACTGTTTCTGAGCTAATCACTGCTCTGGGCAGTGCATTCCACATGTTAACAACTCTATTCCCAAACCAGTGCTTTCATATATCTTTCCTAAATCTAAACTCATCTAATTTGAAACCATGTGAGCGGGTTAAGTCGCCGTTCTTTAGCTTTAATACCACATCTTTTCGCTTTCTTTTATCTCTGCTTTTCCTCTCATACTTTTGTCCTCGCCCTTCCATTGCTCTCAGTTTGGCCTTCAACAATTGTATAGACTCACGTAAGTGCAATTATATTATATTTTTATGTCTTCTAACCTTTCCATATTTTTTCACTTTACTATAATGTTTTTCTTCTTACGAGTTTGTGCTGCAAAATATTAACTTCTATTCCTTTGATTGAGTTTTGATTTAACCCCTTCTGTACCGGCGACGTTTTTTTTTTAATTTTCGCTCTAGCTATATTTAGACGATGTTGTGCAGTTTAAGAAGGATCTGTCGTAATGAAAAGGATTTAAGGAGATAGTTCGATGCCTGTTAATTGCTGGAGGCCCTTTTTAAACTGAATATAATCGTGTAATAGTAGCCACAATAAAGTTAAAAGGACGGCACCGGTACTATAAAGGGTTAAAACATCAATGCCAATATTGTTTACGTATGCCACTATGCGTTAGAAAAGGCTGAGTTTGGATTTGACACCATCCAGGTGTCATTTTTTTTATTGGTGAGCGGTAGCGAGCCAGCATATATATATATTTGTTTTGACAGCAAGCTAAATTTGTAAATTTTTCGATAGAAAAATTTCTCCGGCGAAGCCGGATTTCTCCATACAATGCTGGCTCGCTATCGCTCGCCAGGAAGAAATTGACACCTGGATGGGGATACACGTCTTAAAACAGTTGGCTGAATGGGACCGAATGAATACAAGCCAGAGAATAGGAGAGACAGATAAAAGCCGGTGACCCCCCGTAAAGAACTATGATAACTGAAATGATTATGGTAAAAAACTATGATCACTGGAAGGATTATGGTAAAGAACAATGATCACTGGAAGGTAAAAGAACAATGATCACTGAAAGATTATTAAATGATCACTGAAGGATTTTTAAAGAACTATGATCACTGAAAGGATTATGGTAAAGAACAATGATCACTGAAAGGATTATGGTAAAGAACAATGATCACTGAAAGGATTATGGTAAAGAACAATGATCACTGAAAGGATTATGGTAAAGAACAATGATCACTGAAAGGATTATGGTAAAGAACAATGATCACTGGAAGGATTATGGTAAAGAACAATGATCACTGAAAGGATTATGGTAAAGAACAATGATCACTGAAAGGATTATGGTAAAGAACTATGATCACTGAAAGGATTATGGTAAAGAACAATGATCACTGAAAGGATTATGGTAAAGAACAATGATCACTGAAAGGATTATGGTAAAGAACTATGATCACTGAAAGGATTATGGTAAAGAACAATGATCAAGGATTATGGTAAAGAACTATGATCACTGAAAGGATTATGGTAAAGAACAATGATCACTGGAAGGATTATGGTAAAGACATGATCAGATATGGTACAGAACAATCACTGAATATGGTAAAGAACTATGATCACTAAAGGATAGTAAAGAACAATCACTGAAAGGATTATGGTAAAGAACAATGATCACTGAAAGGATTATGGTAAAGAACTATGATCACTGAAAGGATTATGGTAAAGAACAATGATCACTGGAAGGATTATGGTAAAGAACAATGATCACTCGTTAAAACACAAACTCATTTACGGTCACTCTCCATTTTCAATTCTCCCACTTCCCATGTGTACCACGACAACCAGCATCCCCCCCCCCCCCTCTCTCTCTCTCGCTCTCTCTATCATGAGAACATATCAGATATATAGTACAGTAACATATCAGATATACAGTACAGTAACATATCAGATATACAGTACAGTAACATATCAGATATACAGTACAGTAACATATCAGATATACAGTACAGTAACATATCAGATATACAGTACAGTAACATATCAGATATACAGTACAGTAACATATCAGATATATAGTACAGTAACATATCAGATATACAGTACAGTAACATATCAGATATATAGTACAGTAACATATCAGATATACAGTACAGTAACATATCAGATATACAGTACAGTAACATATCAGATATACAGTACAGTAACATATCAGATATACTGTACAGTACAGTAACATATCAGATATACAGTACAGTAACATATCAGATATACAGTACAGTAACATATCAGATATACAGTACAGTAACATATCAGATATACAGTACAGTAACATATCAGATATACAGTACAGTAACATATCAGATATACAGTACAGTAACATATCAGATATACAGTACAGTAACATATCAGATATACAGTACAGTAACATATCAGATATATAGTACAGTAACATATCAGATATAGTACAGTAACATATCAGATATACAGTACAGTAACATATCAGATATACAGTACAGTAACATATCAGATATACAGTACAGTAACATATCAGATATACAGTACAGTAACATATCAGATATACAGTACAGTAACATATCAGATATACAGTACAGTAACATATCAGATATACAGTACAGTAACATATCAGATATACAGTACAGTAACATATCAGATATACAGTACAGTAACATATCAGATATACAGTACAGTAACATATCAGATATACAGTACAGTAACATATCAGATATACAGTACAGTAACATATCAGATATACAGTACAGTAACATATCAGATATACAGTACAGTAACATATCAGATATACAGTACAGTAACATATCAGATATACAGTACAGTAACATATCAGATATACAGTACAGTAACATATCAGATATACAGTACAGTAACATATCAGATATACAGTACAGTAACATATCAGATATACAGTACAGTAACATATCAGATATACAGTACAGTAACATATCAGATATACAGTACAGTAACATATCAGATATACAGTACAGTAACATATCAGATATACAGTACAGTAACATATCAGATATACAGTACAGTAACATATCAGATATACAGTACAGTAACATATCAGATATACAGTACAGTAACATATCAGATATATAGTACAGTAACATATCAGATATACAGTACAGTAACATATCAGATATACAGTACAGTAACATATCAGATATACAGTACAGTAACATATCAGATATACAGTACAGTAACATATCAGATATATAGTACAGTAACATATCAGATATACAGTACAGTAACATATCAGATATACAGTACAGTAACATATCAGATATACAGTACAGTAACATATCAGATATACAGTACAGTAACATATCAGATATACAGTACAGTAACATATCAGATATACAGTACAGTAACATATCAGATATACAGTACAGTAACATATCAGATATATAGTACAGTAACATATCAGATATACAGTACAGTAACATATCAGATATACAGTACAGTAACATATCAGATATACAGTACAGTAACATATCAGATATATAGTACAGTAACATATCAGATATACAGTACAGTAACATATCAGATATACAGTACAGTAACATATCAGATATACAGTACAGTAACATATCAGATATACAGTACAGTAACATATCAGATATATAGTACAGTAACATATCAGATATACAGTACAGTAACATATCAGATATACAGTACAGTAACATATCAGATATACAGTACAGTAACATATCAGATATACAGTACAGTAACATATCAGATATATAGTACAGTAACATATCAGATATACAGTACAGTAACATATCAGATATACAGTACAGTAACATATCAGATATACAGTACAGTAACATATCAGATATACAGTACAGTAACATATCAGATATACAGTACAGTAACATATCAGATATACAGTACAGTAACATATCAGATATATAGTACAGTAACATATCAGATATACAGTACAGTAACATATCAGATATACAGTACAGTAACATATCAGATATACAGTACAGTAACATATCAGATATACAGTACAGTAACATATCAGATATACAGTACAGTAACATATCAGATATATAGTACAGTAACATATCAGATATACAGTACAGTAACATATCAGATATATAGTACAGTAACATATCAGATATACAGTACAGTAACATATCAGATATACAGTACAGTAACATATCAGATATATAGTACAGTAACATATCAGATATACAGTACAGTAACATATCAGATATATAGTACAGTAACATATCAGATATACAGTACAGTAACATATCAGATATACAGTACAGTAACATATCAGATATACAGTACAGTAACATATCAGATATACAGTACAGTAACATATCAGATATACAGTACAGTAACATATCAGATATACAGTACAGTAACATATCAGATATACAGTACAGTAACATATCAGATATACAGTACAGTAACATATCAGATATACAGTACAGTAACATATCAGATATACAGTACAGTAACATATCAGATATACAGTACAGTAACATATCAGATATACAGTACAGTAACATATCAGATATACAGTACAGTAACATATCAGATATACAGTACAGTAACATATCAGATATATAGTACAGTAACATATCAGATATACAGTACAGTAACATATCAGATATACAGTACAGTAACATATCAGATATACAGTACAGTAACATATCAGATATACAGTACAGTAACATATCAATATACAGTACAGTAACATATCAGATATACAGTACAGTAACATATCAGATATACAGTACAGTAACATATCAGATATACAGTACAGTAACATATCAGATATACAGTACAGTAACATATCAGATATACAGTACAGTAACATATCAGATATACAGTACAGTAACATATCAGATATACAGTACAGTAACATATCAGATATACAGTACAGTAACATATCAGATATACAGTACAGTAACATATCAGATATACAGTACAGTAACATATCAGATATACAGTACAGTAACATATCAGATATATAGTACAGTAACATATCAGATATACAGTACAGTAACATATCAGATATACAGTACAGTAACATATCAGATATATAGTACAGTAACCTATCAGATATACAGTACAGTAACATATCAGATATACAGTACAGTAACATATCAGATATACAGTACAGTAACATATCAGATATATAGTACAGTAACATATGTAACATCAGATATACAGTACAGTAACATATCAGATATACAGTACAGTAACATAGATATACAGTACAGTAACATATCAGATATACAGTACAGTAACATATCAGATATACAGTACAGTAACATATCAGATATATAGTACAGTAACATATCAGATATACAGTACAGTAACATATCAGATATACAGTACAGTAATATCAGATATATAGTACAGTAACATATCAGATATACAGTACAGTAACATATCAGATATACAGTACAGTAACATATCAGATATACAGTACAGTACATATCCTATACAGTACAGTAACATATCATATACAGTACAGTAACATATCAGATATACAGTACAGTAACATATCAGATATACAGTACAGTAACATATCACTGTACAGTAACATATCAGATATACAGAAGTAACATATCAGATATACAGTACAGTAACATATCAGATATACAGTACAGTAACATATCAGGTATACAGTACAGTAACATATCAGATATACAGTACAGTAACATATCAGATATACAGTACAGTAACATATCAGATATACAGTACAGTAACATATCAGATATACAGTACAGTAACATATCAGATATATAGTACAGTAACATATCAGATATACAGTACAGTAACATTTTTATGCTTCACACCCCTTTACACGTGTGTTTTGTAGTCTTTATCTGATGCACTATTCCTAGCACCACACATATGAAGCATGAATAGATTATATATATATATATTCACATATACACACACCGCACTCGCTCTTTCGCGCACCCACGCACACTTTTTTTGTTTATTAAGGTGACAGTTACAAAGTGGTATACAATCTATCTTATTCTCTTATTCTAGTTACATTGTAGTTTATCTTATTGTACACACACACACACACACACACACACACACACACACACACACACACACACACACACACACACACACACACACACACACACACATACCACACACAACACAACACACACACACACACACACACACACACACACACACACACACACACACACACACACACACACACACACACACACATATACACACACACACACAGAGCTCAGATTGATGTTGGCATTTCTTTGAACTTTTCTATTCCCTTTTCCAATGTTATTCTTCCTTTCTCTCCCAATCCTCTTTTATAGCGATTCCACTTTTCACCCCAATTCTTTGCATTTTTCCATTCCTTCATCGGATTGCCCCTCTGTGTGTGTCTGTTATACATTTCTTTTCTTTGTGATTGATTTATATTTTTATTCTTATTTTTACCATCATATTTTCTGACAAATTTGCTTCTCCATCTGTTTGTCCTGTTTCTAGTTTTTTTCGCGCATACATTTGTTTCAGAAATATTTTTTGCTCTAGCTTTATTATATTTTCCTTTTCCATTGTTTCTCTACCTTAACCCTATTAGGTGCAGGGCGGGCCAATTTGGAGCCTCTCTGTTTTACTCCATTAGCTTGGAGATTTTAATACGTTTCATCGCATTAGTTTGGCGATTATATGATGCTTCAACCCAATAAGGTGTCGATTTTTCCTGGGCGAGCGAAAGCGAGCCCCCAATTTGGGACAAACCGGCTTTGGCCGGGAAATTTTTCTACCGAAAAATGTACACATTTAACTTGAAGGGGGTCTGGGGGACGTTTTTTTTAGTTGGAAGGGGGTTTGGAGAGGCGTTTTTCTAAGTCTAGCGGGTAAACTAAAAACACATTGTTCGAAAATGGCTAAGACAATTAAAACCTCAATAATAATGAAACAAAATACCATAATAACCCCCGAGACGTTGCACCAAATAGTGTTAATTAAGGATTATGACGCGTGTTTATAGTTTAGTCAGGCTATTTATTATTAGACGATTGTTTTTTTTTCAGTTTGGGAAGTTTATGTGGAAATCAGGAGTTTCTTGTACTTCTCGATTGATTTATCGGGTTTATTATATTTTTATCATCATTTTTTCCCCACAAATTTGCTTCTTTTGTTTGTCCAAGGTTTCTTTTCTTTTCGCGTGTAAATTTGTTTCACTAATATCTATATCTTTGCTCTAGTTTTATTTTATTTCCATTTTGCATAGTTTCTCCAGCTACAATTACCCCTTTGAGGATTATGTTTATAGTTTATTCCGGCTATTATCCTTCCTTCCTTCCTAAGCTGCATAAAATCGTCTAATAGTTGGCAGAATATAATGCAAAGGACGTCACCGGTACTGAAGGGGTTAAGGGGAATGGTTGGGATTTTCTGGCTTCCATTCTCCCTCATGCTTAGCCCCATTAGGTTTGAGATTTTACGCCGTTCGGCCCATTAGTGTGTCGATTATAAGACCTATCGTCCCATGTATTTGTCAATACTAAGACTTTTCATGTCCTTTAGGTGTCGATTTTTTCCTGACGAGCGATAGCGAGCCTATAATCTAAGAGGAATCGGCCTTCGGCCTGGACATTTTTCTATCGAAAAATGTACAAACAAGTCTTGAAGGATGGTTTTGGAGGCGTTTTCTTAAGCTTAATGGAGGTCTAGGGAGGAAACTAAAAAAAAAAAAAAAAAAAAAAAAAATATATATATATATATAAATAAATAAGCCAATAAATACGTCCATCCTCCTTAAGGGTATGGTCATATTTGATTGTACAGAGAGGCTTATAGAACCAGCGGAGGTTGACCGAACTCTTTGTACTATAATCTGCTCACTAGAATTAGGACAAAAACCTTGACCCCTAACCTTTGTAACTCAAGAAAGGCTGGAAGAGATAGGCTGTATATCACCACACCTATTCCCTGACTGACTCTTCCCGAACTGTAGATATTATTTTAGCTCACTTACTCCAGTCGTTTATTTTTTCGTTTTATTTTTTATTTTTAGTTATAAAGGTTAGCAGTCATGATTTAGCGTCACTCCCCGGTGACGTCCTTTTATATATATTGTAGCTAAACTTTAACGATTTTGTGCAGTTTAAGAAGAATCTGTGGTAGTAAAAAAGGTTTAGGGAGAGAGTTAGAAGCCCGTTTATTGATAGAGGCCTTTCTTAAACTGAATAAAATCATCTAGTAGTAGCCAGCATAAAATAAAAAAGACGGCACCGGTAGAATGGCTTATATTTGTCTTTTTCCAAATAATGGAATTAACAAACAGAACCCCCAATATTGTTGCAACAACTAGAAACGGGCTTTTAAGGGGAGGTTGTTAGTTTCCTCCCTAGACCTCCATCAAGCTTAACAAAATACCCCGAAGGGGGGCCCCCCCCCCCCCCTCCCCATACGAGATAAATGTGTACAGTGTTCGGTAGAAGAATGTCCTGCACGAAAAAAATTAATAGACAGAATTGGAGCGAAAAGTCTTACCAAACAAATGGGGCGAACGTCATAAAATCTTAAACCTAATGGTGCTAAACATGAAGATGGGGGTCCAGAAAAAAACGTTCTAAGTTAAAATCTGTCCTTAATATTGTAGAAGTAAAGGCGATTCTTGATTTTGTGAACTAAATTGGTACCGGTTGTTGAGGGCTTCATCTATAATTGTATATTTTTGAAAATTAATATAGATAATAAATAACAATAATAATAAATAACAATAATAATAAAGCAATAATAATAAATCAATAATACATACATAATAATCAATAAATATTAAAGCTACTAAATAAAGGGATCAGAAGAAGCGTACAGAAGCAGGGAGGTTTTAGGAAGGGAAGAGGATGTGTAGATCAGATTTTTACCCTGAATTGTGTTGTGGAGAAATATCTGGAGAAGAAACAAAAGGTGTATGTTGCCTTTATGGACTTGGAGAAGGCCTTATGACAGAGTGGATAGAGAAGGTTTGTGGAAAGTACTTAGAATATACGGAGTAGATGGCAAGTTGCTGAAAGCAGTGAAGAGCATGTATGAGGGTGCAAAGGCGGTAGTATGTGTGGAGAGTGAGCAGAGCGAGTTCTTTGACCTGAATGTTGGTTTGAAACGGGGGTGTGTGATGTCCCCGTGGTTGTTTACTGTATATATGGATGGAGTCATGAAAGAAATACCCGGTACTATCAAGAGCAGTGGATGTTGGTGTATCGCTGAAAAGGGAGGGAATTGAGTGGAAGCTACCTATACTGCTGTTTGCGATGATACAGTTCTGATGAGTGATAATGAATGGGAGTTGCAGGGTCTGGTAAATGAGTTTGGAACAGTGTGCAAAAAACGGAATTTGAAGGTAAATGCGGGGAAGAGCAAGGTTATGGTCTTCGAAAGGGGTGAAGTCACAGAGTGTGAGGTGAAGTTGAACGGTCAGGCTATGGAGATCGTCAACTCTTTTAAGTATCTGGGCAGTGTGTTGAGTAAAGATGGGACTATGGATGAAGAAGTGCGGGAGAGGGTACTACAGGGGAAGAAGGTTGTAGGAACTCTGAAAGCAGTACCGGTAACAAGAAATAGGGTGGTCAGTATGGAAGTGAAGAAGTCCTTGCATGAGTGTGGTAATCCCGACACTGACTTACGGAAGCGAAGCATGGACGTTGGTTGAGAGACTCAGACCAAGAGTGAGAGCAGTGGAAATTAATTACTTAAGGAGTGCGTGCGGAGTTACATGGAGGGATAGATAAACTAATGAGGAAGTAAGAAGGTGGTGTGGTGTGGAGGTAGATGTGCTGGAAAGTGTGAAAAGGAACAACTTGAGATGGTTCGGCCATATGGAACGTATGGAAAGCGATAGAATTACTAAGAGGGTGTACGAGAGCGAGGTGGAGGGACAGAGAGGGAGAGATAGACCGAATGAGAGGTGGAAAGATGGAGTGAGGAAGTACATGAACGAAGGCGGTGCTGGTTGGGGGGAGGGGCATGGACTGACTGGGGACAGAGGTGCATGGGGGCGGTTCTTTCGTGGCCACCTCTTCGGGGATCACGGCGTCAGGCAATAGATAGATAGATAGAAGCGTACATAGGAACAGGTGAACACACACTCACACTCACACACTCACACTTTAGTTAGTAACCTCTTCTGTACCAGCGACGTCTTATATATTTGATTTCAACAGCATATAGACGATTTTATGATGTTTAGGAATGATATATGGTACCGGTAGTCAAAATGATTGAGATAGTCTGTAGCCTTTTAATGGGTAGGTGTCCTTCCTAAGCTGTTTAAAATCGTGTAATAGTTGCCAGAATATAATGAGAAGGACGTCACCGGTACTGAAAGGGTTAACACATGCAATGGATAGTTGTGTTCTTATAATCATTATAGCTTTTCAATGACAGACACATACAGTAGATAGGCCTATATACACATATAGATAGACAGATAGAGAGATAGAGAGATAAGATATATATAGATTAGATAAAGATAGATATATGAAAAGGGGAAAACAAAAAACATAGTGTGATAAAGAAGTGACCGAAAAATTCACGGAGACAGAATAATATATCAGTTTTTGTTATTTCCCTTTTAATTAATGATCCCCATTCTTCACACATAATTCTTTTCTCAGCCCCAGTGGCTTTTATTGAGTTCTTCCTTTCATTATTATTTTCTCTCCTCTTCTTCTTCTTCCTCCTCCTCTTACACCCGTCCTTAACTCTTTATTATTTCCTCTGCTCCTCCTCCTCCTCCTCCTCCCCTTCTTCCTTCTCCTCCTCTTACACCCTCTTCCCAAATTGACTAATTCTTTGAACGCGACGATAGTGCGTTGTTATGTGTGCAATTAGTTTGCTTGGGAAACAGATTAACTTGCTCATGTAGTAATGTACACCCTATGTGGTTGATTGTGTTCTTTTATATCATATTTTTTTTAGTAAGCGTTGTTTCCACATAGCGATTTTGATAGGTTGTTTTGACTTTATATTGCCTTTGTCCCAGTTTTGGTTTGCTTTGTTTGCAAGTTTTAAATTTTAATTTATAGTGTTCTTCTTCATAATTATTTCCTCTCCTCCTCCTTTTCCCTTCTTCCTTCTCCTCCTCTCACACACTCGCTTTATAGTGTTCCTCTTCTGCTTCTTTATTATTTCCTCTCCTCTTCCTTTTTTCTCCTTCCTTCTCCTCCTCTTACGCCCGTCTTTTATAGCATTCTTCTTATTCTTATTCTTCTTTTTCACACTCTCTCTCCCTAGTTCACTTTCGGCTTTTCTTTCTTGCCCGTGACTGTCACCCCATTAGTTTAGCGATGTTACGAACTTTCGCCCCATTTGTCAATAATAAGACTTTATGACATGTAGGTGTCCATTTTTTCTTGATAACAAACATGTAATTTAGGAGGAATTGCATTCCAGCCAGGAAACTGTTCTACTGTAAAATGTACAATATTTTCCTGAGTAGGGGGGGGGGGGGGTCTTGGGGATGTAGGCCTATTTTTCTTTCTTTGCTTTTCTTTGTCTAGGGGGCAAACTATAAGTAAATTACTATATAATTGCTAGTTCAACCAAAGCACTCATTTATATTTACAAACAATATAAAAAACCCGAAGACATAGAATCATTAAGGGAAAAATGTCATTTTAGGTTATTTGTAAATAGGCTATATTCATATATGTTTATTGTATTATAATATGATTTTGTTCTTGATAAGTTTCATATCTAGGCCTCCTTCAAGCTTAAAACAATACCCCAAGACCCCAACCAAGATGTTGGTTTTATGCTTTATATAATTATATGCACGATTCTCCAGTTATGATTTTGTTTCTCACATTATCCAGCATAACCTGACAAGAGTTGCTATACTGTCGCTTATAGGGTAACTTACACTGAACTTCACGTGGGCAATATAATAATAATAATAATAATAATAATAATAATAATAATAAATAATAATAATAACACAGATTACCGTATAACCAACTTTGTACAAATAACCAGTGTGTATGGTAATAATCGTTTATCCGGTCTTGTTGGGCACTATAGTTTGTACTGAACTAATCACGTAATGTTTAAACTTCCTTGAATGTGTTCATATTTATAATCTTAAGATGAATACCAGCTTTGTTGTATTATTTACACACACATTTTCCTTTGTATAATATTAGGTGTGGACTTTTCTCTCTCTTGACATTTCCGACAAGTAATTACAATGTGTTCTTACGCTTTGGCACCTGATGCTCTGCAAAGGTCATCAACACTCACCTGAAAACAAAAAAAGGATTTAATTAAGTAAAGTACATAGGTTTGGAATGGTGTGCTAGTGTGTGTGGGGGGGGGGGGGGGGGGCGGAGGAGGGGGGGGGGGGAGTACACATATATGTTTACAATCATAGCCTAACAGAATAATAACTTGTCCTTATATACCGGTACATTTAATGTATTAATCTCGCTCCCAACACTAAGCACCTCCCAATCAAAGTAATGAAAGCATGTGATTTTATATATTTAGAAATTGCAAATATTTTGATTACTAGACCGATATCATAATACTAAAATAGTTAAATGAAATGTATGAAGGCCAATTTCCATTAATGAATACGGTACTATAGCTACTAGCCCTTTCATTAATTATTGATGTAGAACATTGATCATTGCGAACTTTGTTCTGTCATTGTGTCTTGGTGGTGTAATGGTTAAGGTGTCAAAAATCTGTGTGTGATAACCCGGGTTCGAATCCTGGTGGATCGCACATGTCAATCTATCTATCTATTGCCTGACGCCGCGATCCCCGAAGGGGTAGCCACGAACGAACCGCCCCCATGCACCTCTGTCCCCAGTCAGTCGACGCCCCTCCCCCCAACCAGCACCGCCTTCGTTCATGTACTTCCTCACTCCATCCTTCCACCTCTCATTCGGTCTACCTCTCCCTCTCTGTCCCTCCACCTCGCTCTCTTACACCCTCTTAGTCAATGTGCTTTCATTAATTTCATTGGAGGTGTTTGGTGTTGTGGTGAAGTTAATAAAAAATAGATTGTAAACTATTTTATCATTTGGTTTTGACACTATAGGATACCGGTACCAGGTACCGGTACCTAAAACTGATCCTACAAAGATTGCAGCCGCCCCAAAACGCCAGCAATACAAATATTTAATACTTCTATGCAACAGCTGCAGTAGACAGATCATTCTCAAAACCTTAAGGGGAGGTTTTTAGTGTGTTTCCTACACTTCCATCAAGCTTGAAATTACACCCCCTCGACCCCCTTTCAAGATAAAAAAAATCCCGGCCGAAGGCCGTTTCCTCTTAAATTACAGGCTAGCTATCGCTCGCCAGGAAAAAATCGACACCTAAATGGGACGAAAGGTCTTAAAAGTGACATAAATGAGGTGAAACTTCTTAAAATCGCCAAACTAATGGGGCGAACTTCTTAAAATTTCAAAAGCAATGGGGCTAAAGATGAGGGAGAAAGGGGCAAAGAAAAAAATCCCTCAAGTGGAAATCTCCCCGTGGATGTTATTATATATATTTATTTATTGTGTATTATTACCGGTATATAGATGTATTGTGTATTATTACCGGTATATAGATTTATTGTGTATGATTACCGGTATATAGATTTATTGTGTATTATTACCGGTATATAGATTTATTGTGTATTATTACCGGTATATAGATTTATTGTGTATTATTACCGGTATATAGATTTATTGTGTATTATTACCGGTATATATAGATTTATTGTGTATTATTACCGGTATATAGATTTATTGTGTATTATTACCGGTATATAGATTTATTGTGTATTATTACCGGTATATAGATTTATTGTGTATGATTACCGGTATATAGATTTATTGTGTATTATTACCGGTATATAGATTTATTGTGTATTATTACCGGTATATAGATTTATTGTGTATTATTACCGGTATATAGATTTATTGTGTATGATTACCGGTATATAGATTTATTGTGAATGATTACCGGTATATAGATTTATTGTGTATTATTACCGGTATATAGATTTATTGTGAATGATTACCGGTATATAGATTTATTGTGTATTATTACCGGTATATAGATTTATTGTGTATTATTACCGGTATATAGATTTATTGTGTATGATTACCGGTATATAGATTTATTGTGAATGATTACCGGTATATAGATTTATTGTGTATTATTACCGGTATATAGATTTATTGTGTATTATTACCGGTATATAGATTTATTGTGAATGATTACCGGTATATAGATTATTTGTATTATTACCGGTATATATATAGATTTATTGTGTGTATTATTACCGGTATTAGATTTATTGTGTATGATTACCGGTATATAGATTTATTGTGAATGATTACCGGTATATAGATTTATTGTGTATTATTACCGGATATAGATTTATTGTGAATGATTACCGGTATCTAGATTTATTGTGTATTATTACCGGTTATATATATTTGTGTATTATTACCGGTATATAGATTTCGTGTATGATATAGATTTATTGTGCCTGATTACCGGTATATAGATTTATTGTGTATGTTATATCAGATTTATTTGACGATGATTACCGGTATATAGATTTATTGTGTATTATTACCGGATATAGAATTTTTATGTGTATTATTAACCGGTACATAGATTTATTGTGTATATTATTTAACCGGTATATAGATTTATTGTGTATTATTACCGGTATATAGATTTATTGTGTATTATTACCGGTATATAGATTTATTGTGTATTATTACCGGTATATAGATTTATTGTGTATGATTACCGGTATATAGATTTGTTTTAGTTTGCTCCCTTGACCTCTGTATCAAATTTAAAAAATGAACATCCCAAAGACCCCCGTTCGCGATAAACTTCCTCCTCATTTACATGTTGGCTCGCTATTGCTCGCCAGGAATAAATCGACATCTAAATGGCACGAAAGGCCTTAACATTGACAAACAAATGGGTGACAATCTTAACATTAGAAAACTAATGGGGCTACACATGAAGCAGAAGGGGGTTCAGAAAAATGAAAAGTACCGTACATCCCCTTCAGTGGCTCATACACATCCAAGAATACTACAGCACAATACAATACAAATAGTTCGTTCAATTAATGTACAGTACCGTACCGGTACATATTCCAGACCACAAGTGTACATATGAACAGCTGTAAGCTATATAATTTTATGAACAAGAGAATGGAGGAAAACAAATCTCGTGCAGATGAAAATAAAAACACGCTAATTGACCACTTGCGAGTTTCAGGCTATAAGGAAGTTGGAGCCATAAATATTGATGTAAAATGGGTATACAATATTAATGTTGGTTTTTGATGGATAATAGATATGTTGAATTGGGTTTAATGTATTTATGAATGTACCATACTATGACCATGTTTAGCTGTTAATTCTGTTAAATATCGATGTCTACAGCTCCAACTTCCTTATAGAACGAAACTCGCAAGTGGTCAATTGGGAATGTGTTTATGAGTGTATTACTATGTGCCTTAGTATTGGTGTGCAGAACATTATGATAAAGATAGGGGAAGAAGGAGACTCTCGACTGCAGAAAAAAAAAAAATTATTTATAGATTGCTAGTTTAAACGCAATGGGCGTTATCTGTATGTGTAAATAGATGTGTGTGCGTAGCCTTAAGGGGAGGCAGACCGTTTTTCTGGACCCCCTTCTCCCTAATGTTAAGCCCCACTAGTTTTGAGATTATAAGACGTTCGTCCCATTAGTTTGTCGATTTTAACACCTTTCGAGCTATTTCGTTGCCAATTTTAAGACCTTTCGTGCCATTTAGGTGTCGATTTTTTCCTGGCGAGCGAAAGCGAGCCTGCACTTTTAAGAGAAACCAGCCTTAGGCCGGGACATTTTTCTACCGAAAAATGTACACATTTATCTTGAAGGGGGTGTTTTTCTAAGCTTGATGGAGGTCTAGGGAGGAAACTAAAAAAAATATAAATTAAGTAATAGACCAAACAAACGGTCAGTCTCCCCTTAAGTGTGTGTGTATAGGCTATACGTGTGCGCAGCAGTGTGTGTAAAGTAGAAGTGTATGTGCATGTAGTCGTGTACGAGTATGTGCGTGTTGCCGTGTATGTGTGTACATATAAGTAGCCGTGTATGTGTAAAGGATAATCGCTATAGGAGGGGGAGGGGGGGCATGGCAAGGAGAGGAGAGGAGAGGAGAGGAGAGGAGAGGAGAGGAGAGGAGAGGGAGAGGAGAGAGGAGAGGAGAGGAGAGGAGAGGAGAGGAGAGGAGAGGAGAGGAGAGGAGAGGAGAGGAGAGGAGAGGAGAGGAGAGGAGAGGAGGGGGGGGGGGGGGGGGGGGGGTGGGGGGGGGGCTGGGGGGGGGCGGGGGGGTGGGTGGGGGGTGGGTGGTGGGATGGGTGGGCCGCTGGAGGGGAGATATCATAGGCAGGATGGGTCGGTGATTTGTGGGCGGGGGGAAGGGTGTGGGGGTGTGGGGGGGGGAGGGGGGGGGGGGGGGGGGGGGGGTGGGGGGGGGGGGGGGGGGGGGGGGGGGGGGGGGGGGGGGGGGGGGGGGGGGGGGGGGGGGGGGGGGGTGGGGGGGGGGGGGGGGGGGGTTGGGGGGGGGGGGGGGGGGTGGGGGGGGGGGTGGGGCCGCCGGAGGGAGATATTCATAGGCGAGGAGGAAAGATATAAATTCGGGTGTTTGTGGGAAGGAGGGGGGGGGGGGAGAGAAACCAGGCACAGTGAACGTTCAAGTCACACGATCACTTACCGTACTCCGGCAATTTCTGTGAGCAAGGGAGCACTTTCAAACGTTCATCAACCACATTTCTCACCCCACCATAGCAGTGTAGCACCATAGTAGCATGTACAGTCGCGCTAATAAGTCATGTCCCAGCTGTCATTACGTTTTGCTTGCTCTGTGCTGTATTTATGTATGTCAGATGTTTAATAGGGCGAGTAAATGTAGGAACATGTTTGTATATTTCACTCGATATGAAGAAATGAAGCTTAGCTATTGCTGATACCAATTATTGATCAAAACATACTTAGTGCCCAGACATTACTTATTAGCGCGATTGTACAGTCGTGGATTCTCTTTGTTTTTTCTTTAGGCAATTATAACTACCTGGATCGATTTTTGGATGGAACTTACTTTTCAATAAATATTACCGGTACATATAGCTTTGTAGTTGATGTATAGAAACTTATAGGCACAAATTAATTTTCAGAGATATACGGTACTTCCATAATAAGAAAAAGGCGAGGTCAATTAATTTTTATGAGCAACTGTACATCTAGGGTTTCTTTACAGCTACCATTATGAGTCATATATTGCCAGGCGACTTGATCCATGAAGGGGTGGCTACGAATGAATCGCTTCCATAAAGGGAATTTATTCGATTTTCAAGCTTGTTTTGGGGAAGGGTTAGTACCCCGACCGCCCATTGTCATGCATAGTGTGTGAGTTGCATGCGGAGTGTTATCGTATTCTTGGAATGGTTGTAGATGTGAATGTTGTCTCTACCCAGTATATGCAGCTCGAACAAACTGATCTGGTTCTAGCATTCACACTGTAAATGCG
>CM064527.1:42457926-42578141 GCA_032716605.1 Paralithodes platypus | reverse complement strand
AAGTCTCTCTCTCTCTCTCTCTCTCTCTCTCTCTCTCTCTCTCTCTCTCTCTCTCTCGTCAATCACACCACTACCACCATCACCTACACCATCCATCACCATCACTAATACACCCACCATCTCTCTCTCTCTCTCGTCAATCACACCACTACCACCATCACCTACACCATCCATCACCATCACTAATACACCCACCATCTCTCTCTCTCTCTCTCTCTCGTCAATCACACCACTACCACCATCACCTACACCATCCATCACCATCACTAATACACCCACCATCTCTCTCTCTCTCGTCAATCACACCACTACCACCATCACCTACACCATCCATCACCATCACTAATACACCCACCATCTCTCTCTCTCTCTCTCTCTCTCGTCAATCACACCACTACCACCATCACCTACACCATCCATCACCATCACTAATACACCCACCATCTCTCTCTCTCTCGTCAATCACACCACTACCACCATCACCATCACTAATACACCCACCATCTCTCTCTCTCTCTCTCTCGTCAATCACACCACTACCACCTTCACCTACACCATCCATCACCATCACTAATACACCCACCATCTCTCTCTCTCTCTCTCTCTCTCGTCAATCACACCACTACCACCATCACCTACACCATCCATCACCATCACTAATACACCCACCATCTCTCTCTCTCGTCAATCACACCACTACCACCATCACCTACACCATCCATCACCATCACTAATACACCCACCATCTCTCTCTCTCTCTCTCTCGTCAATCACACCACTACCACCATCACCTACACCATCCATCACCATCACTAATACACCCACCATCTCTCTCTCTCTCTCTCTCTCTCTCTCTCGTCAATCACACCACTACCACCATCACCTACACCATCCATCACCATCACTAATACACCCACCATCTCTCTCTCTCTCGTCAATCACACCACTACCACCATCACCTACACCATCCATCACCATCACTAATACACCCACCATCTCTCTCTCTCTCGTCAATCACACCACTACCACCATCACTAATACACCCACCATCTCTCTCTCTCTCTCTCTCTCGTCAATCACACCACTACCACCATCACCTACACCATCCATCACCATCACTAATACACCCACCATCTCTCTCTCTCTCTCTCTCTCTCTCTCTCTCTCTCGTCAATCACACCACTACCACCATCACCTACACCATCCATCACCATCACTAATACACCCACCATCTCTCTCTCTCTCGTCTATCACACCACTACCACCATCACCATCACTAATACACCCACCATCTCCATCTCTCTCTCTCTCTCTCTCTCTCTCTCTCCCTCTCTCTCTCTCTCTCGTCAATCACACCACTACCACCATCACCTACACCATCCATCACCATCACTAATACACCCACCATCTCTCTCTCTCTCTCGTCAATCACACCACTACCACCATCACCATCACTAATACACCCACCATCTCCATCTCTCTCTCTCTCTCTCTCTCTCTCTCTCGTCAATCACACCACTACCACCATCACCTACACCATCCATCACCATCACTAATACACCCACCATCTCTCTCTCTCTCTCTCGTCAATCACACCACTACCACCATCACCTACACCATCCATCACCATCACTAATACACCCACCATCTCTCTCTATCTCTCTCGTCAATCACACCACTACCACCATCAACTATACCATCCATCACCATCACTAATACACCCACCATCTCTCTCTCTCTCGTCAATCACACCACTACCACCATCACCTACACCATCCATCACCATCACTAATACACCCACCATCTCTCTCTCTCTCTCGTCAATCACACCACTACCACCATCACCTACACCATCCATCACCATCACTAATACACCCACCATCTCTCTCTCTCTCTCGTCAATCACACCACTACCACCATCACCTACACCATCCATCACCATCACTAATACACCCACCATCTCATCGCCTTCACCCACCCTGCCAATAAGGTTCACCCATCCATCAATCTAGTTACCAACTCCACCTTTATTAGCCCGGCATCACATTCAGGCATACCGGTATACGTATATCGGGTATACCACCCGCACATACTGTATATACGCATATATATATACACACACACACACGATGGCTAGACAATGTCGCCGATTAACACACGCATAGATACCAGTCTCACACACATCCCCCCCCCCCCCCCACACAAGCATAACATGTATACCGGTACGACACACACACACACACACACACACACACACACACACACACGCACGCACACGCACACACACAAGTACCGTAGCCTACTCTACTGGAATGTAGATACGGTGTATTCACGTAAGGTGTCTGTGTGCATGTTAGTTTTACCATATCCTACACACGCACAGAACTATGCATTAGTTAATAATGCAGCTGTATACTAAATATCCTCTCAGACTGATCAGCAATGACTTTTAATGTATAACGGTATTCACCAAATAACAACCAATCACCATCAAACTATACCGGTACCTGTATGTTATATCAATAAGACGCCGTTTTAATAGTGTTCTGGCTAACGTTACATGATTATTTACAGCTTTAGGAAGGAATACTAGGAAACCGATGGGTATACATATTCTAAATTAACCCTTTCACCCCCCCCCCTCCCCTCTCAGTCCCCCATTAAAATCGTGCCTTGAATCACACTCCATCCTAATTTACTTCATCACCACCCTCATCGTCTTCACTCACTCACACTCCATCTCACTTTCACTCTCTCACTCTCATTTCTCAGTCACACCAGTACCTCATCCATCACACCGATAATGCACCAACCATCTCATCGCCTTCACCCACCCTGCCAGTAAAGGTGACCCATCCATCAATCCTGTTATCAACGACTAGCCTGTTATCTCACACACACACACAGAGGTTGAACAATCTGGCCAGTTACTACTAGGGAGTCAACACGCACATACATACTGTACATACCACTTACACACACACACACACTACTGGAATATGTGTGCGGTAAGGTGTGTTCGTGTAAGGTATCCGCTGCGTGTTGGTTTTGCTATATCCTACACATGCAGAGAGTTATGCAGTGGTTTCATAACATGGTTTTACTTTCACCGTCACCGCAAAATATTATCCTAGTTTCCTGCTAGAACTTCCGAGAATAACTTTGCATTAAACTCACTTATCCAGAAACTGTTCGCTGTATCAATCCATTTTCCAATTTAAGGGGAGATTTCCTCTTGAGGGATTTTTTTCTGGACTCCCTTCTCCCCCATGTTTAGCCTCATTGCTTTCGAGAATTTAAGACATTCTCCCGATTAGTTTCGCGATTTTAAGAACTTTCGCCCCATTTATGTCAATTTTAAGACCTTTCGTGCCATTTAGGTGTCGATTTTACCCTGGCGAGCGATAGCGAGACTGTAATTTAAGAGGAACCGGCCTTCGGCCGGGACATTTGTCTACCGAAAAATGTACAAATTTATCTTGAAAGGGGGTCTAGGGGGTGTAATTTTAAGCTTGATTGAGGTCTAGGGAACATACTAAAAACCTCCCCTTAATAACACTTCGAGTAATATACCCTGTTCCAAATAGGTAGCCAGATATCGTGAACCCTAACCTTTGTAACTATAAAAGGGCTAGAGCAAAAGGGTTGTAAATTTCCACACCTATTCCCTGGGTGACCCTCCCAAAATGGTAGACATTTTAGCTCGTTTACTCTGGTCGTTTATGAGTTATAGATGTTAATGTTAAGGGGAGGTTTTTAGTATGTTCCCTAGACCTCAATCAAGCTTAAAATTACACCCCTAGACCCCTTTTCAAGATAAATTTGTAAATTTTTCGGTAGAAAAATGTCCCGGCCGAGGGCCGGTCCCTCTTAAACTACAGTCTCGCTATCGCTCGCCAGGGTAAAATCGACACCTAAATGGCACGAAAGGTCTTAAAATTGACATAAATGGGGCGAAAGTTCTTAAAATCGCGAAACTAATCGGGAGAATGTCTTAAAATCTCGAAAGCAATGAGGCTAAACATGAGGGAGAAGAGAGTCCAGAAAAAAAAATCCCTCAAGTGGAAATCTCCCCTTAAAGAGTTTGGGCATACGGTACTTACTTGGAACAGGGTATACCAATATGTATGTCTGTCTGTCTGTCTGTTTGCCTCTCAGTATCTCTCTCTCTCCCTCCCTCTCTCTGCCATCGGATAAGCAAAATATATAGGCCTGGTTTACCATGACTTGTGGCACTTGCATACAGTCGTGCATCATGGTTCGAACCTTGTCATTGCATACATCTGTACAAGTGGCGTCACACAACCAGTTTCCGGTGTCAGACGAGCGCATTTTCCGGCAATTTTCGATGAGCAAGTTCGTTCTATGTTGAGTTTTTGTTTGAATTGGAATCGTAAACTAGACTGAAGGTAGGTAACATAGGGTGGCTGAATTCTGATGTAACAAATTTGAAAGCTGCCAGACTACAATTGCTCGTAAATTTTGACGTAAAAAGCGCACGTGTGACACTGCCTAACCCAATTTCCGATACCCTCGTGTGTTACTCTGATACCCACTCCAGAATAAGAAGTCACACGGGCCGATTCCTTCACTCTAGTATTTTGGGGAGGATTTTGAGTTTTGTGGACCCTCTTCTCCCTCATGTTTAGCCCCGTTAGTTTTGACATTCTAAGACATTCGCCCCAGTTGTTTGACGATTATAAGACCTTACGCCCCATTTTTGTCAATTTTAAGGTCTTTCGTGCCATTTAGGTGTCTATTTTTTCCTGGCCGCCTTAACACTAGCTTGTCACACGTTTCGGGGGTTATTGGAATTTGGCTTAATTATTAGTGAGGGGTTTGATTTCATTTGCCATTTTCGAGCAATGTGTTGTTAGTTTATCCCCTAGACTAAAACAAAACTAATTCCAACACCTGACTAAATACAAAAGACCCTTCAAACCTAATATGTATTTTTTCGGTAGACTAATATCCCGGCAAAAGGCCGGTTTCTCCTAATATGCAGGTTCGCTATCGCTCGTCTAAATACAATCGACACCTGAATGGGACGCAGTGTCGCTAAACTAATGAGGTCAAATGTATTAAAATCTTCAACTTACGGAGTGAAACAGGTGGGTCCAAAAATACCGCCTCACATCGGCTAGGGTTAAGGCTAGGTATTTAGTTTGCTCCCTAGACCTCCATCAAGCTTACACATCATCATCTCCGACGCCTTGTTACCCCCTGGGAAACTCCCGCTAAAGCATGGCCATGACAGAAACGTCTCCAGGCTACTTTGTCAAGACATGCCTCCTTTGCCCGTGCCACAATGCCCCTTCCACTACGTGGAAGTTTTTCTTCAATATATTTTTCCACTTTCTTTTCCCATACCATAGGTGGTCTTCCACTACTAGCTGTTCCACTCACCTGACTCCCATATATCTTTCTTGGCATTCTGTCTTCATCCATTCTCTGAACATGACCATACCACCTCAAAGTACTTCTCTTTATCCACTCAACCACTCCACAATCAATGCCTAAAGCTTGCTCTTCCATTCCAAAGGACTCATACACTTCCCTATTACTTGGCCCATCTAGCCTATTCACACCAGCTGCCATTCTGAAAAAAGCTCATCTCCACAGCTCTCAGTTTAGAGAGGTCCTCGTCACTTTCTGTCCATGTCTCACCTCCATACGAGTGTGTTGGGAGCAGCACACTGTTTCTCAGTGATTTTTTAACTTCCTGACTAACCATTCTTCCTTTGAGAATACTATCAAGTTCTCCAATCACCTTTCTCCCTTGCATTTTTCTCTCTTTTATCTCACTCTCCATTTTACCATATTTGCATAGTACAGCTCCCAAATACTTGAAGCTTTCAAACTCTTCCAGTATATACTTCATTTTTCATTTTTATTTTACAACTTTTCTCTGTTCTTTCTTAATTCTATATTTTGCCCCTTAAAATCTATGGTTTCATGCATTCTTCTCTCAAACACCATTACGGTACCTTACATTTCCCTACATTGACCTTTAACTTTCTCATTTTGCATACCCTGTCAAAGTCTGTGACCACTTTCTGAAGTTCTTCTAAATTTTCCGCCAACACGACTGCATCGTCCGCATATACTGTAGGCATGTTAAAATCTTCCACGCTCTTCCCTCTGATTCCAGTCTAGTCCATCTACACCCATTGATCCCGCCCTTACACAAATACACCCAAGACCTACTTTCAAGATGAATTTGTAAATTTGTCGGTAGAAAAAAAATATTGGGGAACGGTTTCTTTTAGTAATTTGTTTTTTCAGAAGAAGCTGCCATTCCCCCTTAATATATTATAGTTTTTCCCATAAGGGTAATAGACAAAACAATGATGATGACTGTACTATCACGGACTCCAAGTTTGACCCTTACGAGCCTTCGAACAGCATAAATGAACCCCTTATTAGCCTTCGAACAGCATAAATGAACCCCTTATTAGCCTTCGAACAGCATAAATTAACCCCTTATTAGCCTTCGAACAGCATAAATGAACCCCTTATGAGCCTTCGAACAGCATAAATGAACCCCTTATGAGCCTTCGAACAGCATAAATGAACCCCTTATGAGCCTTCGAACAGCATAAATGAACCTCCGACACTAAAAAAAGAAGACAAACAAAAAATACTGCACTCTCATTGCAATATTTCATGGCACTGTCACTTTCCCAGCCCGCTTAGCCCGGACACTTCTCGTTGATTGGTCGATTAGGCGTCATTGACCGCTCGTTAAGCACTAATTGTAGTTAATCTGCTTCGTTTGGTAATTTGAGGGCTGAAATTAGAACCGCTGGGCATGGGTTTGGCTGATTGGAATAGTGATGGTGCCATGGTACAGTCGAGCACAGAAATGACGGCGCACCAATATGAGTCCGTATCGAACACAAATGAGACAATACATTTTTATAGCCCGGATGCTTCAAAACTTGGTCTAAAAGGTTCAAAGATTCGAACTGGAGTTACCTTATATATGCTGAGAACTTTACATTCTAAAATATAAATCTAGGCACAAAATGAACCCTTGAACAGCAAAACTAACCTTCAACATGTGCATATTAGCTACAAAAAATAATGAGAAGATTCGATTCAATTGGCTAGGCTACGGTATAGCTTCGAAAAGTAAATGCCATGATTTATGTCCAAGAGTGTACATTGTATATTCAGTTATAGTTAAGAATAGTGACAGCAATCTTATACCGGTAATTTAATTATGTTCATTAACTTTGTACACTGTAACTCACGAAATCGTAGCATGAATATCTGATAAATCTAATGTTCTTTCAAAATGCGTATATAGGTAGAATGTATGAAACAAAATTCTCTCTCTCTCTCTCTCTCTCTCTCTCTCTCTCTCTCTCTCTCTCTCTCTCTCTCTCTCTCTCTCTCTCTCTCTCTCTCTCTCTCTCTCTCTCTCTCTATCTCTCTCTCTCTCTCTCTCTCTCTCTCTCTCTCTCTCTCTCTCTCTCTCTCTCTCTCTCTCTCTCTCTCTCTCTCTCTCTCTCTCTCTCTCTCTCTCTCTCTCTCTCTCTCTCTCTCTCTCTCTCTCTCTCTCTCTCTCTCTCTCTCTCTCTCGTCGGCGCGCAGAGTAACAACACCTACCGTACCTGTACAAGATAATAATACCGGTGTAAATACAAAATGCTGAATATAATGCTTAATAGCCTATTCTGGTATATAGCCTATCTGATAACAAAACAAAACAATATATACCTGAAAACAAATACAATAATTAACCCTTTGAGTACCAGCGACGTGTTATATTTCAATTTAGCTATATTTAGACGATATTATGCAGCTTAGGAAGGATCTGTGGTAGTTAAAATGGTAGGTTGTCCAGATAGTTTGAAGCCTTATTATTGCTAGAGGTCCTTCCTAAGCTGAATAAAATCGTCAAATAGTTGCCAGAATATGATTAAATAAAAGGACGTCGATAACATAGTACAAAACAAACCAATTACTAACATATAATCAAATTCTGGCCAACAGTAAGATCCAACAACATGACATTTGGGTTAGACTGTGGTTAAGCCGGAGTCACACGGGCCATTTTTCGAGCACTTTTTACGGGCAATTAAGGTCTGGAAGCTTAAACATGTACACTTTATCATAATTCAGCCGTCTAACATAATTTACCTTCAGTCTAGTTACCGATACCAGTGCGAAAAAGTCCCGAAATTATACGAGAAACACTCTACATGATAATTTGAAATCAATAGGCTACTTCTACAAAACATTCATAACCAATACATTATAGCGGGAGAAGTTTTATGTAGCTATACGATAGATGTAACGTAGGGGAAGTTTTATGTAGCTATACGATAGATGCAACGTAGGGGAAGTTTTATGTAGCTATACCGGTACGATAGATGCAACGTAGGGGAAGTTTTATGTAGCTATACGATAGATGCAATGTAGGGGAAGTTTTATGTAGCTATACGATAGATGCAACGTAGGGGAAGTTTTATGTAGCTATACGATAGATGCAACGTAGGGGAAGTTTTATGTAGCTATACGATAGATGCAACGTAGGGGAAGTTTTATGTAGCTATACGATAGATGCAACGTAGGGGAAGTTTTATGTAGCTATACCGGTACGATAGATGCAACGTAGGGGAAGTTTTATGTAGCTATACGATAGATGCAATGTAGGGGAAGTTTTATGTAGCTATACGATAGATGCAACGTAGGGGAAGTTTTATGTAGCTATACGATAGATGCAACGTAGGGGAAGTTTTATGTAGCTATACGATAGATGCAACGTAGGGGAAGTTTTATGTAGCTATACGATAGATGCAATGTAGGGGAAGTTTTATGTAGCTATACGATAGATGCAATGTAGGGGAAGTTTTATGTAGCTATACGATAGATGCAATGTAGGGGAAGTTTTATGTAGCTATACGATAGATGCAATGTAGGGGAAGTTTTATGTAGCTATACGATAGATGCAATGTAGGGGAAGTTTTATGTAGCTATACGATAGATGCAACGTAGGGGAAGTTTTATGTAGCTATACGATAGATGCAATGTAGGGGAAGTTTTATGTAGCTATACGATAGATGCAACGTAGGGGAAGTTTTATGTAGCTATACGATAGATGCAACGTAGGGGAAGTTTTATGTAGCTATACTATAGATGCAATGTAGGGGAAGTTTTATGTAGCTATACGATAGATGCAACGTAGGGGAAGTTTTATGTAGCTATACCGGTACGATAGATGCAACGTAGGGGAAGTTTTATGTAGCTATACGATAGATGCAATGTAGGGGAAGTTTTATGTAGCTATACGATAGATGCAACGTAGGGGAAGTTTTATGTAGCTATAAGATAGATGCAACGTAGGGGAAGTTTTATGTAGCTATACGATAGATGCAACGTAGGGGAAGTTTTATGTAGCTATACGATAGATGCAACGTAGGGGAAGTTTTATGTAGCTATACCGGTACGATAGATGCAACGTAGGGGAAGTTTATGTAGCTATACGATAGATGCAATGTAGGGGAAGTTTTATGTAGCTACGATAGATGCACGTAGGGGAAGTTTATGTAGCTATACGATAGATGCAACGTAGGGGAAGTTTTATGTAGCTATACGATAGATGCAACGTAGGGGAAGTTTTATGTAGCTATACGATAGATGCAATGTAGGGGAAGTTTTATGTAGCTATACGATAGATGCAATGTAGGGGAAGTTTTATGTAGCTATACGATAGATGCAATGTAGGGGAAGTTTTATGTAGCTATACGATAGATGCAATGTAGGGGAAGTTTTATGTAGCTATACGATAGATGCAACGTAGGGGAAGTTTTATGTAGCTATACGATAGATGCAACGTAGGGGAAGTAGAAGGAGTTATAATG
Source organism: Paralithodes platypus (assembly GCA_032716605.1). Taxonomy (NCBI): domain Eukaryota; kingdom Metazoa; phylum Arthropoda; class Malacostraca; order Decapoda; family Lithodidae; genus Paralithodes; species Paralithodes platypus. The sequence goes on along the minus strand of CM064527.1, from coordinate 42,568,269 downwards.
GGAGAAGTTCTTAATTAAGGTGAGGCTGATGGACTGTTGAGGTTAAGGGGAGATGGGTCGTTTTCTGGTTCCCTTTCTCCCTCGTGTGTGAATCTCAAAACAAACGGGGTTTACCCCGTTTGTTTTGAGATTATAAGACGTTTGGCCCATTAGTTTGTCGATTTTAAGACCCTTCGCCCCATTTCGTTGTCAATTTTAAGACCTTTCGTGCCATTTAGGTGTCGATAATTTCGTGGCGAGCGATAGCGAGCCCGAAATATAAAGAGGAACCGGCCTTCGGCCGGGATTTTTTTTTTACCGAAAAATGTACAAATTAATCTTGAAGGGGGGTCCAGGGGGTGTTTTTCTAAGCTTGATGGAAGTCTAGCGAGAAAACTAAGAAATCAAGGAATACCGTACATTAATTAATAGACCAAAAAATAAGAAACAGAAAAAAGAAGTGTCCGTCTCCCCTTAAGTCAGTATAAGCCAGATGCGGTGTAAGGGATACACTCTAGGTTATATTGGAGAAGTTCAGAATATAGGCAAGAACTAACAAGAGTGTAGGGAAGAAGGAGTTTGCCTTGTGTGGGCCAGTAGACCATTTGCAAATTTCCATATTTCTTTGATCTTCTATTTTCATGGACATCGCTCCAACGCCGGAGGAGCAGCAAGAAAATATTTTGGGTTGGCCAATTTTAATATATTCCCTCTCTCGAAAATCAAATCGGATTGTAAAAACTTGCTTACAAAACGTGATCAGCATGGTATAGCCTACTCTACCACTGTACAATCGCGCTAATAAGTGATGTCTCGGCACCAAGTATGCTTTGGTCAATAATTGGTATCAGCAATATCTAAGCTTCATTTCTTCATATCGAGTGAAATATACAAACATGTTCCTACACTTTCCCTCCCTATTCAACATCTGGCAGACATTAATACAGCACAGAACAAGCCAAACGGAATGACAGCTGGGACATGACTTATTAGCGCGACCGTACACACCTATCTATCAAGATCCGCACGGGAGAAATAGGGGTGTGGGCCGACCGATTTATGGTCAAAACCTACCCACTTCGAGTTTGAGCACCCGTAAGCCTACCGGTACTCCCGCCACTTCTGAGTAACCTATCCTATCCTACTCAGAACAGTATATTTGTGTGGAGACTTTCAAACATCTGGGAACACAACTAGATCAAAACCATTATTCTAACACATACGGTAATGGTTTTGAGATTAAGTACCCAGAAATTCAGGTACCGGTACCTTGGAATTTCACGAAAACCTATTTTAGCGCTAGCGTCCCGACTCCTACTGCAGGTAAGACTTAAGGGGAGGTTTTCAGTTTGCTCCCTGGACCCCCATCAATCTTAATAAAAATACCCCCATGATCCCCTTTCGGGATAAATGTGTACGGTTACACGGTACAGTACATTTTTCGGTAGCAAAATGTCCCGGCCAAAGGCCGGCTCCTCCTAAATTACAGGCTCGCTATCGCTCGCCAGGAAAAAACAGACACCTAAATGGTACGAAAGGTCTGAAAATTGCCAGAAATGGGGCTAAGCATGAGGGAGAAGGGGGTTCAGGAAAAATAACCTTTAAGTTAAAATCTCCGCTTTAGAAGTGGATACATCATATAGACCTTACAAATGCACTTCGTCTTTACAGGTTGTTGTTGTTGTTGTTGTTCCCCAAGCTGCCTGGCCGAACAGCCCCAAGGCCCCGAGCAATTCCAAGGCCATAACCGAGCGCCCCCACAGAACCCTCCCTGCCGACCACAATAAAGCCTGGGTGACTGAAGCCACTCCATGGCGGGGAGCTGAAGAGGGTGCGGAAACGCCCGGGAAACCAAAGCCCCACCCAGGGCCCTGTGCCCCTCAGCAATTATGAAGAGAAAGTTGAGGGGCAAGGGTAAGTTTCGTTTAGTCCAGATCGGGCCATTAGTGGCGCTGTGAGAGCTAAAAGAAAATCATGCAGACTTTGGATTTTTCTCTCAGCGCGCTTTGTGAAATCCGGAAGAAGTACATATGTAGCTAGACAAATTAAGTAGACATGAGGCGCCGAATTGGCTTATAGCTTTATGGTACCGGTAATTGGCTTATAGCTTTATGGTACCGGTAATTGGCTTATAGCTTTATGGTACCGGTAATTGACTTATAGCTTTATGGTACCGGTAATTGAAAGAGTTTACATGTTTACTGTTCCGTTTTTAGAAGCTTTTTAAGGAATCTAATTACCACAAACCTATAAATAATCCAGACCAGATGGCTGGAGTAAAATAGGAAAGAAGAGTACCGTAATTAGACAAAGGAAGAACAAGGTGAGAAGTGAGCAGTACAGTAGAAGACTGAAAGTTCTCGGGCTCAACCAAGTTCATACGATTAGTGGTGGCTAAATAAAAGTAGGTCGACTGAACACCTGTCTCTACTTCATCGATCTACATCTGTTTTTTTTTTTTTTTTTTTTTTTTTTTTTTTCTATATTCCAACTACTTACCCTCTCGGGCATAGGCTGAGAGCCTGTTTATTCCACCGCTCAACACGGTGAAGCCCGTGAGGTCTTGTTCCAGTCTGGGGAGTGAGACATGTGAAGCATCCATCATGGCTCGAAACAGCTCCATCTCTGAAGCGGCCGGTTGCTTCGCTCAAGTGCTTCACCGTCTCACCCTCCAGACTCAGACCCTCACTCTCAGAACGCCACCTATTGAGCAGTGAACTCACTAGGCATTGTCCCCCTGTAACATATTTTGAATATGGGAATATTCATACAGTGTTATTTAATCAGGGAACAATGAGGGTATTTTTTTGGCATTTCGGTGGGCTTTGTGGTAATGCACTGATACTAGGTACAGCACAAATGCAATCCCAATAATATCTTCCCATTGACATATCGGGCACCGATATGTCAGCACCGTGCACCGTGATTTCCGTATCCGATAGTCACGATGAAGGAAAACAAAACAAGAATGGAAATGAACAAGGGCCAGTGAAGATATATGCAATTAGTTCGGCTTACCTCACATTAATCCATTAATTATAGCTATACAACAAAGGCCAAGAAGTACGGTATTATGTCTGAAATCTCTCTCTCTCTCTCTCTTTCTCTCAACAATTAAGGGCGAGCTACCTCAAATGAACGGTAAAGTGTAAGTAATTTTATATAACTTTGCATAGCGTATAATTACACACACATGTGAAAAGAGTTGAAATAAACACAGATATATGAAAAATATAGATACAGTCAAACACCCACCCCAAGGCAAAATAGAGAGGCGGATGGACTTCATCAGGCCACAGCCATCCGCCGTAATCGGTTTTCTGTTAAAACTGTGGCAAACCGGCTATCTCTATAATACCTGGTGTAGAGTGTTTGCCCTAAAAGAAAAAGTAGTATAGTACTAATGAAATAGTCACAATCAGGGGGTTGACAAATTCGGGAAGTCAATTTTGTAGTCAGAAGCAGACATGGGCATGATTATAAAAAAATATTATGATTTGATTATCATCCGGAATAATTTTTGATTGTGATTAGATTATGATTACTCGTGTTTTCCTTTTTATGATTATGATTTGATTATGATGATTTCGCTTTACGTATTTTTGATTATGATTAGATTTTTTCTATTATTGCTTGATTATGATTAGATTATGATTATAATCACATGTTATTGTGATTATTTGTACACAGTAATGATTATTATTAAGGTCATTTGTTTGTTCAGTTATACATTAGTCAACAGTGTTTTTTTATTGCAATTGACACTAGCTTAAAGGAAACCACATCTAATTGGTGCATTTTGCTTCTTTATATTGGAGTAATATAAATAACTACACTGTATTTAAATCACTTACAAACTATTGTTATAAACCACATCTAATTGGTGCATTTTGTTCTTTATATTTGAGTAATATAAATAACTACACTGTATTTAAATCACTTACAAACTATTGTTATAAACCACATCTAATTGGTGCATTTTGCTTCTTTATATTTGAGTAATATAAATAACTACACTGTATTTAAATCACTTACAAACTATTGTTATAAACCACATCTAATTGGTGCATTTTGCTTCTTTATATTTGAGTAATATAAATAACTACACTGTATTTAAATCACTTACAAACTATTGTTATAAAAAAACATATATTTTGTACAAGAGGTTTTATTGGTTTTGTGTGTTTCAAGCATGCTGGAACATGTACTGTATAAATTATGCTTTGTGTGTAGGCCTATTTGACTGATATATCAAGGGAGACAAACATGTACAAACACGTTAGTTAGTGTCATGCTTTGCAAACATGCTTGGACCTGGAACATATATATATATGAAATTGGCTAATTTATTTAGGAGAAACAGAATTGCTACATGGAAAATACAATGAAATAATCACAATTATTATATTTTTATCATTGATTATTATGAAGAAAAATATGATTATGATTTGATTATGATTAAAGCTGCAGCTTCATATTTGATTATGATTATACCTGTTGCTTAACTTTTGATTATGATTATACCTGTTGCTTAACTTTTGATTATGATTATACCTGTTGCTTAACTTTTGATTATGATTATACCTGTTGCTTAACTTTTGATTATGATTATACCTGTTGCTTAACTTTTGATTATGATTTGATTATGATTATGTAATCACAGCCTTTGATTATGATTTTGTTTTATTAATAATCATAATCATGGCCATGTCTGGTCAGAAGTAGAGTAGACAAAATTAGTTAGTTCAAATTGGGGAAGTCACATTTTGTTGTCGGATATCGAAGAAGAAATCCATTAACTACGTCAAAAAGTATTGAAACATATTTAGCATGAGATAAAGTGAGGTTGAGCTCTGGGAGGCAGGGGATGCTCTGACAGGATCAGCCCATCTCCTTGGCATCAACATTCTGGTAATAATACGTCGACATATTCAGTAGATGCAGTGTGTGGTAAATTCAATGACGTCATCATTATTAGCTGAGATGCTCTTCATAAATTTACTCATATCATCTCTAGCAGTTCTAAGATGGTGTTTCTTGAAATATGCCACTTGTTATAATATTTTTTGTAGTTAAAATATCTAATTGGTAGTTTGTTAAATTGTCTTTTTAAGAGGTATATTGCATATCCTTGTTTCAACAATTTTCTAATAAGGATCTTACAAGCCTCTAAAAAGTCTTAATATTTGGAACAGACTCTACTATAGCGTATTATTTGGGAAGTAAAAACACCATAGCTTTGTCTTTTGGGGATATTTCCGCAAAGAAAGGGAAAGTTAACTATATGAAATTGGAAATCTGGTCGTTTGTCATAAAGTTTTGTTACAAATTTCTTATCAATTACTTCAATTTGTATATCGAGGAATGAAGCTTTCTTATCGGAGTAATTTTCTTTATTTAAAATAAGCTCCTCAGGGTAGATGTCTGTCTTAATTTTATCAAATATGTCGCCACTGTTGAACAATATTATATCATCAATATATCTTGAACACTTGCTGATTTGTTTGCATGTTCCGTATTTAGTACGAGTGTTATCTTGCATATAAAAGAACTCGTAATAATGAAGAAATAGATTGGCAAAATCTGGCCCTGGGTCGGTTCCCATTGGAATGCCTATATTTTGCTTACATATGAAATCACCACATTTGAAAAATGTGTTATCTGTCAAGAATGTTATGCTATTCATAAGGGAGGTTTTGCTTAATGCTGTATATTTTTTAGACAATGCATTACTCCAAAAAGCTTCATAATAGTTTATTGTAATGCATTTCATTTTCGAATTTGCAAAATATTTATTCACTATATTTTCCAGGGCTTGTATAAGTTTATCATGAGGAATGTTTGTATATAAAGTATTAAAATCATAAGTTACAACATTGTTAGCTTGTTGTTTATCATTTATTTGCTTGATCACGTCTAGCACTGGTTGATTATTTTCAACTACCCACCATCTACTTGTACCGGTGAACCCTTCAATTACAGTGCAATATCTCTTTCGTCCTTTCATTATCAACTTCAGTGATTTACTTATACAAAAAGCTAATTGCTTAGTAGTACAAATGGACGAGGAGACAATAAATCTAGCTTTTACAGGATCTTTGTGAAATTTTGGAATCCAATACATGAACGGAAACTTACGATCATTAGTTGGCGTTATGATGTTGGCGGAACTAAGAAAATTAGTCTGGCGATGTATAATGTCCTGTTCACGTTCATTAGTGTTCACGTAAGTGTTACTGGTTTCACCAATAATTCCCGTCTCTTTGTCCAACATTTTCATATAAAACCATTTGCATATAAAGGCATAATTTTTATTAGCTTTATCAACTACTGTAATTACATAGGCCTACTTATCGTGTAATCTTTTAAGCTCACAAGTAGCCAGTTCGTCCTTCAGTACACCTTTAGAAGGTCTATAATACACACACACACTCTCTCACAAATACACACACACACACACTCTCTTTCTCACACACACACACACACAGACACACACACTCTCTCACACATAAACACACACACACACACATACTCACGCACACTCTCACATATACATACATACATGGTTAACTTCGCGACCTTCGCCACCACCCTACCACTGCTGTATAATAGGTCTCTGGCTGGCTCGACTTCACAACAACTAAATTCACAAGCTCCAGATCTCCCCATGACCTCTACATCATCATCTTTCCCTTCCTCTTCTCCTCCACTTCTGCTTGTCCCCTCTTCTTCCTTCTCTCATCCTCCACCTCCTCCCATTCCCCACCATTCTCTCATCCTCCACCACCTCCTCCCATTCTCCACCTCCTCCTTCTCCCTTCTATCATCCTCTTCCTCCCATTCTCCATCTCCTTCTCTCATCCTCCACCTCCTCTCCTTTCTCCTCTTTCCATTGATCCTTCTCCTCCGGCCCGACCCTTTCTCCTCTCTTTCTCCTTCAATTTATCTTCCTCCTTCTACTCATTCTCTCTTACTCATATATCTCCTACTCCTTTCCCGCTCTTTTCTACCCTATTCGTCGTCCTTCCCTATCCTTCCATTTTGCTTCCTCCTCCGCTCCCATTTCTCCTCCCCTCCTACTCTTTCCCGTATATAGCTCTCCCTCCTTCTCCCAACTCTTTCTCCTCCCCTCCTCCCCTTTTCCCTATTTATCTATTCCTCCTTTCTCCCCCCCCCCCTCCTCCTATGTCCCGTATCTATCCCTTCCTTCTTCGCCCAACCCTTTCTTCTCTCTTCCTCCTTTATGCTTCACCTTCCCTAGTATCATCTGTTAATATAGCCTATATAAATATCAGTTTTGATTACTCTTCGGTAATTTCACTCAACTTAGGAATAACTCCCAAGGGATTGATTGTGAAATGACAGTATGTTACCATAGAGTTTTCCGGTTTATGTAATAACGGCCACACTCCAAAACGGCCACAACCATAACGTCTGCATAATATATAGCTAAAGCCTACAACACTAACTTACCGGTATCTACCTACCTACCATAATGCATCCGAAGTGCAAATTCTGATCTAATATAAGACCGGGGCCGTTTAAGATTGTGGCGTGTTTGGTTTGCGGCCGTTTTATGATTGGGGCCGTTTCGGAGAGAGACCATTTCGACCTGCCTATATATAATGTATTAGGTATCGACGTGCTATGAAAATACCGTAGTGTTCCATCAAGGTGTTATGCATTGCCACGCTCAAAACACAAAATTCAAAACAAATAATTTTTGTTCTGTCTCTCTCTCTCTCTCTCTCTCTCTCTCTCTCCTTTGAAGCAGCTCTTCCTAAACCAACACAGTGGACAGATAAGGCAGTAATAACCTGAAGTAAACGACCACGAGCACACAGGCATAACCAATTAAATATTCCTACATGCACACACACAGCCACAAAGATTAACACAATCTATTCTTGGGGTGGAACCTCTTAAAATCTATGTACTAATGATGTGAAAAAAGAGAGGGTTCAAAGAAATCCGTCTTGCACCAGCTCTCGCTCGCTCTCGCTCTCGCTCTCGCTCTCGCTCTCGCTCTCGCTCTCTCTCTCTCTCTCTCTCTCTCCTCCACTCAGCCAATAATTCAGTAACAACAGCGGTTCAAACTGGAGCAATTAGCAGAGGGAGCCAGGCAGGCAAGTAGTGGTGTACTGAGGCAGGGGTGAGGCAAGTAGTGGTGAAATGAGGCAGGGCTGAGGCAGGTTATGGTGTACTGAGGCAAGTAGTTGTGTACTGAAACTGGGGTGAGACAGGTTATGGTGTACGGTACTGAGGAAAGTTATTGTGTACGGTACTGAGGCAGGTTATGGTAGACTGAGGCAGGGGTGAGGCAGGTTATGGTATACTGAGGAAGGGGTGAGGTAGGTTATGGTGTACTGAGGAAGGGGTGAGCCAAGTAGTGGTGCACTGAGGCAGGGGTGAGTCAGGTTATGGTCTACTGAGGCAGGGGTGAGACAGGTTATGGTGTACTGAGGCAGGGGTGAGGTAGGTTATGGTGTACTGAGGCAGGGGTGAGACAGGTTATGGTGTACTGAGGCAGGGGTGAGACAGGTTATGATGTACTGAGGCAGGGGTGAGGCAGGTTATGGTGTACTGAGGCAGGGGTGAGACAGGTTATGGTGTACTGAGGCAGGGGTGAGACAGGTTATGGTGTACTGAGGCAGGTTATGGTGTACTGAGGCAGGGGTGAGGCAAGTTATGAGGTACTGAGGAAGGTTATGGTGCACTGAGGAAGGTTATGGTGCACTGAGGCAGGTTATGGTGTACTGAGGAAGATTATGGTGTACTGAGGCAGGGGTGAGACAGGTTATGGTATACTGAGGTCAGTTATGGTGTACTGAGGCAGGGGTGAGGCAGGTTATACTGTACTGAGGCAGGTTATGGTGCACTGAGGAAGGAGTGTGGCAGGTTATGTTGTACCGTACTGAGTCAGGTTATGGTGTACGGTACCGGTACTAAGGCAGGTTATGGTGTACTGAGTCAGGTTATGGTGTACTGAGTCAGATTATGGTGTACTGAGTCAGGTTATGGTGTACTGAGGCAGATTATGGTGTACTAAGGCAGGTTATAGTGTACTGAGGCAGGGGTGAGGTAGGTTATGGTGTACTGAGGCAGGTTACTTTTAGCTTGGGCACAGGACGTATGCTGTAAACAAAATACCCTCGGTGACCGCAAAGACCATAAACACATATATCCCCTCGCTCTCCTGGACACGTCCCCTCCCCTCCCCCTATACGATTTTACCAAAAGCGAAACTTAACCTCGACAGGAAAGGGTACTGACAAAACAAAAATCGTAAATAATAGCAAACAGAGAAAAACAATATATAAATAAACAAATTAAATCAGTGCAGATTATTTCTCGACCATATCGCAGGTTAGTAGTGACGTTATTGGAGAGAAAGATCTCCCACGCAACCAAATGTGGTGAAAATTCGAACCTGAGCAGTGTTGAATCAAGTTGATAGGTAAAATATGAAAATTAAAATAGATATATACTATATATAGGTAGCCTGGAAAGTTCGTTATTTTCCTAGAGTGCCGTATATTCCGCTAAACAGTCGACCAAAAACGGGAAAAGTGGTTAGGGCAGTGAGAATTCTGTTTCATAAGATAATTATTGAAAATGTTACTTAAAGTTACTTAAAGTTTAAACATAAGAACATAAGAACATAAGAAAATGAGAGTCTGCAGAAAGCCGATTGGCCTAAGCAAGGCAGATCCCTGTCCCACACAACCCCAATTAAAAGTAAATTGGCAGATGAAGTTTAACATTGACAAATGCAAGGTATTAAAGATAGGGAAGATGCAAACAAATGTTAAATATAAACTAGCTAATTTAGAATTAGAAAATTCAGACTGCGAGAAAGATCTAGGTGTGTTTGTTAGCAATGATTTGAAGCCTAGAAAACAGTGTATAGGCGTTCGTAATAAGGCAAACAGGATTCTCGGGTTCATCTCTAGGAGTGTGAGTAACAGAACTGCTGATGTTATCTTAAAACTTTACTTGTCATTAGTGAGACCCCATATGGATTATGCTGTCCAATTTTGGTGTCCTTATTACAGAATGGACATAGATTCATTGGAGAGTACAGCGTAGAATGACAAAAATGATCCATAATATTAGAAATCTTCCGTATGAAGAAAGGTTGAAGAAATTAGGTTTACATTCGTTAGAGAGACGCAGAGTTAGAGGGGATATGATAGAGGTGTTCAAGTGGGTTAGTGGGATTAACAAAGGGGACATGACAAATGTACTAAAGCTCAGTGATAGCGAAAGAACTCGTACCAATGGTTTCAAATTAGATAAATTTCGTTTCAGAAAAGATATAGGCAATATTGGTTTGGTAACAGAGTTGTAGATGGGTGGAATGGACTACCAAGTGCTATAGTGGGATCTAAAACTGTAGGGAGCTTTAAGATAAAATTGGATAAGCATATGGACGAGAAGGGTTGGGTGTGAAGGGGGATCAGCCGGGTTGGGCCAATCAGCGCTCTGCAGACCCCCATAATCCTGCGTTAATCTCTAACCGTTTTGGTAAGATGATCCTCAGGGTATTAGAGTGTTGAGCCTATAATTGGGCTTTGTAATTGATTTGGGGTTGTGTGGGACAGGGATCTGCCTTGCTTAGGCCAATCGGCTTTCTGCAGACTCCCATTTTCTTATGTTCTTATGTAATTACAAAGCCCAATTATAGGCTCAACACTCTAATACCCTGAGGATCATCTTACCAAAACGGTTAGAGATTAACGCAGGATTACGGGGTCTGCAGAGCGCTGATTGGCCCAACCCTTCTCGTCCATATGCTTATCCAATTTTATCTTAAAGCTCCCTATCGTTTTTAATCCCACTATAGCACTTGGTAGTCCATTCCACCCATCTACAACTCTGTTACCAAACCAATATTTGCCTATATCTTTTCTGAAACGAAATGTATCTAATTTGAAACCATTGGTACGAGTTCTTTCGCTATCACTGAGCTTTAGTACATTTGTCATGTCCCCTTTGTTAATCCCACTAACCCACTTGAACACCTCTATCATATCCCCTCTAACTCTGCGTCTCTCTAACGAATGTAAGCCTAATTTCTTCAACCTTTCTTTATACGGAAGATTTCTAATATTATGGATCATTTTTGTCATTCTACGTTGTACTCTCTCCAATGAATCTATGTCCATGCTGTAATAAGGACACCAAAATTGAACAGCATAATCCATATGGGGTCTCACTAATGACAAGTAAAGTTTTAAGATAACATCAGCAGTTCTGTTACTCACACTCCTAGAGATGAACCAGAGAATCCTGTTTGCCTTGTTTCGAACGCTTATACACGGTTGTCTAGGCTTCAAATCATTGCTAACAAACACACCTAGATCTTTCTCACAATTCGAGTTTTCTAATTCCACATTAGCTAGTTTATATTTAACATTTGTATGCATCTTCCCTATCTTTAATACCTTGCATTTGTCAATGTTAAACTTCATCTGCCAATTTACTGACCATTCGTGTAAGGTATCTAGATCCCTTTGGAGGCACTCTATATCTCTATCTGAATCAATTGTTCTCCCATTTTGGTATCGTCTGCAAATTTACTTATCCTACTAGTTATACCTAAATCAAGGTCATTTATGTATATAACAAACAACAGAGGACCTAATACAGATCCCTGGGGGACACCACTTTTGACTGCTCCTCATTCTGACTTCGTACCATTTATGCTGACTCTCTGCTTCCTACCAATTAGCCATGACCTAATCCATCCCAACAACGCCCCACCTATTCCATGCGCCTCAACCTTTCTCATCAATCTCTCATGGGGGACTGTCGAAAGCTTTACTGAAATCTAAATATATTATATCATATGACTTGTCATTATCTACTGCTTCATATACCTCTGAAAAAAAACTAAGCAAATTAGTAAGGCAAGAACGTCCCTGAGTGAATCCATGCTGAGAAGAATTTATTAAATTAAATGTATCGAAGTGGTTTCTAATTTTACTAGCAATAATTGACTCTAGTAGCTTTCCTATGATTGATGTAAGACTAATGGGACGGTAATTGGATGCTATTGATTTGTCACCTTTTTTGAAGATCGGAACTACGTTTGCAAGCTTCCAAGCTTCTGGAACTATACCTGTCTCCAATGACTTGTTAAATAAAAATGTTAATGGGTAACTTAACTCATCCCTACATTCTTTTAATACTCTAGCATATACCTCATCAGGACCAGGCGATTTATGAGGTTTCAGTCTGTCAATTTCCTTAAGCACATAATTTCTACTTATAGTAACCGTACTTAACCTATTTTCTATACTATCGCTATATACCTTACGGACTTCTGGAAACTGTGCCAAATTTTCATTAGTGAAAACGGAAAGAAATTGACTATTTAATGTACTGCACATTTCTAAATCATTTTCTGTCATTTCTCCTATCGAAGTTTTAAGGGGACCAATTACATCTCTAACCTTGGATTTATATAGTTGGTAAAAAGCTTTAGGATTATTTTTTGAGTCATTGGCAACCTTAATTTCATAATTTCTTTTTTCTTTCCTAATATCCTTTTTTACCTGTCTTGATAGATTCTGATAGTAAGCAAGTAGATGAATTTCGCCTTTCCTAATTTTTCTATATATTCCTCTCTTTTGTCCTAGAAGATCTAATAGTCTATTATTCATCCATTTGGGTTGGTTCTGTGTTGATCTAAAAAAAAATTTGGGGATGTATTTATTTTGTGCATTGAATACTGACTTGATAAAATTATCGTATGTATCTACCAAGGTTGACGTCTCTTCCTGACTTAAGATGACATAACGAGTGTAAACGAGTGGCACTCCCCCCCCCCCCCAACACTCCCCACAAACCGCGTAACAAACACCTCCTTGTCCTCCCAGCCCCCCCCCCCCCTCTCTCTCTCTCCCCCATGTAAGGGCGGGTGGTGAAAAAAAAAAAAAAAAAGTTTACCAGACAAATGTACGAGTTGTAAGATGAATATACACATGCATAAAGGCACCGCATGTCGGATATGCAAGCAACCATACCACTGGAGTTGCATAGGATTGACACCAATAAATGAGGGTACAATACAAGAGGGAAGAACCTCCATTTCTGCGATAGTTGTTTCGATATCACATGGCAAGTCATACAGACTGTAGAAAATACAGAAGTACAAGATAGACTGAAATATAGCCAAGACATAGCTACCTTTCACAGAAAATGGGGAACTATTGGGGCCTCAGGGCCCATACAAATATCACAACCCACACACGCACACCTTCCCATGATAATGCCCACATTGCCTCCTGCACATCAACACACATCGCCTGCCGAACAACAACCTTTCGCACCCTACATATCCACAAACCCTGCCGCAAATCTCCCCACACCTAGAAAACACCCACATTAATCCCATCTATGGCCATTGACCACCCTACTGCTGTTGATCAAATACAAATTTTGCAGGATGAACGTAGGATGCAACAAGCCCCCATATCAGGCTCCCCTTCCACATCGTCTCCCCCCTCACCATTGCCACCTGCCCACCTACAACCGACCCGTAACTCCACCCCCTGCAGGCCTCACCCACCCATACACCAAGCCCACTATCACCCACAACCACACTTAGCTCACCACATAACCCCTTGCAGCCCCAGCCACACCTACTGGGGTTGTCTACACCAGTGTGCAGATATTATCTGGAAAGAAGGTGCTACTTTGGTCAAAAGGGCGAATATAATGGGAATTCATGTAGATTTGCTCATCCCAAAATTTGCAACAACATAACCAGTCATGGAAAATGTAGATTTGGTGAAACCTGCAAATACCACCACCCATCCCTTTGCAAGACATCACTTGAGAACAAGACCTGCTACAATATGAAATGCCCAGCTTTTCATATTAAAGGGACTTGGAGATATGCTAGACCTAACACGAATGGTAGCCCAAAAAACTCTCTAGCTATGCGAGGACGAGACAGAGGAAAAAGGCAAGGAGGGAAAGGGCAGATGAAGATGAAGAGACTGAGGGAGATGGAAGAGCACATAGAACACCTCGAGCACCTCCTGGCCTCCCAAGAGTGGCCAATACATCCCGAAGACTATTAGGTACACATAGTACTGCAAACAATCCCTCCCCCAATCTTGTTTGCAAATATCCAAGGCCTAAAAAATAGAACCACGAACAAAGTACCATTTATTAGGGGCCTGCTAGAAGAAGGAAACGCTATATTTGCGGCTCTCACAGAAACTCACATTAAAGATCAGGAAGATAGTGAGGTATGGATTCCTGGTTACAACCTACATAGGGCGGACAGAACGCATAGATCACATGGAGGTGTAGCCTTGTACATACAGGACTCACTGATATGTACTGAATTCCTAAATAACAGTAATGAAGTGGTGGAAATACTTGGAGTTAAAATAGAATCCCTAAATTTAGCAGTTATTGTTACATACAGGCCTCCAGACTCATCCCGAGAAGAATTCAAAACCCAGCTCAACAAAATAAAATCAGAAGTGGAAACCCTGAGGAACCCAACACCAAATATTATATGGCTAGGAGACTTTAATCTACCAAACATTAAATGGAGACAACTAGAAAACCAGTTAGTGGCAAATAACACCGGAGAAGCAAATACTAATACGAGAGAGCTTTTTGAACTTTGTGATTTTTTTAGTCTTACCCAACATATTGCTGAACCCACACGGGAAAACAATATCTTAGACCTGGTCTTCACTAACAACGACTCTCTAGTACACAGCATTAACATATCGGACACAACATACTCAGATCATAAATTAATTGAGATCAAAACAACCTTAGAAAGTGTACAGACAACCTCAGAATCGAGAACAAAAACCGGCCCCTTCAGTAAATTTAACTTCAATAACAAAAACATTAGGTGGGAAGAGGTAAATCAAGAAATGGAGGAAATAGACTGGGAAGATTTAATGGATAACCTGACACCAGCAGAATGTCTAGTCTTAATAACAGAAACCATGACCCAAATCTGTAGCCACCATATACCTGCAAGACAAACAAAACGAAGAAGCAAACAAGATCGGGAAAGGAGGAGGCTGTACAGAAGAAGAAAATTACTCACACAAAGATGCACACATCAAAATCTATAGGATAGGCAAAAGGTCGAAATAGATAGAGAAATTGTGGAAATTGAACAAAGGCTAAGAATATCATATGAACTACAACATATGGAAGAGGAGAGGAAAGCTGTTGCAGGTATAAAGGATCCAAATACTTCTTTTCATACGCCAAACAAAAGGCTAAAACAACATCAAACATCGGCCCACTGAGCAAAGGGGACGGCTCTTTCACAGGGGACAAAAAGGAAATGAGCGAATTCTTAAGCAGGCAGTATGAAATGGCATTCAGTGAGCCTGATGAAACAAAAGTCATCAGAGACCAAAATATATTTTTCATGGAAACCTCCCCCACGGAAACCCCTCAGATGCTGGATATTGATTTCGGTCCAAGACATAGAAGAGGCCATTTCTAACATGCCATCCCACTCGGCACCAGGCCCGGACTCATGGAATTCGATCCTAATGAAAAAATGTAAGGAAAACCTCTCAAAAACCCTGGCTATAATGTGGAGAAGGAGTCTAGACACTGGTGACATACTAGATAGCTTGAAAAACGCAATAATTGCCCCACTGCATAAAGGAGGGAGTAAAGCACTACCAAAAATCTACCACCCGGTAGCTCTAACCTCTCACATCATTAAAGTTTTCGAGCGAGTCCTGCGAAGCAAAATTTCAACATTCATGGAGACAAATGAACTACACAACACCGGTCAACATGGGTTCAGAGCGGGAAGATCATGTCTCTCACAACTTTTGGAACACTATGACAAAATTCTTAAAGCGCTAGAAGAAAAGAAAAACGTGGATGTCATTTACACCGATTTTGCTAAGGCATTTGATAAATGTGACCATGGTATAATAGCCCACAAACTGAAAGCAAAAGGTATAACTGGGAAAATCGGACGGTGGATATACAATTTCCTCGTAAACCGAAAACAATCGGTAGCAGTAAACCAAGTCACTTCTGAGCCTTCGGATGTCAAAAGCTAAGTGCCCCAAGGAACAGTGCTAGCGCCCATTCTGTTCTTCATACTAATTTGCGACATAGATACCAACACCAGACACAGTACGGTGTCGTCTTTTGCTGATGACACAAAATTAAGCAAGATAGTAAACACACAAGAGGACACGGGCCGACTGCAGGAAGACATGAATGTAGTGTTCCAGTGGACCAGGGAAAACAACATGCAATTCAATGAGGAAAAATTCCAATTAATACGGTACGGAGATAATAATGGTGTTAAAGAAATTACAAATTACTTAACAGAATCTAACCACATAATAGAACGGAAAGACAGTGTGAAAGACCTTGGGGTATTAATGTCTGAAAATATGGGTTTCAAAGTACATAACCAGGTCAAAGTGGCGGCTGCGAAACTTCTAACGGGTTGGATTCTGCGTACTTTTAAAACACGCGGTGAATTGCCTATGATAACGCTCTTCAAATCTCTAGTGCTACCGCGGCTTGAATACTGTAGCGTATTAACATCCCCATACAAAGCAGGTGAAATAAATTACGTAGAGAGTGTACAAAGAAATTTCACTTCGCATATAAGTTCGATAAAACATCTACACTATTGGGAGCGTTAAGAGCACTGAATCTGTACTCACTGGAACGTAGAAGAGAACGTTACCTAATAATATGCACATGGAAAATCGCAGAGGGTTTAGTACCAAACCTACATACTCCGATAGTCATGAAATTCAGTGATAGGAGAGGCTGGGAATGCGAAATCCCCCGGATGAATAACAGGGGTGCTATGGGCTCTCTGCGAGAGGGCTGGTTATCACACAGAGGCCCACGTCTCTTCAACAAACTCCCACGGCGAGTAAGAGACATGAGGGACATCTCGTTAGACAACTTCAAGAGAGCCCTAGATGTCGAACTGCAAAAAGTGCCAGACAAGCCCATCCTCGCAAGGGAGCGAGCTGTCGCTTCAAACAGTCTACTGCACCAAATCACCACCCATAACGAGGGGCGTCGCGCTCCTTGGTGCCGCTAGAAGAGCGGCGAACACATCCAAAGGTATCCAAAGGTAAGGTTATGGTGTACTAAGGCAGGGTATGGTGTACTGAGGCAGGTTATGGTATACTGAGGAAGGTTATGGTGTACTGAGGAAGGTTATGGTGTACTGAGGCAGGTTATGGTGTACTGAGGCAAGTTATGGTGTACGGTACTGAAGCAGGGGTGAGGCAGGTTATTGTGTACTGAGGCAGGTTATGGTGCACTGAGGCAGGGGTGAGGCAGGTTATGGTGCACTGAGGCAGGTTATGGTGTAATGAGGAAGGTTATGGTGTACTGAGGAAGGGGTGAGACAGGTTATGGTGCACTGAGGCAGGTTATGGTGTACTGAAGCAGATTATGGTGTACTGAGGCAGGTTATTGTGTACTGAAGCAGGGGTGAGGCAGGTTATTGTGTACTGAGGAAGGGGTGAAAAAGGTTATGGTGTACTGAGGCAGGTTATGGTGTACTGAGGAAGGTTATTGTGTACTGAAGCAGGGGTGAGGCAGGTTATGGTGTACTGAGACAGGTTATTATGTACCGTACTGAGGCAGGTTATGGTGCACTGAGGCAGGGGTGAGACAGATTATGGTGTACTGAGGCAGGTTATGGTGTACTGAGGCTAGTTATGGTGTACTGAAGCAGGGGTGAGGCAGGTTATTGTGTACTGAGGCAGGGGTGAGGAAGGTTATGGTGTACTGAGGCAGGTTATGTTGTACTGAGGCAGGGGTGAGGCAGGTTATAGTGTACTGAGGAAGGTTATGGTGTACTGAGGAAGGTTATGGTGTACTGAGGCAGGTTATGATGTACTGAGGCAAGTTATTGTGTACTGAGGCAGGGGTGAGGCAGGTTATTGTGTACTGAGGCAGGGGTGAGGAAGGTTATGGTGTACTGAGGCAGGTTATGTTGTACTGAGGCAGGGGTGAGGCAGGTTATAGTGTACTGAGGAAGGTTATGGTGTACTGAGGAAGGTTATGGTGTACCGTACTGAGGCAGGTTATGGTGTACTGAGGCAAGTTATGGTGCACTGAGGCAGGTTATGGTGTAATGAGGAAGGTTATGGTGTACTGAGGAAGGGGTGAGACAGGTTATGGTGCACTGAGGCAGGTTATGGTATACTGAGGCAGGTTATTGTGTACCATACTGAAGCAGATTATGGTGTACTGAGGCAGGTTATTGTGTACTGAAGCAGGGGTGAGGCAGGTTATTGTGTACTGAGGAAGGGGTGAAAAAGGTTATGGTGTACTGAGGCAGGTTATTGTGTACTGAAGCAGGGGTGAGGCAGGTTATGGTGTACTGAGACAGGTTATTATGTACCGTACTGAGGCAGGTTATGGTGCACTGAGGCAGGGGTGAGACAGGTTATGGTGTACTGAGGCAGGTTATGGTGTACTGAGGCTAGTTATGGTGTACTGAAGCAGGGGTGAGGCAGGTTATTGTGTACTGAGGCAGGGGTGAGGAAGGTTATGGTGTACTGAGGCAGGTTATAGTGTACTGAGGAAGGTTATGGTGTACTGAGGAAGGTTATGGTGTACTGAGGAAGGTTATGGTATACTGAGGCAAGTTATGGTGTACTGAGGCAGGGGTGAGGCAGGTTATGGTGTACTGAAGCAGGGGTGAGGCAGGTTATGGTGTACTGAAGCAGGGGTGAGGCAGGTTATGGTGTACTGAAGCAGGGGTGAGGCAGGTTATGGTGTACTGAAGCAGGGGTGAGGCAGGTTATGATGTACTGAAGCAGGGGTGAGGCAGGTTATGGTGTACTGAGGCAGGTTATGGTGCACTGAGGCAGGGGTGAGGCAGGTTATGGTGTACTGAGGAAGGGGTGAGGCAGGTTATTGTGTACTGAGGCAGGTTATGGTGTACTGAGGAAGGTTATGGTGTACTGAGGCAGGTTATGGTGCACTGAGGCAAGTTATGGTGTACTGAAGCAGGGGTGAGGCAGGTTATGGTGTACTGAGGAAGGTTATGGTGTACTGAGGCAGGTTATTGTGCACTGAGGCAAGTTATGGTGTACTGAAGCAGGGGTGAGGCAGGTTATGGTGTACTGAGGCAGGTTATGGTGCACTGAGCCAGGGGTGAGGCAGGTTATGGTGTACTGAGGCAGGTTATGGTGCACTGAGGCAAGTTATGGTGTACTGAAGCAGGGGTGAGCAAGGTTATGGTGTACTGAGGAAGGGGTGAGGCTGGTTATGGTGTACTGAGGCAGGTTATGTCGTACTGAGGTAGGAGTGAGGATGGTTATGGTGTACCAGTACTAAGGCAGGGGTGAGGCAGGTTATGGTGTACCAGTACGGTACTGAGGCAGGGGTAAGGCAGGTTATGGTATACTGAGGCAGGCTTTGTACTGAAATAGAAGTGAGGAAGGTTAAGGAGTACTGAAGCAAGCTGTGTACTGAAGCAAGGATGAAACAGGTAGCGTACTGAACCAGGCAGAAGAGAGGTACGGTAAGCTGTGTACTGAGTCACGAATGAGGCAGGTGGCATACTAAGGCAGGACCGAGACTGCCTACTGAGGCACACAAATAGCCTAAGTCGAGTTAGATTAAGGGAGCCCACCTCGCTTTTTTCCCTTTCTCTCCCTCTCTCTTTGGCTTGTATCCATTCGGCCCCATTCAGCCTACTGTTTTAAGACGTTTACCCCCATCCAGGGGTCAATATTTTCCTGGCGAGCGGTAGCGAGCCAGCATATATAATTATATTTTGGTTTGACAGCAAGCTAAATTTCTCCGGCGAAGCCGGAATTCTCCATACAATACTGGCTCGCTATCGCTCGCCAGGTAGAAATCGGCACCTGGATGGGGATAAACGTCTTAAAACAGTTGACTGAATGGGGCCGAATGGATACAAGCCAGGGAAAGAGAGAAAAGGAGAGAAAGATAAAAAAAAACGGTGACCCCCCTTAAAACGGGGGGGGGGGGGTTTCTTGACCTTCTCCCTTATAGTTTACTTTTGAGATTTTAAGACATGGGGCAGGAGGCTAGTAATCCTCCTCCCTTTGCATAATTCTCCTACTCAACGAAACAGAACGGGCGAGAGAACGCGAAAGTGGTCCCGGACCCTGAGAATATAAACTTTAAATGTAGTTTCTGTTAGGGCTCTGTCTCGTGTCGGCCACCCCCAGCAGTGGGGTATGTGCCTTAACCGTCTTGGTGGTGTAATGGTTAAGGTGTCTAAAAATCTGTGTGCGATAACCCGGGTTCGAATCCTGGTGGATCACATAATTATGTGCTTTCATTAGAGGTGTTTGGTGTTGTTGTGAAATTAATTAAAAATAGATTAGTATATTATACATACATACAAGACATTAGCCCCAATAGTTTGGCGATTTTAAGATCTTTCGTGCCATTTAGGTGTCAAGTTCTTCCTGGGGGCGAGCGATACCGAGCCTGCAATTTAAGAGGAAACGGCCTTGGGCTGGGGAGTATTTCTACCGAAAAATTGCTAATTTACATCAGAGGGAGGTCAAGGGGATATTTTTCAAGATTGAAGGTCTAGGGAGGAAACTTTAAACATCAATGAAAAAATAAATACATAAATTAATAAATAAATGAATAAAATATATACCGGTATATATATATATATATTCTGACATACGGAGCCCTGTATGTTAATTTAAGAGTTAGAATTAGAGTTGAAGGAGTGTCAAACTACCCAAGCGGCGAAGCAGACCAGCGAGCGAACCAGCGAGTGGGAAACCAGCTCGCCCACATACCAGCAAACAAGCCTTCACACCTGCGTGCGTCATAGGGGACCCTGCAAACTACTTTGATGACCCGACGCTATGACGTATGATCGACGCCAGGAGACTCCATTGGTCCACGCACCAGCTATGCAACTCGAGGAGCTATGATAGGGGCACGCACCATCACTCGCCTCCTGATTCGTTCCTACACCATCATTGTTTAGTATATAAGACCCGAGTAGTGGGCATTCAAATCAGTCTCATTTGGAGTTGGGGAAGGTGAACTTGCAGCTGGAGGAAGACGGGGTGAAGTATTATAATGGGTTTGTGACTGTCAGTCAGATTATATAAGTGTGTGTTAAGTGTGTTCGGTGTAAACACTTACGTTATGTTGGTTAGTGAGATATGTGATTGGGAATTAACGTTAACGCTACTATTATGTGTTTAACTATTTGATTGGGAATTAACGTTAATGCTACTATTATGTGCTTAACTATTTGATTGCGAATTAATGTTAACGCTACTATTTATGTACTTGACTATTTGATTGGGAATTAACGTTAACGCTATTATTATGTACTTAACTATTTTAGTTGACTAACTTGTGGACTAAAGCAACTCTTTAAGTAATTGGGTTATGATGAAAGTAATACTATTGTTTTATATTAATACTTAAGAGTTCTTTCATATTTTCTTTTAATTAAGCTTACATTGCTTAACGGTGCTTAGTACGGTGATGCTATTGTCTCGTATTAGTAATATCGCCTTAGACTAACATGGCTGTGTTAATATTACTTCTAGTGATTTCCTAAGCTGAAGAAAATTCTTTTAGCTTCAAAATATTATTTTTGCTTTTCATATTATTTGAGTGAGACCTGAATCGAATCTATGAAGCGATCCTGTAACTTAATTTACTCATAATCAAACCTCAATGTTACGTGGTTAAGAAATACATTTAACTAATTATTAA
Organism: Paralithodes platypus; assembly: GCA_032716605.1. Classification (NCBI taxonomy): domain Eukaryota; kingdom Metazoa; phylum Arthropoda; class Malacostraca; order Decapoda; family Lithodidae; genus Paralithodes; species Paralithodes platypus. Next base: position 42,546,546 of record CM064527.1, on the reverse strand, counting down.
ATATATATCTAACTTTTTATGTGACTTTGATATCAATCCTGATGATAATAATAATATAATACTGTTAACGTAAGACAAGAACCAAGAATAATTACATTAAATATAAATAAAAGGACATATAAGAAAACTATCTATTCATTTCAAAAAGGGTAAGAGACAGAAATATTCTTACTTTAATATTTATCTTTCAAGACTTTTTATAGAATTAATAGTCCTTCTTTAGATATAACTTCTTCGGTTCATAACCATAGCCTACTAAGCTTCGGTTAAATAATAATTCTTTATAAATACTACATGACTTTAATTAGTTTCAGTATTTGTCATAATTAAAGAGTATCAGTCAATAAAGGATACTAAGTCCTAAGATCCAAAAGGAAAGGAAGCAACAACAGGAAATAATACTATTAGATTTTACTTTTGTTTTGCCTTCAGCTGACTGATACCTTAATATATATATATCTCTGTGCTATCTAGATTCATCAAGTCAACCACCTGAGGATCAAGATACGTAACAGAAGAGTGGCGACCTTGTCAGGATTCGTTTCATACAGTTTCACTCAGTTTCATTACTGTTTCACTACTTAAAAATCAAATATTAATCATGCCTCACCTAATTAATGACGAAGATGCTCGAGTTTTCATAGAATCAGAACCCACAGCCCCTGATATTGACTGTCTGTCAAAATCCGAACTGAAAGTGCTTGCCTCACATCTCCAATTAACTGTCTCAAACATGTCCAAAGTAGAGGTGGCTCAGACCATAAAAACCCACCTGTTCCCTGTAGAAGGTGGGGAGGGTGACTGAGCAGTTGGTGGGATCCCGAGTAATCCTAGCCAATTTGATGAACAATTGCCACCTGGTTTGACCGGTGATCAAGTACTGGAACTAGCCAGACTAAAAATAGAAGAAGCCAGAATAAAAGCAAATACCGAAGAAGCCAGAATAAAAGCTAGAGCAACGACCGAACAATATGAATATCAATATCGTACGGCTCAACTAAATGTCAATACAAATGCTCCCGTAATTGCTTCCCCTCTGGGATTGACTATGACTAGTGTCATTCCACCTTTCACTGAGGATAATGTGCAGGATTTCTTTGTTTTGTTTGAGGAAGTTGCTGGAGGTATGAAGTGGACAAGAGATCAATGGCCTTTTATGTTACAAACCGTTTTGACAGGGCAGGCTCGAGCCACTTATTTGTCAGAAGTAGCAGAGGTTAGGCAGGATTATGACAATCTCAAAGAAGCTATCCTAAAAACCTATCAATTGCAGCCTGAGGCTTACAGGCAATCTTTCCGTAAAAACCAGAAGAAAGTAGAAGAAACCCATAAGGTATTTGCCAGGACCATGACTAAAACTTTCAATCATTAGGTCAAGAGTAAGAAAGTCACAAGCTACAACGATCTGAAGGAGTTGGTCCTGTTAGAAAATTTCCTATGGAAAATTGATTCTTCTGTAGCCTATCATTTAAAGGGGAAAAAGGTAGATTGTCTTGCCGACGCCGCTGACATGGCTGACACATACGTGCTCAACAACAAATTTCGTGGAAAGAAACCCTACGATAATTCTAGTTCTAATTTTAAGTATCCCAATCACAAATCTGACAGACCCAGTCACAAGCCTATAACGTCTTCCCCAGCTAGCCAAAATAGAATTGTTCCCCCAACTAAAAATGCGACTCAGGGCAATGGTAACAGAGGTGGGTCCCAAAGTAATAGTAATGCTCAAAGAGGGAACGTTCCCGTATCCCCTAAAGTATGTACTTTTTGTGGCAAGAGAGACCACCTAGCTTATCAGTGCTGGGCCAAGGAGAGAACCGAGAGATCGGGGCAGACAGTTGCCGCCGTATCTCAAACTCCATATGTTCCCTTAATGCAGAACTCCCGACAGAAGCAGTACCTAGCACCAAAAGTTCCTTTAATACATGACTCCCGACAGAAGGAGTACCTAGCACCTAACGTACATCATCTAGACAGGGGTGTAGTAGCATGTGTGGTGCAACCCACTAGGGTTAAGCCAATAATAATTTCACCATCAGTGCAGGACAGTTACCGTCCCTTTATTTCATCTGGCAACGTGAGATTAAATGGTTGTATGCATGAGGTAAAAATTCTGAGAGACACAGGTTCTACTAGCACCCTCATGGTGAATCCTTACACTGAGTGCCCACCTGGCGAACCAGTTGTAATGAGAGGTGCTGGAGGCCAATTTTATGCACACTTGGTAAAAGGCGAAATTGAATGCGAGTTACTACAGGGTGAGGCCACCATAGCTTTGTGTAGGTCCCAAGATATCCCTGTGCCCGGGGTAACACTCCTTTTGGGGAATGATGTAGCAGGTGAGAAGGTCCGACCAGACCCCATTTTGTCACTTTCCCCTGTTAACGAGCCACTAACCGGTGAGCTCGAAAAGGAGATGCCAACAGTTTTCCCTGTGTGTGCTGTCACACGTTCAATGTCTCAAGTAGCAGTTCCCTCAGACAGAAATGTACCGAATGTAAGAGTTGATGAAAGGGATGATGAGAGTGTGAATGACGCTCCAACTGTGCCTGATGATGTGACTGAGGTGGATTTATCTGACACCTTTATGGCTCATCTTGACCCTAACGATGACCATGAAACCCCTCCAAATTGTCCTAGTGGCCTGGTAGAGCTACAGAGAGATGATAGTGAATGCAAGGAGTTAGCTGCCAGGGCCGTGAGTGAAGAGGAATGTGAGAAGGAGGGTGGTGAATGTTTCTACCTCAGAGGAGGAGTATTGTGGCGTAGATGGAGACCGCCACTCAGACCAATCGATGACGGGGCTTGGGACGTCCATCAAGTAGTAGTCCCCAAACCTTGTCGTAGAGATATCATGGAAATGGCACATTGTATACCATTGGCAGGACACCTAGGTGTGAGAAAAACTCTAGACAGAATCAGAGCCCACTTTTACTGGCCAGGAATGCGTGCAGATGTAGTGGAGTTTTGTAGAGTGTGTCACACTTGCCAGATGACAGGAAAACCCAATCAGAAGGTGCCTGTACATCCTCTGGCGCCCTTGCCCGTTTTCGAGAATCCTTTTACTCGGGTGGTAGTGGACATTGTAGGCCCATTGCCTAAGACTTCCCAAGGTAACATTTATTTATTAACTATTATAGACATGGCAACTCGCTACCCAGAGGCTATACCCTTAAGGACTACCTCTGCTCCAACTGTCATCAAGGAACTGCTCAAATTTTTCACCAGAATGGGTTTCCCCCATGAGGTGCAAAGTGATCAAGGAACTAATTTTACCTCTAACATTTTTCAGCAGTCCCTGAAGGAGTTGGGTATCAACCATGTTAAGTCTAGCACCTACCACCCAGAGAGTCAAGGGGTTCTCGAACGATATCATCAGACATTAAAGGGAATGTTACGTAAGTATTGTACAGAGACCGGAGTTGAGTGGGATAAGGGGGTACCTTTTCTTTTATTTGCTACTCGTGAGGTTCCAACTGAATCCCTGGGTTTTTCCCCTAATGAGCTAGTTTTCGGTCACCAGGTAAGAGGTCCTTTGCAACTATTGCAGGATAGCCTAGTTGGCCAAGAGGGGAACCAAAACCTCCTCAAGTATGTTTCAGATTTCAAAACCCGGCTGAGATCCTCATGTGAGTTTGCCGCTCAAAACTTGACAGTGGCTAAAAGCTCCATGAAGACCTGGTATGACAGAAAAGCCCGTGAGAGGGAGTTTCAGCCCGGTGATGAGGTTTTGGTCCTGCTCCCCCTTTTTGGCCAACCTTTATCTGCCAAGTTCAGGGGCCCATATAAGATCATTCGGAGGGTGAGCATTACCGATTATCTAGTAACTACCCCAGACAGGAGAAAGCCCACGCAAGTATTCCATATAAATATGTTGAAACCCTACCATAGGTCTCCTGATTCCTCTCCTCCAGATACTCCCACTGTGGCAGTGAATGTCAGGACCTGTGGACAGCCTGGTGCGGACGAAGTCTTCAGTTCTCTTACTGACCCGCAACAGACTGTTCCAGAGCCTGAAGGTATTCATGCAGACTTTGACTTGTCATGTAGCCTATCCAACTTTCAGTATAATTCAGTAGCTTGGGGGGAATTACCATCTAAACTATGTCATCTTCCCTCTGATCAAGCGAACCAACTAATCTCTGTTTTATCTCAGTCTCCCAGTGTGTTCCGTGATACTCCAGTGCTCACTTCTTTGGCCGTGCACGACATCGACGTAGGGGATGCAACTCCCATTAAACTATCCCCCTACCGTGTCTCACCACAACGCAGGAGTATACTGCAGGTCGAGCTTGACTTCATTTTTCAAACCAGCTGATCACAAGGGCCTTAAGCCAGTGGAGTAGTCCGGTCATACTTGTGCCAAAGCCAGACGGGAGCCATAGGTTTTGTAGGGACTATAGGCAAGTTAATGCTGTCACAAAGAACGATACCTACCCACTGCCACGGATCAAAGATTACATTTACCGGGTTGGCCTCATACAGCAGTAAGATAAACTTAATGAGAGGATTTTGGCAATTAGCTCTCCCTTGTAGCGAGGTAAATATTATGCTTTCGTAGTGCGCTTTCAAGCCTTCAGCTGTGAGATGCCTTGCAGTTCGAATAACGCTCCAGCTACGTTCCGGCTATGTTCTGATGTGGTACCTGGAGACGTTGCCTACTTTGGGTGATATCCTTATTATATCCTCATTATGATCTTGCTGTTGCCAATCTGGTGGTGAATCTATTATGTATTAAGTTTAATATTATGTACTATACTCCTTAAACTCTTTTCTAGGGGGGAGGTCTGACATACGGAGCCCTGTATGTTAATTTAAGAGTTAGAATTAGAGTTGAAGGAGTGTCAAACTACCCAAGCGGCGAAGCAGACCAGCGAGCGAACCAGCGAGTGGGAAACCAGCTCGCCCGCATACCAGCAAACAAGCCTTCACACCTGCGTGCGTCATAGGGGATCCTGCAAACTACTTTGATGACCCGACGCTATGACGTATGATCGACGCCAGGAGACTCCATTGGTCCACGCACCAGCTATGCAACTCGAGGAGCTATGATAGGGGCGCGCACCATCACTCACCTCCTGATTCGTTCCTACACCATCATTGTTTAGTATATAAGACCCGAGTAGTGGGCATTCAAATCAGTCTCATTTGGAGTTGGGGAAGGTGAACTTGCAGCTGGAGGAAGACGGGGTGAAGTATTATAATGGGTTTGTGACTGTCAGTCAGATTATATAAGTGTGTGTTAAGTGTGTTCGGTGTAAACACTTACGTTATGTTGGTTAGTGAAATATGTGATTGGAAATTAACGTTAACGCTACTATTATGTGTTTAACTATTTGATTGGGAATTAACGTTAACGCTACTATTATGTGCTTAACTATTTGATTGCGAATTAACGTTAACGCTACTATTTCTGTACTTAACTATTTGATTGGGAATTAACGTTAACGCTATTATTATGTACTTAACTATTTTAGTTGACTAACTTGTGGACTAAAGCAACTCTAAGTAATTGGGTTATGATGAAAGTAATACTATTGTTTTATATTAATACTTAAGAGTTCTTTCATATTTTCTTTTAATTAAGCTTACATTGCTTAACGGTGCTGCTATTGTCTCATATTAGTAATATCGCCTTAGACTAACATGGCTGTGTTAATATTACTTCTAGTGATTTCCTAAGCTGAAGAAAATTATTTTAGCTTCAAAATATTATTTTTGCTTTTCATATTATTTGAGTGAGACCTGAATCGAATCTATGAAGCGATCCTGTAACTTAATTTACTCCTAATCAAACCTCAATGTTACGTGGTTAAGAAATACATTTAACTAATTATTAAATATATATCTAACTTTTTATGTGACTTTGATATAAATCCTGATGATAATAATAATATAATACTGTTAACGTAAGACATGAACCAAGAATAATTACATTAAATATAAATAAAAGGACATATAAGAAAACTATCTTCATTTCAAAAAGGGTAAGAGACAGAAATATTCTTACTTTAATATTTATCTTTCAAGACTTTTTATAGAATTAATAGTCCTTCTTTAGATATAACTTCTTCGGTTCATAACCATAGCCTACTAAGCTTCGGTTAAATAATAATTCTTTATAAATACTACATGACTTTAATTAGTTTCAGTATTTTTCATAATTAAAGAGTATCAGTCAATAAAGGATACGAAGTCCTAAGATCCAAAAGGAAAGGAAGCAACAACAGGAAATAATTTTATTAGATTTTACTTTTGTTTTGCCTTCAGCTGACTGATACCTTAATATATATCTCTGTGCTATCTAGATTCATCAAATTAACCACCTGAGGATCAAGATACGTAACAATATATATATATATATATGATAAATATACTGTAGCCTACAGTATCTATCTATCTATCTATCTATCTATCTATCTATATATATATATATATATATATATATATATATAGCCTATACCAGTACATATACAGTATACCGATATATATATAATTACACAACTAAATATTTCCCCTTAATACATTTAACGATAAAATGTACCTCTATTCGAGTTATCTTTGGTGCTACGTTACTGGTACTGATTTTTCTATATTTATGTGTGTGTGAAGCAGGTCATATAATTCCGCGTACCGTACTAATTGGACCACCAACTAGGAATTGTTTACTCTACCCTCTCTGTAACGTGTGGTACAGCTGGCCATCATAATATGTAACGGTAACATTTATTGCGTCATTTAGAGATTATTTATCTTCCAACTGCTTGCTACTGCGCAGTGACAATCAAAAGTGGTGTCCTTCATATGTAGTTAAAAATAGTTATCCTTCTTTGTAACAAAAACAAAACAACCATAAGTCATATGTACGTAGGCCTACTGTATATCTATCCATCCATATATCTATATTATCTATCTATATATATATATATATATATATATATATATATATATATATATATATATATATATATATATATATATATATATATAGTATAATATGGTATTACTTATTTTTAGCACCAACAGTTACCTCATATATTTGTATGCCTATTAGATCCGGTAGGGCATATACCGGTACATCATTGCTATATATATATGCCATTAAGAGCAGAAATGTATTATAAGGGAGATACAGTATATAAGAAAACAAAACTACTCTCCCTATGCACGGCACTGCCACTCCCCATCATCAGCTGTTCGTCTAGACATTGTGCCATCTATAGGAGATTTTGACAACATGTGTACAGTAGGTAGATACCAGTATGTTGTTACGGTCTTTCTTATTGTTTTAAGGAGCGGCGAGAGTTGAAGCAATTTAATATTTTAATATTTTGAGAAAAAATGTGTGGTTACATTATAAATAAGTACGGTACCAAATTTAGTTTTTTGTCCCCTACTGACAAAATAGATGAGAATTTCAATAAGTCCTGGTGGGGTGAGGCGGGGCAGTACCGGTGCCGTTCTTTTAACTTTACTCTGGCTACTATTAGAAAATTTTATTCAGTTTAAAAAAGGGCCTCCAGCAATTAACAGGGTTCAAACTATCACACTTGACTATATTTACTACCACAGATCCTTCTTAAACTGTACAAAAACTCCTAAATATAGCTATAATTATATATAAAAATCCGTCGCCGGTACAGAAAAGGTTAAGACACTGTATAGGCTAACTCTGGTGTCATCCGGTCGCATAGGCAATCACTACCATCACTTGTGGATTGAAATTGCCTTGTGGTATTCATATTAGGAGATAGCCTATATACAGTATATATATATATATATATATATATATATATATATATATATATGAGAAAGAGAAAGAGAAAGAGAGAGAGAGGGGGGGGGGGGGGCGGTAGCTGTTTCCTAATTAGGGTGAAGTGTGGGGCCGTGAATATTATTAAGAAGTGAGGGCAAGGCAGAGGGGAGTTATGGCCCGTGATAGAGGTGGAGAGAGAGAGAGAGAGAGAGAGAGAGAGAGAAAGAGAACGAGAAAGAGAAAGAGAAAGAGAGAGAGAGAGAGAGAGAGAGAGAGAGAGAGAGAGAGAGAGAGAGAGAGAGAGAGGAAAACTGTAGAGGAGTACAACAGAAGGCAAACATCAACAGAACATTTCCACTTTAGAGTAAGAAAGATTATCATGAGGGCAATACAAATCCTCTAGTGTTAACCAGAAAACAAAATATAAAAACATGATTATTGTACGGTAAAAAAATTCTCAATCTGAACAAAATCGTGGAACACTAGCCAGAATAATAAAGGTGTTGTCCGTAATGAAAGGATTCAAGATAGTACTGGTAGACACGGGAATAAATTAATAGCATCTTCTTATATATATACATAATGAAACCGCTATATGGGAAGACTTTGTAGAAAAATACCAAACGCCACGCAAATATTATGAAAAACAGTATTAACCAAAAATGTAAGCAATGAACGGGACAATCCTAGAATGGTAAAAAAGGGAAACGATATATAGAGATTTTCCAAATAAAATTAATGCAACAAATCTAGGAAAACGGTAACCCCTTCAGCACGATGCGCCTATCTTAACTCTTATTCTGGCTAAAATTAAACGGTTTTAGGCTTCTTAAGACAGGTGTTATTTTGATAGCATGTTAGAAATATTTACCTCTGGAGTCCCCGAGGTTTATTAAAAGACAAACTGAGATGACGGGGTTGCAAGAAAACAAATTAGCAACCCCATCAGATGTTCTCACAAACTAAGGAGAGACATCACACACCAAAGCCAGGCTCGCCAGCATCAAGGAGAGGAAAAGAGCAAAACGAAGGGCACAGACGAGAGCAGAAAAGGAAGCAACACAGTCTATCATCGAAAATCAACGCTCTCTATGGTGTAAAGAAACAGAGCAGTCTACCAGCATAAATCAAAGCCATCTACTGGGTCCTACGAGAACTGCAGGACCCCTTCTGGACCAATCACCTGGACTCCTTCCGGACCAATCACCGAGGTCTCGTCCGGGCCAATCAATCGCAAGGTCCGAGATACGAGATAAAGGAGTTTACAACGAAAGAAGCGGATCTGAATTACCATGAAGAAGATTTTATGTTAATTCCTCGTCAAGATCTGATGTTCTACTTCAACAGTTGTGATCAGAATAACCCAATATACAGTGCAGAAAATCATATATATCAATAATAACAGATCAAAAGAGAATGAGGAAAGCTTTGCATATAACCTGAATAATAGAGGAAAAGAACAATTAATGAAAAACAATTATCCTGCAAGCATGCAAGCTTTCTAAAATAGAGTTTAATATTAAGAAATAAAGAATAACCATATCCATGTATTCCTATGTCAACTATATTTGTAAGGCAATTATTTACTTCAATATAACGTTATCCTAGAGGCCTATTCTGGACTCTCCTCGCCCCAGTTTCTCTCTCGCATTGTGAGAACAAACCACACTTGTGCCGGTTAATTATATATATAATGTCCTGGATTTAACAGATTTAAACTCCATACTAAACGTTATATATATACCCACACGACTCGTAATAATTTGTGAACACTCTCAGATCTTATTAATTTGTATCATTGTTTATTGCGTGTCCAAGTTCGTAGTGAAGTGTACGGAGAGAATAAATTATTCTTTTATAGTAAATTCAATAGGCTACTCAAACCGTGTTCTATCTAATTTTCATAGCAATTCATTCTTAATATAATTTCTTGTGTAAACCCGTTCCGTCAAGCTTAAATAAAGTTGTATTCATTATTTCTTATCTATAATAGTTCTTGCGAATAATTTGATCCACCACAGTATACGATCAAGATACTATTGTATTGCCAATTGGGGAATTCATATCGTACCTCTATGTATCATTAGCCTTTAATTCCAGCTGACAGCTGTTATAAGTCACTACGTCGTTCTGTGTCTGAGTTAATTTATACCGGTGTTTCATCTGCCTCTATTTGGGCTTTTATAATTCACTAAGTTATTCTGCATATTTTATTCTAAGTTATAATTCATCAGCCTTCTTTTTGGCTATTACCAGTCACTACTTCGTTCTGTGCGATTATTTTATTTCCAGTGGTTTGTTAATTCATACAAACACACCGTATAGCCTATCTAGCTAATATTTCAGCTATATTTATTCATATAAACACACTGTATAGCCTATCTAGCTAATATTCCAGCTATATTTATTCATACAAACACACTGTATAGCCTATCTAGCTAATATTCCAGCTATATTTATTCATACAAACACACTGTATAGCAGCCTATGTATTCCAGCATTCATACAAACACACTGTATAGCCTATCTAGCTAATATTCCAGCTATATTTATTCTCACCACGTTCTGTTAATCTGAATTCCTTATTAACTGCGATCATAGCTCATTTACGACTATATTTATTATTCGTATATCTTGCGAGTGATTAGGCCTATTCCCCAGTATTTTTTCATAGTTAAATTGCAAATTAAATTGTCCTGTCACTAGTGTTAATAACAACCTTCTATCTTGGCCGCCTGATTTAACGTTGCGCTAAATCATATATTTATTTATGGTGATCACAGTAAACTTGACCTTAACCTCCCGCGCGGCATCCTTTGACAGCTGACCTGGTCAGGCGACCTTTTCTTTCCCCAGCCACACTATACACCCGAGTAGACTACCTGGTTGTACATATTTGTACATATTTGTTCATTTGTATTCCTCTCTGCTTACACTAACACACACATATACTGTATATTATCATCATATTATATGTTTTGTTTTTGTATATTATATATGTCTCATGTTTGATGCTGTTTAAGTGACACCATATGTTCATGCTAGAGTAAAGCATAGTTAACTCTTTCCCAGTCACCTTTGATTTGCCATTGGACTTATACTTTATAGTTAAGATCCGGATGCGCCCAATTTATGTATCTAATGTTTAAGAAATAAAAAGTTATTTGTACTTACTCCGTGTGTTTATTGTGTTTGGGGCGCGATTGAGTAAATTAGAAATCTTTTTAGTAATGCTAGTTGTGTTCCTGTTGAGCAAAATTATGTTCTAAGTTATCCTAAACAAGGAACTTCTGAAAACAAATATTATTGCAAGTTGGTTTACAACGAGGCATAACACAAACAAATCGTTTAGGCGTAACCAGAATATAATACAAATGAAGTCATCGTGCTGAAAGGGTTATCACCTTCTGTACCGATACCTTCTCTAGCTATAGGCTATGTATGCGAGTTTGTGCAGCTTAACCCTCTCCGACATATGACGCAATTTTGAGCCTATTAGGGATACTTTAAAGCCTTTGTTACCATCAGGGGTATTTAGAAACCCTTAGTTTAGTTACTTCAACCTCTGCAGTTGTCTTTAAGTTAGCTGTGATCAGAAAACTAATTTTGGAGGTACCGGTAATTATAAGTGAGAAAACTTTCTTATTGCTAATCTGGCAACCTCTGCGTCATATGAGCGTGAAAGGGTTAAGAAGGAGCTGTGGGAGTAGAGAGGGTTAATTAAATTAGTTCGAAGTCTCATAATCGCTAGAGGTCCTTCTTGAACTAAATAAAATCGTCTAATAGTACCGGTAGTCAACATGAAATGAACTGGACGGCACTGGAACTGTAAGGGTTAAGGGGGGTCACCTGCTTTTGTTCTCTCTTTCTCAGGGTTGTATCCATTCTGCCCCATTCAGCCTACTGTTTTAAGACTTTTATCCCCATCCAGGTGTCGATTTTTTCCTGGCGAGCGATAGCGAGCCAGCATATTATTTAAAACAAATGTTTTTAACAGCAAGCTAAATTTGTACATTTTTCGATAGAAAAATTTCTCCGGCGAAGCCGGATATTTTTCATACAATGCTGGCTCGCAGTAAAATATCGACACCTGGATGGGGATAAGTCTTAAAACAGTAGGCTGAATGGGGCAGAAGGGATACAACCCTGAGAAAAAGAGAAAGAGAAAAAAGCAGGTGACTCCCCTTAAAGACGATTATTATGTTCACCAACACTAAAAGAACAAATTTCGAGGCTGCCAACTCCAATTATGGGAAACACGGGAAGGAATTTGTCAGGTGCCTCATAAAGAAGATAGGGGAGAGGGAAGGAAGAGGGACACAAGATAAAGTGGAAGAGAAGGAAGGAAGAGTGAACATGAAGTGGAAGAGAAAGGGGAGGAGGGTGGAAGAAGAGAAAGAAGAGAGAACATGATGAAGTGGAAGAGGAAGGAAAAAGAGAAAGAGGAAAGAACATGATGAAGTGGAAGAGAGAGGGGAGGACGAAGGAAGAAGAGAATGGAGAGAACATGATGAAGTGGAAGAGAAAGGGGAGGGAGGAAGGAAGAAGAGTAAGAATAAAGAACATGAATGAAGTGGAATAGAAATGAGAGGAGGAAGGAAGAAGAGAAAGAGGAAACAAGATGAAATGGAAGAGGAAGGACGAAGAGAAAGAGGAGAGAACATGGTGAAGTGGAAGAGGAGGAGGGGAGGACGAAGGAAGAAGAGAAGGAGGAAAGAACAAGATGAAGTGGAGGAGAGAGGGGAGGAGGGAAGATGAAGTGGAGGAGAGAGGGGAGGAGGGAGGAAGAGAAAGAGGCAAGAACATGGAGTGGAAGATAAAGAGGAGGAGGGTGGAAGAAGAGAAAGAAGAAAGAACAAGATGAAGTGGAAGCGAAAGGGGAGGAGGAAGGAAGAAGGTAAAGGGGCAAGAAGATAAAGAGGAAATAACAAGATGAAGTGGAAGAGAAAGAGGAGGAAGGAAGAAGATAAAGAGGCAAGAACATGATTAAGTGGAGAAGAAAGGGGAAGAGGAAGAAGGAAGGAAGGGAGAGAATGAGGGGAAGAAAACTGAGATGTAGAAGAAATGAGAGTAGATAGAGGAAGGAGAACTCATAAAAAGGAAGGGGAAGTACAGTAGAAGAAGATTAAAGGGTGAATGAAAGAGGATGAGAATATAAGGGAAGGAGAAAGAGGAATGAGGAGAAAAGGAAGAGGAGAAATGGAAGCAGGGAAGAGGAAGGGAGAAAGAAGATACGGAGGCGATAAGAAAAAAAAACGTAAAGAAGAAAGAGGAAGAGATAAAGAACGATAATTAAGAGAACGGAGAAGAGGAAGTGGAGGAGATGAAGAATAGAAGGAGGAGAAGAAGCAAGAGCAGGAGACGAAGGAGAAGAAAGAACAGGAGGAGACGAAGGAGAAGAAGAAATAGAAGAAGACAGAGAAGGAGAAGAAGAAAGAGGAGGAGTTGGAGGTCATGGTGAGATATGGAGGCAGGTAAATTAGTTGTTTTAAAGAGCAGGGCAGAGGTATACAGTATAAAGGGACGATAGGGTGGGTGGCGAAGGTCGGGAAGTTAAGGAGAGAGAGAGAGAGAGAGAGAGAGAGTGAGAGTGTGAGAGTGTGAGAGAGAGATAGAAAGATAGAGAGATAGTAGAAATCTTGTTCCTCTAGCCTACAATAGTTTAGCTTAGACGTAGCAGAGGTAGGAGGGCAGTATGAATGTATACTTATGTTGTACTCATAACCGCGATAATGACGGGTAAAATCGCGATGTATCAGCGGGTAATATTGTTGGGATTTAATTTGTGCAGTAATATGTTCCTTACGGGAGCCCACCTCGCTTTTTTTCTTTCTCTTCCTCTCTCTTTGGCTTGTATCTATTCGGCCCCATTCAGCCTACTGTTTTAAGACTTTTGCCCCCATCCAGGTGTCAATATTTTCCTGGCGAGCGGTAGCGAGCCAGCCTATATGTATTTTTGTTTTTACGGCAAGCTAAATTTGTAATTTTTCGATAGAAAAATTTCTCCGGCGAAGCCGGATTTCTCCATACAATGCTGGCTCGCTATCGCTCGCCAGGAAGAAATTGATACCTGGATGGGGATAAACGTCTTAAAACAGTTGGCTGAATGGGGCCGAATGGATACAAGCCAGAGAAAGAGAGAAAAGGAGAGAAAGATAAACACGCAGGTGACCCCCCTTTAACTTTACCACAAGTCAACATAATCAATACTGGTACCGGTATGACTCAAAGCTTTCAAGTCCAAGAGGCCACACTCCTAAACGACCCAGTCTCCCAACCTATTACAATATCAACAATCTAGTGTAACATAACCAAACCAACGCTAACCATCTTAGGCGTTTTACTGTGGCCGTTTTGGTAGTGTCCGTTTAGGATGCGGCTGTTTTGGTTGTGGCCGTTTTCACCTACTACTTCCGTGCAAAATATCCAACAATTACAGTGAGATGTGGTTTGAAGCTTATCACACTGTATAAAGTATAAATTGTGCAGTGTGTAACGCCATCAGCTTTTATATAAGGAAACTTCAAAGTCATACACGAGTTACCGTATATACAAAGTCATACACGAGTTACCGTATATACAAAGTCATACACGAGTTACCGTATATACAAAGTCATACACGAGTTACCGTATAGACAGTCATACACGAGTTACCGTATATACAAAGTCATACACGAGTTACCGTATATACAAAGTCATACACGAGTTACCGTATATACAAAGTCATACACGAGTTACCGTATATACAAAGTCATACACGAGTTACCGTATATACAAAGTCATACACGAGTTACCGTATAGACAAAGTCATACACGAGTTACCGTATATACAAAGTCATACACGAGTTACCGTATATACAGTCATACACGAGTTACCGTATAGACAAAGTCATACACGAGTTACCGTATATACAAAGTCATACACGAGTTACCGTATATACAAAGTCATACACGAATTACCGTATATACAAAGTCATACACGAGTTACCGTATAGACAAAGTCATACACGAGTTACCGTATATACAAAGTTTACTGATAGACAATAATACTTACGATATGGTAGGTACAGTCGCGCTAATAAGTGATGTCACGGCACCAAGTATGTTTTGATCAATAATTGGCATCAGTGATATCTAAGCTTCATTTCTTCATATCGAGTGAAATATACAAACATGTTCCTACACTTTCCCACCCTATTCAACATCTGACAGACATTAATACAGCACAGAGCAAGCCAAACGTAATGACAGCTGAGACATGACTTATTAGCGCGACTGTATATAATAATTACACACATTTAGTAACTTCTCTTTCACCTCACTATTTCCCTCATCTCTTTTAGTCATCATATAGCCTATACTATAATATTTAGCCATATTAAGGGAGCCCCCCTCGCTTTTTTTCTCTTTATCTTCCTCTCTCTTTGGCTTGTATCCATTCGGCCCCATTCAACCTACTGTTTTAAGACGTTTACCCCCATCCAGGTGTCAATATTTTCCTGGCGAGCAGTAGCGAGCCAGCATAGCCTATATATTTTTGTTTTGACAGCAAGCTAAATTTGTACATTTTTCGATAGAAAAATTTCTCCGGCGAAGTTCTCCATACAATGTTGGCTCGCTATCAATCGCCAGTAAGAAATTGACACCTGGATGGGGATAAACGTTTTAACGCAGTTGGGTAAATGGGGCCGAATGGATAGAAGCAAGAGAAAGAAATAAAGGAGAGAGAGATAAAAAAAAAATTACTCAGAGAAGTTAGGGTACAAATTTAGGGAAATTACGTTGAAACTGTCTACCCTGTAGCACCGCAAGCAAGCATTTATGGACATACCTCCATGGAGTACAAACTGTTTAATTCTGTGTTCCCTATCACCCATTTCATTTTGTACACATGTTTTCTGAACACTCTGTATATATATATATATATATATATATATATATATATATATATATATATATATATATATATATATATATATATAACTGGGAACCTTTAAGGCAAGTGAATACATGCTATGTCTAGTGAAATCGTGGCAAAATATAATAAGGAAAGTTTCTATAACCCCAAGCCCTTTCTTTTTCACGTTGCATTTTGTGATAGATGTTATAAATGTTACTGGTACCGGTACGTGTTATTAGGATACGATACGTTTAATTATAGCTCATGATTATTATCAACTGAATTTATTAGTATATATATGAATTAATATTTGGAAGTAATTTTTTACCTTTCATTATAATATTCGAAAATACAAATGGTAATTTGGCTAATCAAACATACCCTACTCGTTAACTAAAAGATATTCTAAAATAGTACATGGTACGTCTTGGTGGTGTAATGGTTAGTGTTTAAAAATATGTGTGTGATGACCCAAGTTCGAATCCCGGTGGATCACTTATATGCTTTCATTAATTTCATTGGAAGTGTTTGGTGTTGGGGTGAAATTATTAACAAATAGATTAAACATACCATACTGTACCGGTACCGTACTTGGAAATTAATTATTTGATATCACTAATTCAATAAGGATTTCGTGTAATCCCTGTTTACACAATATCCCTCTACTATATATATATATATATATATATATACTATATATATACTGTATATATATATATATATATACTATATATATACTGTATATATATATATATATAAACACAGCGTATATAGGCCTATGTAATTTATATATAGACAGCTAGAGAGCCGAGTAATTTTATAAGTGATTCAAAGGGTTTGGAGAAAGATTGTTATTTTATTTGAAATAAGATGGTGATTCCCCTAACCACCAAAAGCGGCAATGTATGACATTAGTAATCTCAGGTAGGCTAAGGTCTTATACTAAGCGGTATTTCTCTCGGTCTTCGAAGAGATTCAATAGCTCTGTAACAGCCCCTTGCTCATGGGACATGGTACCAAACAGGGTAATTGGAGGAAAAATAAATACAAACAAAAATAAAAAATAAAAAATAACACTTAAGCGGGCGCAAACTCCCGACCGCCTCCAGGATCCATACACTACTTTTTTTTAGTGTGTGGATCCTGACCGCCTCATGGGTAGGAAATCAAGACGCTCTCCCACTAGACCAGCCGGCTGACTGTGAAGCGTGTACGTGTCAAAGGAGTCTGTACTAGAATCGATATTCATGCATATTATGATTGCATGTGTAACTCCGGACATGTAAGTATAACGTACCGGTATGGCTTTGTGAACATGCGAATATAAAGTGAATTTATAAAATACGATTGATCGCATATATGCATGTGAAGGGCATTTAAATTATATGATTGATCGTATATATGCCTGTGAAGTGAATTTATAAGATATGATTGATCCAATATAGGCTACCCATGCGACTATTATTACATCTACCTACTGTCCTACTCTAATCTGACTAACTCTTAAAAGTGAAGTTCACCTTTGAGTACCGTATATACCAGTACCGTATATACCAGTACCGTATATACCAGTACCGTATATACCAGTGCCGTATATACCAGTACCGTATATACCAGTACCGTATATACCAGTACCGTATATACCAGTACCGTATATACCAGTCCGTATATACCAGTACCGTATATACCAGTACCGTATATACCAGTCCGTATATACCAGTACCGTATATACCAGTACCGTATATACCAGTACCGTATATACCAGTACCGTATATACCAGCACCGTATATACCAGTACCGTATATACCAGCACCGTATATACCAGCACCGTATATACCAGTACCGTATATACCAGTACCGTATATACCAGTACCGTATATACCAGTACCGTATATACCAGTACCGTATATACCAGTGCCGTATATACCAGTACCGTATCTACAGTACCGTATATACCAGTACCGTATATACCAGTACCGTATATACCAGTACCGTATATACCAGTGCCGTATATACCAGTACCGTATATACCAGTACCGTATATACCAGTACCGTATATACCAGTACCGTATATACCAGTACCGTATATACCAGTACCGTATATACCAGTACCGTATATACCAGTACCGTATATACCAGTCCGTATATACCAGTACCGTATATACCAGTACCGTATATACCAGTACCGTATATACCAGTACCGTATATACCAGCACCGTATATACCAGTACCGTATATACCAGTACCGTATATACCAGTACCGTATATACCAGCACCGTATATACCAGTACCGTATATACCGGTACCGTATATACCAGTACCGTATATACCAGTAATATATAATCCGTCTACCGGTACCTGTATGTACTTGGATATTATTGGGAATTTTCCGGACCCCCTTTTTCCCCTAATATTTAGTCCCATTAGTTTTGAAACATTAGTACAATCGCCCCATTAGCTTGGCGATTTTTAGAACTTTCACCCAATTAGGTATCGATGTTTTCCTGGCGAGCGCTTGGCGATTTTAAGTTTCACCCAATTAGGTACCGGTATCGATGTTTATTTCCCGGCGAGCGATAGCGAGCCTGCATATTAAAAGGAGCGGCCTTCGACCGGCGCAATTTTCTAGAAATAATAAAATAAAATAACAATAATAAAAAACAGAAAACAAAATGCACAAATTTATCTCGGAGGGAGATCTTGGGGGGGTATTTTTTTAAAGCTTCATGGAGGTCTAGGGAGGAAACTGATAATAATATATACATACATCAATAAATACACATCTGCCCATAATGCAGATGTTTAGTTTCCGATGCATCTGTCATTTAGAGACATATTTAAGTCATGATCCACCTTCATACGTTTTAATCTATAGTCTATTTTTTTCCAGCTGATGATAAACGATTTTTTTTATCTGCGAATTTCCCGATACTTAATAGAAATATATGAAACTAATATATATCCTAACCATATTAATGCCAAACTAATATATATCCTAACCATATTAATGCCAAACTAATATATATCCTAACCATATTAATGCCAAACTAATATATATCCTAACCATATTAATGCCAAACTAATATATATCCTAACCATATTAATGCCAAACTAATATATATCCTAACCATATTAATGCCAAACTAATATATCCTAACCATATTAATGCCAAACTAATATATATCCTAACCATATTAATGCCAAACTAATATATATCCTAACCATATTAATGCCAAATTTTCACAATTAACAACACATTTAGCTACAAAATCTTTGTAATAACCGAGTAATGAAGGTGGGAACATGGCAATTTACCCTCAGCTGAAAATAAACAGACTATAGTTCCCACCTTGATATAAATACACGCTAAATAGAACTGAACAATGATTAACCCAATCAGTACCGGTTTCATGCTTTTCATTTTATCTTGGCTTCTAATAGACGATATTATTCAGTTTAGGAAGGGCATCTAGCAATCAACAGGTTTCAAACTATATTCATTAACCCTTTTTACTAACACGGATCCTTCCTTCTTAAGCTGCAGTCGTTTAAATATAGCTAGATTAAAAAAAAAAAAAAAAAAAAAAAACGTCGCCGGTACAAACGGGGTTAATCTAGTTACCCACCTTGATATAAAAACTCACTTTATGAAAACTGAACCACGAATAATGTTAAAAGATTATATTGTAAAATGTTGAATATTTGTAGGCCTATTGCATATTTACTAGATAGAAAGGACGAAAGGTAGCTAGATCAATGAAAGCCTTGTTTAGGAGCAGAAATTTGAGTATGGAAGCAGCGAGAGGATTACCTGAGGGTGTGTTGGGGCCGACATTGATGTATGGATGTGAAACTCTGGTATGGTATAATAGTACCGTAATGAAATGTCACGAGCAAGAGCAGTTGAAATGGATTTACCGGTACCGGTACTAAAAAATGCGTGTGCAGTTCGAAGAATAAACAAAGTAAGAAATGTGAACATAAGGGAGGTACCGGTATGCGGATTTAAGAAGTCTGTAGAACAAAAGGTTGAAGAAAGTGTTCTCAGATGACAAGAATGCCTGAAGAATGAATACGGTAGTTAAAAGGATCTATATCAGTGAAGAGGAAGAAGAAGAGAGCGTGGAAAGCCGAGAAGAAGATGGTGATATAGTGTCAAACTGTGTCAGAATAAAAAGGGGGATGGTTGAAACAAAAGAATTAGCAAATGACAGATTTGAATGGAGGAAATTTGTTAGAGAGCATATGAAAGTCTCTGGACCCTTTTCAATGACAAACCTGGAAGGTCTTTATCCCAGATGTTGATGTGAAGAGACCTTGTCCGGAAGTATAACATCTGAGGTGAAGTCATTGATTTTGGGGGCTGATGAGTGATTTTTTTTTTTTTTTTTTTTAAGAGACAATGAACGGAGGAAGGAAAAACACAGATAAAACAAAAAGGTCCATGTGCCTAAAGGCATCCTCCATTCATAAAATGTTTGTAACAACTGGATTTAAACATTTGTTGATTGTAAGTTTGTGGAAAGCAATTCGAGGGAAGTGAATTCCAAAGAGTAGTAGCTCTGGGGATAAATGAATTCTGATAAGCAGAAGTTCTGCATTGTGGAGGAGAAAGTGTAAATTCATGGGCGCTCTCAGCTGCCCTAGTTCTACGGGGAAAGATGTGGAGAGGCGGCACAATTGAAGCAAGTTCCTCGGAACAATTGCTGTGAAAATATCTGTAGAATAATGCAAGGGATGCAACGTTTCTTCGTATGGCTAATGTAGGAAGGTCCTGTGTGATTGCAGGGTTATTGATTAATCTAATAGCATTATTTTGAATTTTGTCCAACTGCCTCAATGCAACCACTCCACTTCCACCCCACAGAGGTGAACAGTAATCCATCTGAGAACGCACATGACTTTTATATATTACGGCCAACTGCTCGTCAGTGAAGAATTCTCCAACTCTGTCTCAGGAGTCCCAGTTTTTTAGAGGCATTCTTAGCAATGCTTCTAACATAATGTGTCCAGCTCAAGTTAGTAGTTAATGTTACACCGAGAATGTCAATACTAGGGGAAGTGGGAATATTTACATCATTAAAAAATATATGGGGGTCCGTGAGATTCTGTCGGTTAGAAAATTGAATGTACTTGGTTTTCTGTGCATTAAAGGAAACTAGATTCTCTTGTCCCCATTCATTAATTCTAGAAAGGTCCTGGTTCAGAGAAATTGCAGTGTTTATTTTTGAATTTATAAGATCGGGTTGGGTGAAAGAATTGGTAAATGTGAAGGAACTGTGGAGTGTTGAGACAGCTGCGTAGGAATGTATTGGATTATGAGTGGTAGATATGAGATCATTGATATGAATGAGGAACAGAGTTGGGGCCAAAACTGATCCCTGGGGAACACCAGCATTTATTGAGTGAAATTGAGAATAAAGGCCATCTACCATTACACGTATTTTTCTGTTATGAAGATAAGAAGAAATTAGTGGAACTAATGATGCAAGGCCGTAGTGTGACATCTTCGACAATAAGGATTGATGCCAGACTCTATCAAATGCCTTTGATATATCCAGTGCTATTGTATGTGTTTCACCATGTTGGTCTGTAGCTTGGTTGATTTGATGCGTAAGAAGGCAAAGAATGTCTGCAGTTGATCGACATCGTCTAAAAACCATATTGCCTATCACTGATTAATTTATTATTCTCCAGATGCTTAATTATGTGATTATTTAATATAATTTCACAAACTTTGCCAAGAGTGGAAGTTATAGCTATTGGTCTGTAGTTTGATGGATCTGAAGAGGCACCTTTTTTAGGAACTGGATGGATGTTTGCTGCTTTCCAGGGTACTGGGAAGCATGAGGTATGAGTCCACAGACGGAAAAATTTTGCCAATACAGGAGCGAGCACCAAGGAGCAATTCTTAAGTACTATTGGAGGAATTTCATCTGGACCAGGAGCCTTATCTACTGAGAGATTCTGCAAAATAGTTTTGACATGTCTGGTGTGGATCTTAAGTGAGGGAATTTCAGGTGATATTAAAATTAAGTACAGGGACATCTTGATTTATGTCATCTAAGGTTGAGTTGGTGGAGAAAATATCTGCAAGAAGGTTAGCTTTACCTCGTGGGTCACTTACAAGATTGCCAGTCGGAGATTTTAATGGTGGAATGGCTGAAGCAGTAGTGAAGTTGGATTTGAATGAGTTAAGAGTAGACCAAAATATTTTGTTATCATTTGGATTATTTAGAAGTTTATTTGCCTGCTTATGGAGAAAGTTTGATTTAGTTAGGTTTTAATACAGTTTTGGCATGATTTCTGATGTTTCTAAAAGTAATTAAAGGCTTCATGTGTTTTGATCTTGTGTATGCATTGTAGGCTATTGCTTTTTGTTCAGTTACTCTAGCACAATTATGGTCAAACCATTTAGGTGAATTAGATCTTTTACTGTACTTTTGATGAGGAATAAAAGTTTCCATTCCAATTTTTACAAAAATCTTGTATGTGGCTCAAGGTGGAGTGTGCATCATTAGAAAAGAAAGAGGTCCAGGGAATATCAATAAAGAAACCTTGAAGACCCTCCCAGTCTGCCCTATCGTAATGCCATTTAGTCACCAAAACAGGTTCAGAGTGGGAAGGTGTGGTAGGTGATAGACAGGTGGCCTGTATCAGACAGTGATCAGAAGATCCAAGTGGGGACCTCACTGTAACATGTTTGGTGTTTCTGAATGCTTGTGTGGGCGAACTTTTATGTGTTCTTCTCCTGTCACCTCTTTTTCCTTTCTCGTGTCTTTTGTTGATCCTTCCTACCCCTTGTGGGAGTAAGGCCAGGCTACTGACTGACTGACTCTACTTAGATAGACAAAGGTTGAAATTATGAAAATAGACTCATTGGATATACAGTAAGAGTATGAATGAGAGAGAGAGAGAGAGAGAGAGAGAGAGAGAGAGAGAGAGAGAGAGAATGATAAAAGAGAGAAAAGTGAGAGAGAGAGAGAAAGAAAGAGAGAGAGAAGAAGATACAGGAGGAGCGAGAGAGAAAAAAGAAGAGAAAAGAGAAGAAACAGGAGAGGTTTGTATTGAGAATGAATGTTAATGAAAAAGGAGCAATAAGACGGGGGGAAGAGCGAAACAAGGAGTCATTTCCTAGGGTGCTGGGGAGAGGAAATGAACCCCCAAGGCTACCGGTGTTTCTGTGTGTGTGTGTGTGTGTGAGAGAGATTTACATAGATTTACATATATACACTGGCCACACAGACCTTAAGATCCAAACGAGGTGGTCAGGACTTAATTCTAGTAGAGATGGAATATCCGATAGATAAGTAAAGTTGAAGGAAAGGATAGAAAAGAAGAAGGCTCTCTCCCCACCCTCCAGTAATTGCCGTACATGGAAAAGTTTGTAAGTGATTAACCTTGCTGGGCTTCGAAATCCCCAGAAGAAATTTACAGGATAGATTGGAAAAAAGAAAGAATATTTATGCAACCCTTCGCCTTAGTAGCATGTGCATTTTGGGGTTAATTGGTATCATGCAACCCATCACCCTTAGTAGTACGGTAACTAATATGTACATTTTTATTTATTATTTTTTTATAATTATTATTCTTTATTGATTTATTTACTTTTGTTTTTCTTACGCTCTCTTCAGCTGAACAAATAATAACGGTGAGAGAGAGAGAGAGAGAGAGAGAGAGAAGAGAGAAGAGAGGAGAGAGAGAGTTTTGCCCACTTGGGCAAAACGCTGGCAAGTGAACCTCGCTCCGGAGAAAACTCAAGTACCGGTAATGCTAATCTCTCGGAGACAAGATATTCCAACATATACACCACCAGATATTCAGCTTGATGGGAGGAAGGTTCAGATGCAGAGTCAAGTGAAAATTCTAGGAGTAAAATTTAATGATAATCTGTCTTTCACCAGCCATGTAAAGGACATCACAAAGAATGCTGCATGGAAACTTGGTTGCATTCGACGTGTACCACATCTCCTGGACTCTAAAGGTGTTGCTACTCTGTATAACTCTCAAGGTCGTCCATTGATGGAATACTCCCCACTTGCATGGTCATCATGTCCCCCCTCATACTTGAAACTTTTGGACCAAATACAGAAAAGAGCTGAACACTTCATCCAACTCAAAGAACAAGAACATCATGCCCCCAGGTTTCAGCCTCTACAACAGCGTCGGGATGTGGCAGGTTTGTGTGTAACATACAAAACCCAAAAAATGCACACTCCACACCTGGCAGCCTTACATCTACAACCTGCCCAACCAACATCATATGCAACAAGAACCGCATCCACAAGGTATCATCAGGTCAGTGTTCCATTTGCTTGGACAGAACACTACCTTCGTTCCTACTTACCAAAGTACGCAAGACTGTGGAATCACCTGGTTCAGCACACTGACCTACATCACTTAACCTCACTACAACAGTTCAAGTCGGAGGTTAATAACTGGCTCAGGAATATCACAGTTCCGTACTAAATCTTGGTAATATAATTATTAATTATCATACTTCATAAAGAGGGATCTTTGATAAAATATATACTGGTATCTATTATATATAAATATATCAATGCTATATATTTTTTGCATTTTAAATGTGTTTCGCTATAGATAATTCCACGTTTCATTACTGGAATTTTAGCTGTAAGAACACCATATAATGTCGTGAAGTTTAGAGAGAGAGAGAGAGAGAGAGAGAGAGAGAGAGAGAGAGAGAGAAACTTGCATACCGGTACACGTTTCCTTATCAGAACAAAATCCTATAAATTTACCCAAAATGAAATTTGAGAAGGCATCATCCATATATAGGGCTAAAGGGGGTCATATTGTTTAACTATTGCACAAGAAAATTAACTTCTAATTCAACCTTACACATTTCCTGCCATGCATAACAAACATGAAGTGGATACAATTTACTCAGGCAGTGTGTCAAACCGGAACAATACTGGTTGAAGACTTGTATGTATGTGAGAAGGAATGCAATAAATTCACCGTGAAATAGCATTGTTTTGGCCATTGTATCGCCTCCAAAGACATAATGTGAACCATGAACCATAATTTTATCCTTACTTATACAAACCATATGACTAAAAACAATGGACTCGGCTTTGGTTTGACACCCTGATTATTATTACTGTAACTGTACATAACACGAATTATTAGACAACCGAAATACCGTAGGAGAAGCAAAGTTGAATACCGTAACGCTTTTAAGGGGGTCACCGGCTGGTTTAATCTTTCTGTCTTTTTCTCGCTTTCCCTGGCTTGTAGGCTATCCATTCGGTCCCATTCAGCCAACTGTTTTAAGACGATTATCCCCATCCAGGTGTCGATTTCTTCCTGGCGAGCGATAGCGAGCCAGCATTGCATGGAGAAATCCGGCTTCGCCGGTGACATTTTTCTATCGAAAAATGTTCAAATTTAGCTTGCTGTAAAACAAACAAAATATATAGGCCTATGCTGGCTCGCTACCGCTCGCCAGGAAAATATTGATACCTAGATGGGGGTTAACGCCTTAAAGTTAAACAGTACCGGTAGGCTGAATAGGGCCGAATGGATACAAGCCAAAGAAAGAGGGAGAGAAAGAAAAAAGCGAGGTGGACCCCCTTAATAAGATTGAAGGATATCAGTCGATAATACATTAAATTATAATTCATGATATACATTCAAATAAATACCGTTTTATATTATCGACACATATCATATGATCAAGTTGGGTTTGAATATAGAAGCGTAATGCATAAGTGCGCGGAATTTCGATGTGAGTATCCTAGGTTCGAGTCCTTGGAGTGCCACATGTATTTGTTGATTTAATTAATTGAGTTTAGAGGTGAAGTTGGTTGGTGGAAAAAAATAATTATGACCTATGTTAATTTAAACGATCTATGTTGGTTTATATAGACACTAAATTACATTTTTAATTCAATAAATACCGGTATTGATTTAAAAAGCATAGCAATCAGAAAGTATTGTTATATACAGTATATCATGCCATAATTATACAAACTGAAAATCATAAAACAAATACCCGGTACCGGTATTAGTGAAAACATTAAAGAGAGATGGTTCCCTTTTTGGTAGTTTTTTTGCATGTATTCATTATTTTTCTAGTTTCCTCCCTAGACCTCCATCAAATTTAAAAAAAAACCACAATCCATTAGATCCCCCTTCTTCTAGATTAATTTGTACATTTTTCGGTAGAAAAATTTCCCGGCCAAAGGCCAGTTCTTCTAACATTACAGGGAAAAAATCTACACCTACAGTAAATAGCACGAAAGGTCTAAATACCCGGTAGTCCTATTGACGAAGAAATGGGGCGAAAGGTCTTAACATCGAATAACTAATGGGGCAAACCTCTTAATATCTGAAAAGTAATGGGGCTAAACATGAGGGAGAAAGTGGTCCAGAAAATCGGCCGATCCCCCCTTAAAAAAAAAAAAAAAACATCAAAAGGACGTAAAATGGTAATAGGAAGTGAAAGTGATATGTATAATAAATGTAGCCTATAATATTTCAATATCATGAAATACATTTGAAAAGTACACTTGAAAAGTAAACCAATACTGTTGACACACTGTTCAATATAGCAATAGCCTACATTAAAATTAATTGTGCAATTAATATGTATGTAACTGTTAAACTAAAACAATCTCATTAATATAAATGAGATTATCACCTGGGTCATGGGGAGAATTTTGTTATGTGTGTGTGTGTGTGTGTGTGTGTGTGTGTGTGTGTGTGTGAAAAGATTAGGGAGGAAATGGGTAGTTTTATTACTGAAGGGGCTAGGAATCCCCCTCCCCTTGTAAAATTCACCTACTAGACGAGACAGAGAAAGGGGCAAGGTACCGCGAAAGTGGTCCCGGATCCTTAGAAATGGCTCTGTCTCTAGTCGGCCACCCCCAGCTATGAGGTATGTGCCAGAGTATATACATAGGACCTACATACTTTGGGGAAGACACTAGTTACATACAACCTGCCTTTTGTCTCCTTCATACACATTCAAATACAAACATAGCCTACCTACATTACGGTACTGTAATAACGTTACTACACTCTCCTTCAGTCCCATGGTGTAGCTCTATTAGCATTTGTTATATGGATTCCGGCAACTATTAGGCGATATTATCCATCTTAGGAAGAATGTGTAGTAGGTAGCTAAAAGGATTAAGTGAGATAGTTTGGTTTGTAGCCTTTTAATGGATAGAGGTCGTTCTTAAGTTTAATAACATCATCTATTAGTTGCTAGAATATAATCAAAATGACGTCGCTGGTACTGAAGGGGTTAATCTAGGAGGGTTATAATTAGCTTAGGGGGGGGGGGATTCTGAAGCTCCTTGTCGTTAATGTTTAGTCCCATTAGATTCGAGATAACTGGACATTCGCCCCATTAGCTTGGCGATGTTAAGACCTTTAACAGCACAAATAGCCGACTAAAATATTTGTGTCTGAAGGAAGAAGTTTAATTCATCAACCTCTGGGATAATTTCTATAACCAGCCTACTCTGTTCCGCAAGGATGGCACTCATCTAAACCCTGTGGGTTCAGCACGCATGGGTCGTCTCCTCCACGAAGCAGTCCGCAGCCATGGATAAAAAAACGCCATCCAGAAGAAGCAGCAGTGACATAAATCATCCAACGCCAAGCAAAAAACAGAGGCAACCGAGGACCACCAGCGATAAGGACCGAAGACAGCGAGGACCGAGGACAGCCATGAACATACATGTAGATCCGACAAGAACCAATAATATTATTAAAGAGCGTTCGTTCCGTGAGTTCTAAAAAAACAAATTTAAAGGTTTTCTATGCAAACGCTCGTAGCATACACAATACATTTTCAGATTTAGAGGAGCTAGTGTTTACAGAAAATTATGATGTGATTGGCATAACAGAATCTTGGCTCAATACAGAAGATAGAGACTTTTTAGCAGAGTATTCACTTCCCGGTTATGTAATGTTTGAGAAAAGCCGAATAAATCGAAATGGAGGTGGCGTTTTACTTTATATCAAAGAAAGTCTTTACCCTACCCTCTTGTCAAACCCTCAAATTGTGAACGTCGACACATCTTTTGTGCTAATAAAGAATAATAAAGGTACAAAAATAATACTTGCGTTAATATACAGACCTCCAGCTCAATCAGTGAAAACTGACCGAGAAATTTACGAACAAATTGCAGATGTAGGTAACTCACAAGATACCGTAATTTTTGGCGACTTTAATTTACATGTGACCAAGTGGGGCGATACTCTTACTTCACACTCCGGACATGACTTGTATATGAACTTGCAAGAGAGTTCGCTTTATCAATTTGTTCGAACACCGACCCGACCCGTGGTAATAACGTTCTTGACATTGTACTTGCAACAAAAGAAGAATTAATAGAGAATTTGAAAGTTGGTGATGAATTCAGTAACAGCGACCATCGTACGACAACTTTCACTTTAAACTTTACTAGTAACGAACCAAATAGTAGCATCGAAAAAGTCCCTAATTTCAAGAAAGCAAACTTTCATAAACTTAGAGCTATGTTTAAAGAAACTGACTGGAGCTTTTTAATTAACAATAACGACATAAATACATCTTGGAAGTTATTCGAAACCACTTACCTAAAAGCAATGCAAGACTGCATACCATCGAAAATACGGCGTCCAGGCCATAATAATAAGCCCAAATGGTGGAATAAAGATATTTCAAACTGCCTGCTTGCTAAAAAATTTGCTAATGATAGATTAAAATCCTCACAAAATGACGAAGAACGGGTGAAATTTGTAGAGCTACGACGCAAAGCCAAAAAGTTAATTAAGCAAAGTAAAAAGACCCTAGAGTTACATATTGCGAATCAAAGTAAAACAAACCCGAAATAATTCTATAGTTAGGCCTATATCAGAAAAAAAAGTAGTTACTTCAACTGTTGGTCCAACAGTTGAAGTTAGTGATGAAAATGGAGAATACACCAAAGGCGAAGTACAAATGAGTAATGCCCTCAATACTTTCTTTGCATCAGTTTTTACAACAGAAGACCTCAGTGATATCCCTACACCATCGCCGATTCAGATTGATAATTCAGATGTTCTAAGCAATATCACCGTTACAGAGAGAGAAGTATTGAATTGTTTAGATAAACTCAAGGTAAATAAAACGCCTGGACCTGATACAATCTCGCCTAGAGTTCTAAAGGAACCTAAGAATGAGCTCTCCAAACCACTGACATTACTATTCAATAAATCCTTGCAGTCTGGAACTATGCCTGATCAGTGGAAGATAGCCAACGTAACACCGATATTCAAAAAAGGCAGCAAATCCCTACCCAGTAACTATCGTCCAATTAGCTTAACCTCAGTTGTATGTAAAATGCTAGAAACGGTCATAAGAGACAGACTCGTAAATCACTTAGAGGAAAATAACATACTTAAAGATACTCAACACGGCTTTCGTAAAAAACGTTCCTGTTTAACAAACTTCTTAGATTTCTTCCACGATATCCTCAACCTCTACGATGAGAGTAAAGCTGTAGATATTATATACCTTGATATTCAAAAGGCCTTTGACAAAGTTCCCCACAAACATTTACTGCTAAAACTAAAAGCGCATAGAATACAAGACAGTGTGTTGAAATGGATAGAAATTTGGCTCAGCGACAGAAAGCAAAGAGTAGTCATAAACGGTAAGGCATCTAAATGGACCAATATAAGTAGCGGGGTACCCCAGGGATCGGTACTAGGACCAATTATCTTTCTAATTTACATCAACGACATAGATGAGGGTCTCGCCTGTAGAATCTCAAAATTTGCTGACGATACAAAAATTGCAAATAGCTTACTCTCAAAAGAACAAGTTGACGATATGCAACACAATCTAGATAAATTGTCACATTGGGCCCAAATTTGGCAAATGAGTTTCAATGCAGATAAATGTAAAGTACTACATATCAGATACCTAAATGAGAAAGCAAACTATTCGATGAATGGCACTCAGCTTAAGAATGTAAACAGAGAAACCGATCTGGGAGTAACAATATCGAGTACCGGTAACCTAAAACCGAGTCAACAATGTTCAGAAGTTGTTAAGAAGGCAAACAAAATAATTGGCTTTATAGGCAGGTCATTTGAGCATAAATCCAAAGACGTTATCCTAACCCTTTACAATTCCTTAGTCCGCCCTCTTCTGGAATACTGCGTTCAATGCTGGTGCCCTTATTTCCAAAAAGACATAAACAAGCTAGAACGAGTTCAACGTATTGTTACCAAAATGATACCTAGCCTAAAGAACAAACCATACGAAGAGCGTCTTAGAGAATTAAATCTATTTCCTTTAACCCAGCGCAGATTAAGAGGCGACTTAATTCAAGTGTTCAAAATCATCAAAGGCATCGACAATATGAACTGTAGTAAGTACTTCACTATCGACCAATCTAATTACACGCGGGGAAACGGTTGCAAAATTATTGGTAAATCTTTTAACTCACACGAATCTAAGAATTTCTTCTTCAATCGAGTTGTCAACTTGTGGAATGGGCTTCCCCGAGACGTTATAGACTGCATCACCGTTGATTCATTTAAACTCCGCCTAGACAAATATCTCGCATCAAACCCACGACTGACTGCGTTTGTAAATGAATAACTTTATTTTATCCTCCCCTCAGTTACTAACCCATATGTCCCCTACTAACTTCCTAGTCCTGCCACGGACATTAGTTCTAGGGCAGTAGTTCCCTTTCCCACTCTAAACCACTGTTTGGACACTTGATCCTCAGTGTTTTGGAGGACAAGCAGCCTAGAAGAGTCACTAGATATGTTGTTGCTTGATTTCCTTTGTACTCCTTTGTACCTTTCGTGCCATTTAGGAGTCTATTTTTCCTGACAATCGACAAGAAACTGCCTTCGGCCGGGGATTTTGCTACCGGTACCTAAAAATCCACCATCTTATCTCAAAGGGGGTTCTTGGGGTTATCTGTTTCAAGTTTGATGGAAGTCCAGGGAGGAAACTAAAATACAAACAAAATAAAATAAAATACATAAACAAATAACAAATCTCGCCCTAAGGGGGTGACCTGCTTTTATTTATCTCCTGTTCTCTCTTTCTCTGGCTTGTATCCATTCGGTCCCATTCAGCCTACTGTTTTAAGACTTTTATCCCCATCCAGGTGTCGATTTACTACTGGCGAGCGATAGCGATCCAGTATTGTATGGAGAAATCCGGTTTCGCCGGAGAAATTTTTCCATCGAAAAATGTACAAATTTAGCCTGCTGTCAAAAACAATTTTAAAAATATGCATAAACACCCGGATGGGGATAACAGTCTTAAAACAGTACCGGTAGGTTGAATGGGACCGAATGGATACAACCCAGAGAGAGAGGGAGAAAAATAACGAGGTGGGCTCCCTTAACAGTCCAAAGTTTTTAGTGGGTTTACCTGACTTACATACCATCTCTCTCTCTCTCTTTCATGTGTATTTTGTTTTGTTGTGTTTTTCTAATCCCTTCTGAGCGCCGTTTATGGACTAAATAATTTGAAAACATGACGTTGACTTCATAAATGGGCATGCTAATCCGTGTAGGCTACTCTCTTTAAACAACACTCATTCCCACATAGTTTGCTTTGTATCAAGCGTTCCGAAGATTTATATATTGATATTGTATTACTATGTTTAAATTGAAGCACACAAGGGTATACCAGTACTGTATATATCTACCGCCATGATCCGTCCCCGTGTTAGTTCCCCCCCCCCCCCCATACAAATTAATACAACAATTTCGATACACACATGTAGCCTATACATATACCATACGTATTATCGGCGTCATTGCGTTTTATTGGACAGGTGCGCGTGCGGGCGTGAATTTGAGCTCGAATACATATACGGTACGGTACAGTATGCATGTATATAACACGTAAATACAATACGCCTTTTGCCTGAATCTTCAATGTATTCCCCAGTAAGGAAGTCAACATTACTATGAAATAAACACACGAATTTGGTTAAGGGCAGCATTAAGGGGAGATGGGCGTATTTATTAGCTCATTTATGTATCTTTGTATTATTATTCTAGTTTCCTCCCTAGACCTCCATCATGCTTAACAAAAAAAGACACTCCTTCAAGATTAATTTGTAAATTTTGCGATAGAAAAATGCCCCGGAAAAAGCCGGTTCCTCTTAAATCACAGGCTCGCTATTATTCGCCAGGAAAAAATAGACACCTTAATGGCACGAAAAGTCTAAATATTGACACATAAATGGGGAGAAAAGTCTTAAATCGCTAAACTAATGGGCCGCACGTCTTAAAATTTGAAAACTAATGGGGCTAAACATGAGGAAGAAGGGGCACCTGAAAAACGATCCATGTTCCCTTAAGCCACACAATTACCAGCAAAAGAGACGCACACTCTCCATTATCCAAGCCACATCTAATCCCTCCAACATTATCGCGCTGGTGATGGGCTGGTCTATCAGAGTGAGAACTGAGCGAGTTCTGCCATACCGGTACCCATAGTTTACTCTAACTGTTCCTTTTACTTACCGGTATATATATTCTAGATCTCAAGTGACGGCGTCTCTTCCGTGGATTGACCTCCCAATCTACCAAGATTGGAAGCCAAAGCGTCACATTTTTCCCTTGCCCCTCAACTTTCTCTTCATAATTGCTGAGGGGCACAGGGCCCTGGGTGGGGCTTTGGTTTCCCGGGCGTTTCCGCACCCTCCTCAGCTCCCCGCCATGGAGTGGCTTCGGTCACCCAGGCTTTATTGTGGTCGGCAGGGAGGGTTCTGTGGGGGCTCTCGATTATGGCCTTGGCCGTGCTCGGGGCCTTGGGGCTGTTCGGCCAGGCAGCTTGGGGAACAATAACAACAACAACATTATCGCGCCGCATAAATACCGGTACCGGTATCGTAAATACCGGATGAAAATAATCTCAGACTCTCCGCGAAGACCCAAAACCTCCCCGGGCTGATTCCCTTTCTGATCATGGTCCGAGAAATTCCTGTCTAGCCACAAGGAATCGGGCAGAATGTTTGTGGGAGCTGCGGGATTTACACAACCTTCTACTTCTTACTAGTATTATTTGCTTTCTTATTCGTTGTATCCGTTGTCTTCTTCATATCTTCTTGTGGATGTTTTGTCTTCTTATTTTTCTTCTCCGTCGTCGTCATCGCCTGTTTTTCTTCTTCTTGTATTTGAAGAAGTTATCCATGTTTGTTTAGCTCAACAGGTTTAGTACCGTACCGTACTATAGCCTACTCGGTTTCAGCTACTCCGGAGATAGGCCTATGGCATTTTATCAGTTTATGTTGGCAAGCAGTAGACTATCTTATAGGCTACCTGTATAGTTTAGGAAGGATCTGAGAGAGTTAAAAGGGTAAAGACTGGGCCAATTAACCCTCTCATGTCCATAGACTATAGGCTTACCTTTCCTAATCTGAATAAATTCGTCTACTAATAGCCTGAATAAATGGTCGAAACGCGTCATAATCCCCAAGAGGTTAATACGATACAAATCACATGCAAAATAGATACGGTACCAGTAACAAAAGGACATACGGTACCGTACCGTACACAAAGATAAGACGACAAAGAAATATAGAGGTACCGGTACTAAAATAACCTAAGAGTAAAAAAATAGGGCTGAACATAGGCCTATCCTTGGAGTAAACAAATAAAGAGGGACTGAATAATAATAAGCTTGGAATAAAGACAAATAGAGGGGCTAAAAATATACTTGGAGTAAATAATCATAGCCTAGAGGGACTGAAAATAACCTTGGCGTAAAGAAAAGGAGCTGAAAATAACGTTGGATTAATGAAAAAAGGGGCTGAAAATAATCTTGAAAAAAGGGACTGAAAACAACCTTGGAGTAAAGACATTCAATGGGGCTGTAAATAATCTTGGAGTAATAAAAAATAGAGAACTGAATAATAACCTTTGGAATTTAAAAAAAAGGGGGACTGAAAACCTCATAGTAAAAAGAAGGGGGACTGAAAACCTCATAGTAAAAAGAAGGGGGACTGAATTTAACCTTGGAGATAAGAAAAATAGAGGGACATGATAACCTTGGATTAAAGAAATATAGAATGACTAAAAATAACCTGAGAGTTGAAAAACGACAATAAAATACTGGCTGAAAATAACCTTGGCGTAAAGAAAGCTAAAAGGCTACACTATTACAGCACAACAAATGGTACAGCTAAAATCAATAGTTCGCTGGAAGCCTTGGTGATATTTCGTGCACAATCTTTATAGGAACATTGACAAAATATTAGAAAAATATGACAAAATCAATCAATTAATGAGAAAGGGACAATATATATATATATATATATATATATATATATATATATATATATATATATATATATATATATATATATACGTAGGCTATGTGTAGGCCTAAGAAGGAGACAAAAGGCAAAGCTGACTATAACAAGGGTAAAGTATCCCCTGAAGTCGAATGAGTGCCAAATTCAAGGTACCATACCGTACGAGTACGTTGGAGTCAAAATGTCAAGACAAAGAGTTTGCAGCAGTTAAAAGTCATAGGATGAGGGAGATAGTTCCAAACTTACTTGTTAAGTAGAAGCAAAACTGGGAATATCGGTCAACTCTTGGGTTAGAACTGGACAGAATAGGGGTGGTAGTGTGTTGAAAGGCGAGTGTCCCCCACTCTCCATAAGGGAGTAAGTATACACTGAGGAAGCTCTGAAGAACAATGACTATTGAAATAGCGGTAGAAGAGTGAGAGAGATACAACATTGCAGCGTGTAGAGAGAGATAGTAGGGAGTTAGTAAGAGAAAATTAGTTGATGAGACGAAATGCTTGTGAATCTACCCGTTTGAGAAGAGCGGTATGGGTGAAACCTCCCCACGCTTGTGAAAAATACTTTATACATGGGCGCACTGACCCCTATACAGAGTTAGAATTCGTGCGGGGGTGTGGAACCCACGGAGACGGTTGAGCACACCTACGGTACCTTCTGGGAAGCTGATTAGTAAGAGTGGTACCGGGTAATATGATTTTTCCAAGAAAGGTCAGAAGAAAAGACACTCCTAGAATACTGAGAGAAGATGAAGGGTTGATTTATGTATTGTTGGAGAATAAGCGACAGGTGTGTAGAAGATGGTGATGGGTAGACAGATGGATAAATTAGGTTTTGAAAGCCTTGAAAGTACAGGTAACAAGTTAGTTCTGTTCCAATCGGAAATAATAGAAGGATCAGTCTAAGAAGGGCGTGCCATGGCCTTATTGCATGAATTTTAGTGATTGTATAGTGGGTTGTTGTGAGAAACTAGTTGAATAGTGTACAGAAGATTCGTCAGCATAGGAATGGATAGGACTAGAGGCACCAGTACCGTACAGCCGAGATCATTAATGATTATTAGAAAGAAAACTAGAGACAAGACAGAGAGCAGAGAGCGGTCACCCATCTTTGAGACAGGTTGAGAGCAAACTTCCAACAAGAGGGAAAGACAGAGACGAAAACGATTGCCTAGGAAGGGAGTCAGCACGTATTAACTACCGGTACTACAACAGGAGAAAGTATTATATACCGGTATATATATACAGTATATATATATATATATATATATATATATATATATATATATATATATATATATATATATATATATATATATATATATACCGGTATATATCGTACCGGTATAATTATCTTATATATATACCGGGTATATATATATAAATTATATATATGTAATATACCGTATATATATATACACAGTATATATATATACGAAGAAGGCAAAGATAGCCTATGGTGGGAAAAGACCTGATAAATGGCATAGGCCTAGTGTAAAGGCATTAGAAGATAATTTTTTTTTTTTTTTTAAAAGACATCCGTCTACGGTATTGTGGAAAACCTGTTATCCTCCGGCAAATTGTGGGGTTGAGTGAGTGAAGGGATACATGTTTTTCATAATACGTGTTGCTAGCCCCAAACGCGCGAGCAACTGTGGCTTTCAACCATCCGACACATCCCCTTTTATTTATGTGCATCACGCAGGTTACATACACATAAAGTTTATGTTTTGTTTTACCCTACTGTGGAAAGACTACGGATAAACCACTCCTGCCCGGGCCTCACACAGTGGCATGACCCAGTCCTGTCGAACTAAGCTCATGACGCTGGTGGCATTGCCCCGGAGGATAGCCATCCCTAGTCTTTGCTTGAGCCAGAGGGTTTCCCGGGGTTCTCCTGAAACTTCTCTGATTTTACGGCCTATTTCATTCACCATCTTAAGGGTGGTAGGGCCGAAGACTCCTGAAGTTTCGAATGCCAGGGGCTCGAACTGATGATTTCTGGCGATGGCTTGATATTTTTCTCGCTTTTTATTTTCTGCTATCCGGGCGGCTTCACCTGCTTCGTCGGCGTTTCTGGCGATGTTGGTTGTGGAGAAAGTGTCAACACATGTGGCATCCCACACGAGGCACCGGCCATTCTTGTAAGGGAAAGTGGTCATCCCATCTGGCCGTTTGCCGTCTTCTCTGTGAAGTCCATGTGGTTCGAGGATTGATGCACGGTTAGCACTCTGCAGGGCCCGTTTTATGACATCATTTAGTGCAGTGTCTTGGCAGGCGGCCTGCGTTGTAATTACATGACAAGGCATGGTGACCTTGAGCATCCATCCCCCACCACACTTGCAAGTGTGTGGGTGACAAACTGCCGCACCCACTCTGAGCGCGATGGCAACCCGGAGCGCTTCAGCATCCAAGTGAGTTCCAAGAGGTGGGATGGGGATGGCGTGTAACCACAAGCCACTCTCAGAACGGGCGGCTGCCTGGAGGCGTGCTTTTGCAACCTGGTCTGCATTGGTTAGGAGATTTTCTTGAGTTTTCTTCGCCGAGATGGTATCCCACGCTTTCTGCTTGCTCCTGGAGGTACCCTCAGGCTCCTCCTCTACTCCTGTACTTCCCTTCCAGGTGTTAAACGCTGCTGTTACGTCCCCATTAAGTGTCATTCCGAGTTGAGAAGAAAGGATGGACAATACAAGGTCGTTGGTCGCGATGAGGGAAGAGATAAAAGAGGAAAGAAGATAAATTAGACACTGTTAAATATATTATAGGAAGGAAGGAAAAAGACTTGAGTGCTGCATCTGAACAAAAGGTATAATAATCTATATATCTATCTAGGCTATATACTCAGTTCCAATCCCCATTTCCCCCCCCCCCTTTTTTTTGGGGGGGGGGGGGACTCAAGACCGAGCTAGAATAGGGACAACACAAAACAACCGATAACAATGAACACACAAAAACAAAATACAAATTCACACACAAAAGGTATAACAATAGGGAAGGAAAATAAAGGTTGGTAGGCTACGGTATCGTTTATTGATATGAAATTACTGGTACCGGTACCTTTGATCATTTGATATGCTTTTTTATCCATATAATAAATAAGCTTATCTCCATCAACTCACCGTTTATGGGCACTTAAATTGCCATATTCATACTCAGTGTGGAAAACAGTTGAGTACAAAATATTGGTACCGTAACACAAAACTGATAAAAAATAGAAAACATGGAGATTGTACCGTGCGAAATAAAACTGCAGTGAAAAAGGAGGCATCAAGAGAAAACGAAATACATGATATGAAAGAATAAAAAGAAAGTAAAAATAAAAGCCAGAACTGAGCCCCTGCAAACACAGGCCTACCGGTAACAAACAAGAAAAAAACAGGTCCTGGAATAGCTCGACATAAAGAAAGAAAGCGAAACAATTGTAGAACCGATACAAGAAATACCAGTAACCTATATTGAAAAAAATACCAGTAACCTATATTGAAAAAATACCAGTAACCTATATTGAAAAAATACCAGTAACCTATATTGAAAAAATACCAGTAACCTATATTGAAAAAAAACAAAAAAACAAACAAAAAGGCTATACAAGTGGAATCTGGACGATTTGGCGAACAATAAGAGGAATAAGTTACGGTATACTACATGTAGGCTAATTTACAATACTATATAATCTCATAGCGTACGGTGACAACAGAACGAATAAGAATGTGATATAGGCCTAGTTGTCGCGTTTTCTAGCGAGCGATAGCGAGCCTCTTATATAACAGGAATTGGCCTTCAGTAGGGGCTTTTTTTACTACGGTACCTGAAAATACAAAATAACGTCATACCGGTGTGTGTGTGTAGCCTATATAACCTACTGTGTGTATAAATAATAGCCCATATAATGTATATATACAGTATATATATATATATATATATATACAGTATAGGCGTATTTTTTTTTTTTTTTTTTTCTATATTCCAACTTACTTCCTCTCGGGCATAGGCTGAGAGCCTTAACATTCACCGCTTTACAATGAACAGTGAAGCCCGTGAGGTCTTGTTCCAGTCTAGGGAGTGAGACATGTGAAGCACGTAGAGTACAACGAGCACCTGCCATCTTGCCTTCACATGAGGCACGGTGCTCACTCATGACCCGAAACGACCCCATCTCTGAAGCCATCTCGTTCCCGTGCTTCACTGTCTCACCCACTACACTCGGACTCTCACACTTACACACACACAACGCTACCTGTTGAGCAGATAACTCACCAGGCATTGCACCCCTATAGCATATTTTGAATATGGGAATATTCATACAGTGCTATTTAATCAGGGAACAATGAGGGTATTTTATTGACGTTTCGGTGGGCTTTGTGGTAATGCACTGATACTAGGTACAGCACAAATTCCATCCCAATAATATCTTCCCATTGATACATCGGGATTTGAACCCGGGACCTTTGGATTACCAGGCCAGTGGCAAGACCACTCCACCACACCTCCCGGTACCTATACCGGTATATATACCGTATAGGCCTATAGGACCTATACCGGTATATATATATACCGGTATATATATATATACCGGTATATATATATATAGCCTATACATATATACCGGTATATAAGATGGCAACGAAAGAACAAAATCTAGTACCGGTACCGGTACCGTAACAAAATGGATTATTGGACAATTGGTAAGGTGATACGTTGTAAATATGTACCGGTATGGTAAAATAATATTATTTATGCACATAATGAAAAAAGGCGACCTGCAAATATTTGCACACAGACAAAAGAAAAGGAAATGCAGTACCGGTAAGATCATTTTGTAAAAAGGTACCGGTACCGGTATAAACAAATGCTATGAAATATTGGCTTAAGGGGGGTGACCTGCTTTTTGTTATTTCTGTCCTGTTCTCTCTTTCTCTGGCTTGTATCCATTCGGCCCCATTCAGCCAACTATTTTAAGACTTTTATCCCCATCTAGGTGTCGATTTCTTCCTGGCGAGCGATAGCGAGCCAGCATTATATGAAGAAATCCGCCAACTACTTTAAGACGTTTATCCCCATCTAGGTGTCGATTTCTTCCTGGCGAACGATAGCGAGCCAGCATTATATGAAGAAATCCGGCTTCGCCGGAGATATTTTTCTATCGAAAAATGTACAAATTTAGCCTGCTGTCAAACAAAAATAAAAAATATGCTGGCTCGCTACCGCTCACCAGTAAAAAATTTACCCCTGGATGGGGATAAAAGTCTTAAAACAGTAGGCTGAATGGGGCCAAATGGATACAAGCCAGAAAAAGATAGAAAAGGACATAACAAAAACAGGTCAACCCCCTGAAACCGGTAACAATAGGAAATAATAAAGGAGAGACCTGTACAAACCCTTATAGTAGGCTACAGAAATATTAATACCAAGACAGGTGCCGGTACTAAGAAAAGATAAACACTACCGGTATATTGGAAAGCATAGTTGATGGGAGGCTTTTATTTATGTACCGGTAGATAGTTATAGGCTATATGGTATGTATGTACCGGTAGATAGTTATAGGCTATACGGTATGTATGTACCGGGTAGATAGTTATAGGCTATACGGTATTTATGTACCGGGTAGATAGTTATAGGCTATACGGTATTTATGTACCGGGTAGATAGTTATAGGTTATACGGTATTTATGTATCGGTAGATAGTTATAGGCTATACGGTATGTATGTACCGGTAGATAGTTATAGGCTATATGGTATGTATGTACCGGGTAGATAGTTATAGGTTATACGGTATTTATGTACCGGGTAGATAGTTATAGGCTATATGGTATGTATGTACCGGGTAGATAGTTATAGGCTATACGGTATTTATGTACCGGTAAGATAGTTATAGGCTATACGGTATATATGTACCGGTAGATAGTTATAGGCTATACGGTATGTATGTACCGGTAGATAGTTATAGGCTATACGGTATTTATGGACCGGTAGATAGTTATAGGCTATACGGTATTTATGTACAGGTAGATAGTTATAGGCTATACGGTATTTATGTACCGGTAGATAGTTATAGGCTATACGGTATTTATGTACCGGTAGATAGTTATAGGCTATACGGTATTTATGTACCGGTAGATAGTTATAGGCTATACGGTATTTATGGACCGGTAGATAGTTATAGGCTATACGGTATTTATTTAGTATTATCAATATTAGTTTTATTTACATTCCTCCCCAGATCTCCATGAAGGTAAAACAATACCGCAAGAACCCCCTTCGAGATAATTTTTTGCATTTTTCAGTAGTAAAAAAAGCCCCGACTGAAGGCCAATTCCTTTTAAATTACAGGTTCGCTATCGCTCGCCAGAAAACCCGACAACTAAATGGAACTAAAGGTTTTTATATCACTAAACTAATGGGGGCGAATGTCCTATGATCTCAAAGCTAACGGGGCTAAACATGAGGAAGAAGGGTTTAAGAAAACTCTCCATTAATAGGAAAGAGACATGAAACAAATCCTGGAGTAAAGAAAGTGGGAGAACGAAATCGGAATACAGATATAAGAAATATATTGAACCAACGATAAAATAACAAAAAATATGATGGATGGATTTGAATACAGTTAGGATTGAAGAAAGAAGGGTACGGTAACAGACAACACAAGCAGCAAACAGACTCGGGGGGAGCACCTCTCGCCGAGGTCATTGAGAGATGGGTGAAGCAACGCAAGGTAAATAATAAGGAGACAAATTTACCGGTACACAATTAAACATAGCCATAGGGAATTTATAAGAACATATACAGGTATCGAACAACACAAAGTAATGAGGAGAAGGAATCAAATTGACTGGTCTGAGTACAATCTTAGAGTACAGGTAATGCAAATGGGACAACAACAACAATGGATTCAGGAAAAGATAAGAAAATATGTTGGGAGCTGAAGCTATAAATATGATAAGGAACATACTGGGCTGAGAAACGAGTGTTGTAAAAAGAATAAATCGTGATAAGAAGGTTAGCAAAAGAGGAAGTCTGATACGGAGACATAAATGAGATCCGGGTATATATATATATATATATATATATATATATATATATATATATATATATATATATATATATATATATCTATCTATCTATCTATCTATCTACCGTATCTATCTATCTATATATATATAGGCTATAGGAGAAGGTATCTATACACAAAAATATAACAAGATATATGGAAATAAGCCAGAGAATAAAGTAAGAGATGAAGAAAAGAATTGTTCAAATAAGATACCGGTACCTATTACAAAAATGAATAACCTACACTAATGAAGAAACTATAGCAGGCTCGAAGAACTAGATACAACAGCGAGAAAGCAATACTGACGGCAAACACTCACTATAACACAGAGAGAGAGAGATAATTACCGTATAGGCCTATACATATAATATACAGTATATAATCTATGACAAGCGAATAAAATGAAACTGAATGCATGGAAAACACTAATGTGAGGGGAGAGTTCCGGTACGGTATAAAGAGTTCCGGTACGGTATAAATATAAAATACGGTACCGTACATAAATATAAAATACATACCGGTACGGTAAATATAATTATAAACTACATACTATAAAATATATAAATATAACATTCTATAAAATACATACCGGTACCGGTATATACGCATGCTAAACAAATAATTTATAAAATGTTATACGTATCGCTGGTGTTCATTAAAAATACCGTGGAAAAATGTTATAGCCACCTTCCCTCTCCTCCTACGCATAGCCTAACACATTTTTAAAACACTTATATATATTTAAATGTATTTATGTATATATTTAAGATACCGGTACCATACACTATCTCACTCTTGCGTTATAATTGTATTCAAATATAGGCTACTTAATTGAACATTTGCTCATACTTTACTTAAAAATTAATTTGAATTAGGCCTACCCGGTACAACTTTTAGTATTTGCTAGGATACCGTACGGTACGGTACCTAACAAGTACCGGTATGGTATACCGTACAGAAAATGATTGTAGTGATGTACCGGTAGTTATTCAAGTTAGATAAATAACCATTACCGGTAATCCTTTCAATCAGATGCCGATATTTTAGTAGCCTAGGCTATAGGATATATTTTAGCTGATGCACAGACAATTTTATTCAGCCTAGTAAAGATTCTTCTAATCAATAGGACTATAATTTATTTTAGTCCTGAGCTAAATAAAAAAACAAATCTTGTTTTTAAGTTTGATAGAGGTCCTAGGGAGCACACTAGAAGAAAATATATATTAATAGGGAAAACAAAAATAAAAAGTAGAATACCGGTAACCTCCCATTAACCCTTTGAGTACCGGTACCAGAGACATGCGTTATATTATAGTCTAGCTGTATTTAGACGTCATTATGTAGCTTGGGAAGGATCTGTGGTACCGGTAGTTAAAAGGGTTGGTTGAGATAGTTTGAAGCTTTATTAATGCTAGATGTCCTTCCTAAACTGAATGAAATCGTCTAATAATTGCCAGAATGTGTTGAAAAGGACGTCCCTGGTACTGTATGGGTTAACACTATCTTGTCCGACGTCTTGGGAGTTATTACGATAGCGGTATTTAGTTTTATAATTACCGGTGTTGAGGATTAGGCCTATCTTGTTTTTGTCAATTTCGAGCAATGTATTTTTAGTTTCTTCCCAGACTTTCTTCAAACTATAAAATGCCCACCTAGACTACCTTCAAACTAAATTGACCAGATTTGAAAGAAAAGGTCCCGGACAAAGGATGATTTCTTCGAATGATTTCTATCGCTCGCCCAGAAAATAATCGATACCGGTACTTGAATGGGATGAAGGGTTTGGTTATCACCAAACTAATGGGGTGAAGCGTCTTAAAATCTCCAAACTAATGGAGCAAATCAGGAAAAAAGAAAAAGAAAAGAAATACATCAGACCAAATAGGTTAACACATTCAGTCTTCCAGAACGCTTTGTACATTATATATATTTTTATCATTAACGCATTCAGTACCGGTGACGTCATTTTCATCTTATTCTAGACACTATTAGAAGATTTATTCAGTTCATAAAGGAACTCCAGCAATTGGTGATGGGCTGGTCTATCAGAGTGAGAACTGAGCGACCTCTGCCATACCCATAGCTTAGTCTGACTGTTCCTTTTACTTATATATTTTCTAGATCTCAAGTGACTGCGTCTCTTCCGTGGATTGACCTCCCAATCTACCAAGATTGGAAGCCAAAGCATCACATTTTTCCTTTGCCCCTCAACTTTCTCTTCATAATTGCTGAGGGGCACAAGGCCCTGGGTGGGACTTTGGTTTCCCGGGCGTTTCCGCACCCTCCTCAGCTCCCCGCCATGGAGTGGCTTCGGTCACCCAAGCTTTATTGTGGTCGGCAGGGAGGGTTCTGTGGGGGCGCTCGGTTATGGCCTTGGCCTTGCTCGGGGCCTTGGGGCTGTTCGGCCAGGCAGCTTGGGGAACAACAACTCCAGCAATTAACAGGCTTTGAACAGTCTCATTTAACCCTCTTTACTACCACAGATACTTGTTAAACTGCACAAAATCTTCTAAATATACCGTAGCAAGACTGAATTTAAGAAATATCGTACCCTTAATGCTTACGGTAGCCTATGTCTCAAATGTTCATAAAATCACAAACGTAGGTAGGAATAGTAAATAATGAGATATTTTATATTTGTAAGACGACCTAAAATATATATATATATACATGAAGAAATGGCTAATGATATGCATGTTACCTGTATGCTAAAATGAGGCCAAGCGTAAGCGGCTTAAAAACGAAAGGAATGCCGTCTTTTCTGAGTCTCCTGTTTTACCTCTTACTTTTCTTGCTGTTTTACCTCTTTCTCTTCTTCCTCTTCCTATTTTACCTCTTTCTCTTCCTATTTTACCTTTCTCTTCTTCCTCTTCCTATTCTACCTCTTCTTGCTGTTTTACCGCTTTCTCTTCTTCCTCTTCCTATTTTACCTCTTTCTCTTCCTATTTTACCTCTTCTTCCTATTCACCTCTTTTGCTTCTTCCTGTTTTACCTCTTTCTCTTCCTGTTTTACCTTTCTCTTCTTCCTGTTTTACCTCTTTCTCTTCTTCCTGTTTTACCTCTTTCTCTTCTTCCTGTTTTACCTCTTTCTCTTCTTCCTGTTTTACCTCTTTCTCTTCTTCCTGTTTTACCTCTTTCTCTTCTTCCTGTTTTACCTCTTTCTCTTCCTGTTTACCTCTTTCTTCTTTTACCTCTTTCTCTTCTCCCTGTTTTACCTCTTTCTCTTCTCCCTGTTTTACCTCTTTCTCTTCTCCCTGTTTTACCTCTTTCT
Source organism: Paralithodes platypus (assembly GCA_032716605.1). Lineage (NCBI taxonomy): Eukaryota > Metazoa > Arthropoda > Malacostraca > Decapoda > Lithodidae > Paralithodes > Paralithodes platypus. The sequence goes on along the minus strand of CM064527.1, from coordinate 42,502,270 downwards.
CTTCTCCCTGTTTTACCACTCTTCTCCCTATTTTACCTCTTTCTCTTCTCCCTGTTTTACCTCTTTCTCTTCTCCCTGTTTTACATAAGAACATAAGAACATAAGAACATAAGAAAATGGGAGTCTGCAGAAAGCCGATTGGCCTAAGCAAGGCAGATCCCTGTCCCACACAACCCCAAATCAATTACAAAGCCCAATTATAGGCTCAACACTCTAATACCCTGAGGATCATCTTACCAAAACGGTTAGAGATTAACGCAGGATTATGGGGTCTGCAGAGCGCTGATTGGCCCAACCCGGCTGATCCCCCTTCACACCCAACCCTTCTCGTCCATATGCTTATCCAATTTTATCTTAAAGCTCCCTACAGTTTTAGATCCCACTATAGCACTTGGTAGTCCATTCCACCCATCTACAACTCTGTTACCAAACCAATATTTGCCTATATCTTTTCTGAAACGAAATTTATCTAATTTGAAACCATTGGTACGAGTTTTTTCGCTATCACTGAGCTTTAGTACATTTGTCATGTCCCCTTTGTTAATCCCACTAACCCACTTGAACACCTCTATCATATCCCCTCTAACTCTGCGTCTCTCTAACGAATGTAAACCTAATTTCTTCAACCTTTCTTCATACGGAAGATTTCTAATATTATGGATCATTTTTGTCATTCTACGCTGTACTCTCTCCAATGAATCTATGTCCATTCTGTAATAAGGACACCAAAATTGGACAGCATAATCCATATGGGGTCTCACTAATGACAAGTAAAGTTTTAAGATAACATCAGCAGTTCTGTTACTCACACTCCTAGAGATGAACCCGAGAATCCTGTTTGCCTTATTACGAACGCCTATACACTGTTTTCTAGGCTTCAAATCATTGCTAACAAACACACCTAGATCTTTCTCGCAGTCTGAATTTTCTAATTCTAAATTAGCTAGTTTATATTTAACATTTGTTTGCATCTTCCCTATCTTTAATACCTTGCATTTGTCAATGTTAAACTTCATCTGCCAATTTACTGACCATTCATGTAAGGTATCTAGATCCCTTTGGAGGCACTCTATATCGATATCTGAATCAATTGATCTCCCCATTTTAGTATCGTCTGCGAATTTACTTATCCTACTAGTTATACCTAAATCTAGGTCATTTATGTATATAAGAAACAACAGGGGACCTAATACCGATCCCTGGGGGACACCACTTTTGACTGCTCCCACTCTGACTTGGTACCATTTATGCTGACTCTCTGTTTCCTACCAATTAGCCATGACCTAATCCATCCCAACAACGCCCCACCTATTCCATGTGCCTCAACCTTTCTCATCAATCTCTCATGAGGGACTCTGTCGAAAGCTTTACTGAAATCTAAATATATAATATCGTATGCCTTGTCATTATCTACTGCTTCATATACCTCTGAGAAAAAACTAAGCAAATTAGTAAGGCAAGAACGTCCCTGTGTGAATCCATGCTGAGAAGAATTGATTAAGTTAAATGTTTCTAAGTGGTTTCTCATTTTCCTAGCAATAATTGACTCTAGTAGCTTTCCTATGATTGAAGTGAGACTAATGGGACGGTAATTGGATGCTATTGATTTATCACCTTTTTTGAAAATCGGAACTACATTTGCAAGCTTCCAAGCTTCTGGAACTATACCTGTTTCTAATGAATTGTTAAAAAGAAATGTTAATGGGTAACTTAACTCATCTCTGCATTCTTTTAATACTCTGGCATATACCTCATCGGGACCAGGCGATTTCTGAGGTTTCAGTCTGTCAATTTCCTTAAGCACATCATTTCTACTTATAGTAACCGTACTTAACCTATTTTCTATACTATCTCTATATACCGTATTGACTTCTGGAATCTGTGCCAAATTTTCATCAGTGAAAACGGATAGAAACTGACTATTTAATGTACTGCACATTTCTAAATAATTTTCTGTCATTTCTCCTATCGAAGTTTTAAGGGGGCCTATTTTATCTCTAACTTTAGATTTATATAGCTGGTAAAAAGCCTTAGGGTTATTTTTTGAGTCATTGGCTATCCTGATTTCATAATTTCTTTTGTCTGTCCTTATACATTTTTTAACCTCTCTTGATAGATTCTGATAGTAAGCAAGTAGGTGAATTTCGCCTTTCTTTATTTTTCGATATATTCCTCTCTTTTTTCCTAGAAGGTCTAATAGTCTATTATTCATCCATTTGGGTTGGTTCTGTGTTGATCTAAATTTTCTTTTGGGGATATATTTATTTTGCGCATTGTGGAGTGAAGAAATAAAATTATTATATGTAGCTGTCAAATTATCCTGAGTTAAGACAGGTATCTGAGAGAGAGTATGTTCATTAGCGCACCTGGGTCCACTTAATAGTTTAACCATAGGATCGACTCTTAAGGCTCGTCTTAATCCACCATAATTGGCTTTTCTGAAATCTGGGATAAGTGTCGTATTCTCTTTAGCCTTTCCTGTCCATTGTATGTTAAAATAAATTGATTTATGATCACTATTTCCTAGTTGGTCTCCTATCTCTACATTACCTCTTTCTCTTCTCCCTGTTCTACCTCTTTCTCTTCTCCCTGTTTTACCTCTTTCTCTTCTCCCTGTTTTACCTCTTTCTCTTCTCCCTGTTTTACCTCTTTCTCTTCTCCCTGTGTTACCTCTTCCTCCTCCTCCTTGTTGTCGTCTTCCTCTTCTTAAGGAGTGTGTTATTCTGTTTTGCTGGAACCCCTTTTCCCTCATGCTTAGCCTCATTGTAAGAAGTTCGGCCCATTAGTTTGCGATTTTAAGACCATTCATCAACTGTTTTTTTCTTCAAAAATAAGACCGTTCGTGCCATTTAGGTGTCTATTTTTCATGGAGAGCGATAGCGAGCCTGTAATTTAGAAAGGAACCGGCCTTTGGCCGCGACATCTATCGTCTGAAAAATGGAGAACCCTATCTCGAAGATGGATCTCGGGGGTGTTATTCTAAGTTTAGAGCTAACTAACCCCCTCCCCCCTTATTATACAGGAACCGGTACTTTAAAGAGAATCTGTGAAACCATTATTTCACATAATTCTGAAGATAATCAGGGATGCCATGCAATTGTTGTGACTATCATTCATTAAGGCCTACAGGAAAGGTACCGGTACGGTATATAGGCCTATTGTCTAGGAGTTTCGTAAAATCATGGATTAATTCGGCGTCTCATTAAATTAATTGTTTGTTTACCCGTTAGCGTTTCGGTGTAATGGTAGTCAATGAATTAGTACAGTAGTGATTTTCTCGGACTACTTGTTTCCTATAATGTAATGGTACTATAGAGGATTGGTTACGGTAGTGGCTTGGATGTGTGGCAATCAGAAAAATATGTAGTCAGTATTTGTAATTCTAGAACAACTTCAGTCTATATTCTGGCATTATATGAACTTCATGCACATAATAATCCAGCTAGCTCTCACAAACACCACCTCCTCCTATTAATTTCACTACGGTACACTTAAGAAACACACCAGTACTTCTTTCCAACACAACTAAATTACGGTACCTCTAACGTACGGTACCTTGATTTTGACTGTCTATCACTTTCAAACTTGGGAGAGACACTGGCTACAGAGAGCTTTGCCCTTTGTCTCATTCACATACACACACACACACGAACACATACACATACACACACAACTGCTGCTATGTTTAGATGCGATGTGAGGATGTTACGCCGTGTCAAGTTACCTATCGATCACCTACAGAATGGAGATGACCTAGTTCTCGTCAATGCTAGCGGCTCCTGACCTTGGCAAGTCGCTCTAAGTGGAATTATAAACGGAAAGTATTCTAATAATCAGTTCGATGATGTCCCCAGGATGTGCTTAGGCCTAAGTGGGTACCGTACCGTAAATGTTATTTTGAGTTTACTTAGGCTATTCATTTTTTTATTATTATTATCTTAGTGTTTTCCCTAGGCCGCCATCAAGCTTAAACAAAAATCAAGATCTCAAGAAAACTATCCCGGCCAAAGACCGATCGTTCCTCCTATATTGCCGGTTTGCTATCACTCGCCAGGAAAAAAATATATAATATATAGCCTATATATTTGTTTGTTTTGTTTCTATATTCCAACTACACCCTCTCGGGCATAGGCTAGGCTGAGAGCCTGTATATTCAACTGTTATGAACGGTGAAGCCCGCGAGGTCTCGTTCCAGTCTAAGGGGTGAGACATGTGAAGCACTTTTAGCTGCAACCAGCCCCTGCCATTGTGCCTTGCACTGATACTAGGTACAGCACAAATTCCATCCCAATATCTTCCCATTAAAATATCGGAATTTGAACCTGGGTCCATTGGATTACCAGTCCAGTGGCAAGACCACTCCACCACACCTCCCCTATATACCGGTACGGTACACCTAAATGACACTAATGGTCTTAAAATTGACAAAGAATTTGGGTGAAAGGACTTTAATTAAACCGCCAAACTAAAGGAGCGAACGTCTTTCTCTTTTCCAGCATGTGGAGATTGTTATCAGTAGGCCTATTTCTTTATATATAAATTTATTTAATTGTATTTGTTTATTTTCTTAAGTTTACTTACTAGACCTCAATCAAGCTAAACAAATTAATACCGGTACCCCCAAGACGCCCTTAAGATTAATGTGTGCATTTTTTAGGTGGATAAATCCCCCGGCCGATGGCTGCTTCCTCCTCAATTGCCGACTTGCGAGTTTCTACAGTTGGAGCTGTAGACATCGACATTTAACAGAATTACGAGCTAAAATACGGTCGTAGTACATTCATAAATACAGTACATAAAACCCAATTCAACATACCCTTTAGCCATCAGAAACTTGCATTATTATTGTATTTCTGTTTAATATCGATGTTTAAGGCTCCAACTTCCTTATAGAATGAAACTCGCAAATGGTCAATTGTAGGCTTGCTATCGCTTGCCATGAATTTTTTTACATCTAAATGGTACGAAAGGTCTAAAAATTGCCCAACTACTGGGCGGAATGTCTTAACATATCAAAACTAATGGGGCTAAACATAAGGGAGAAGGGGGTCCAGAGATCCCCTCTCCGTATCGTTTTCCTCTGGATACAAACCTAGAGTGTTTATCAATTTCCTGCAATCACTGGACATAAACAATAAGTACCGGTACCGTAATTTCGCGAAATCCTAACATGAAGAGATTTTCTGTGCTCATTGATGTTGACAGCGATTTCATGATCCATTACATTTTTCTTCTTTGTGTTTATCGGTCAGTTTACATATAAGTTTAATAATGTCAGTGTAGGCCTATAATGGCTATATTCTGCCAGCACTAAGCTATTATACACAGCTTATGAAGGGTTTCTAGCAATTAAAGGGGTAAATTCCATCTCAATTTACCTTTGGACTCCACGAAGATTGCCGAATAATAATAATAATCAGAATATTTAAAAAAGGGGCCACATTACTGAAAGAGTTATTACTACGATCGTCTATATAATATTTTCGATTGTCTGTGTGTGTGTCTGTTCTTAATAGGCGGCCGCAGTTTTGGACCTGGGGAGCTGAAACTTTGCATGTGGGTGTCAATTGACCTGGGTCAGGTCATAGAGGGGGCGATGCCACGATCGGAGGTCGTTTCGAGGCCGAAATTGAAAAAAAAAATGAAAAAATTTGAAAAAATGGCCGTTTGGGGCAGAAGGAGGCCTCCGATCGAAAAGGTGTATGGAACGAAAGTTGTTCGCAGCCCCCAAAATGGGGATACGGATGAGGTCAGATCCAAAATCGGAGGTCATTTAGCGGCCAAAATCGAGGTCGCCGTTTAATGAGGCACAGGGAGGTCGAGGCCGGTGATTATGGTAGTAGTAGTATTGTGATGATTGTGGTAGTAGTGATTGATGATGGTGATTATGTAGTAGTAGTGATGATGGTGATTATAGTGATTAACCCGGGCAACGCCGGGTACCCCTGCTAGTCATATATAACACTGACCAATAATTCTATAACGTCTCGCTCTATTCTTATATAGGCCTAATCATATATTTGTTTTCCATACCGGTACCGGTATACGGTAATTCCATATCTTCTCGCTCTAATCCATTATGTTCATATACAGTTTTAAATAATTTCGTATCTACTTGCACTTTTCCTTTATAGGCCTTTTCATGTGTCCAATAATTCCATATCTTCTCGCTCAATTCCAATATTTTCAAGTTTCCATTAATTTCAGATCATCTCTATTACCGTACATTATTTTCATGTTTCCATTAATTCCATATCGTCTCGCTCTATTCCATTTTGTTCAAGAGTTTCCAATAATTCCATATCATCTCTCTTTGTTCCTGCATTGTTCATATTTGTTTTCCAATAATTCCATACCGTACCGTCTCGCTCTATTCCATTAGTTTCATGAGGTTCCCATAATTCCATATCGTCTTGCTAAATTCCTGCATTTTCACATTTGTTCCCAATAATTCCATACCTTCTCGCTATTTGTCCAATAATTCCGTATAGTTTCGCTCAATTTCAGTATTTTCATGTTTTCCTTCTTTCTTTCTGTGCTCGGCTATTTTTCTGCCAGCATCGTACGTTTTTCGAGATAAGGCCAGGAAATATTTGTCCGGCTCTCGCTTTATGCGATCTCGGGATACTTAATCTTGAGAGAGATACTTACATATATACACTGGCCACACAGATCTTACGATCCCTGCGAGGTGACCAGGACTTAATCCTAATAGAGATAGCAACCCTAAGAGAAAGTGGAAGGAAAGGAAAGGATAGCAAAGATGAAGGCTCTCTCCCCACCCTCCGGCAATGTGCCGTACATGAAAATAGTTAGAAGTGAATAACCTTGCAGGGCTTGGAAATCGCCTGAAGGAATTTGTAGTATAGTTAGAAATGGAAAGGAAAAGGCATGCACACCTTCACTTTTGTTTTTGTATTTATATACATATATACACATACATATACACATATACATATATACCGGTATAAATATATACACATATACATACATACATCTACACATACATACATATTTTATTTTTTTCCTGCTCTCTTCAACTGAAAAAGTGTTCATTTCCGCCAGGTTCTCTTATCAGTGATCACCTTCTACTGCAGACCAACTTTTCTGTGATATGTGTCTAACCTTTTTTTAAATGTGTATATCGAGTCACTGTCAAAAACTTAATTAGGGAGCTTATTCCACTCATTAATAATACTGTGGGTGAAGAAATTTTTAGTTATGTCTAGGTTCGCTTTCCTGCCTGTTAGTTTTAATTTGTTTCCTCTTGTGGAACCTTCTTTGGCTATCTTAAATAGATTATTAGAATTTACGTTACCGTACTAAAGCCTTTTAGTATCTTAAAACACTATCAGCTATCCCCTTATTCTCCGTTTCTTAAGCGAAAACAGGTAGAGTTCTCTTAATCTCTCATTGTATGGTTTATTTCTAAGGGAAGGGATTAACTTTGTTACTCTACGCTGAACGGATTCTAGTTCTCTATGTCTTTTATTAAGTAGGGAGACCAAAACTGCACAGCATACTCCAGATGTGGCCTCCCAATACTTTTTATATAATGGTACAACGTATGTCTTTACTATGACAATGAAAATTTCTTTTAATGAAACCTAGTACCGGTACTCTATTTGATTTGTTAGATGCTGCGGTGCATTGGCGTGTAGATTTTAGATTTTCATTTCACTCCTAGGACTTTTATTTGTGATACACTCTTTATCTTTTCTCCATTCATATGGTATTCGTATTTGTTGTTTCGGGCATTTGTTTACGTTAAAGGGCATCTGCCAATTTTCTGACCACTCTGATATCTTTTTTAAATCTGATTGCAGGCTACTTCTATCGCTTTCTGATATTATTGCATTTCCTTTATTGGTGTCATCGGCGAATTTGGAAATTATGTTATTGATGCCGTTGTCTAAATCATTAATATATATTATGAATAATAATGGGCCCAGAACTGAACCCTGTGGGACTCCACTAGTCACCGGGGGGGGGGGGGGGGAGAGAGAGAGAGAGAGAGAGAGAGAGAGAGAGAGAGAAACTTACATGGTTAGCCTATATTTACATTTTCACCTGGCTAATATATATATATATATATATATATATATATATATATATATATATATATATATATATATATATATATATACCGGTATATAATATATCTTATGTTCATAACACTTCATTATTATGTTCCTTCCAACAACCAACTATACTCCTAAAATCGATTAATGAAATTTACAAACACATGTGGCAGTCCGTGGATTCGAATCCAGGATGCTCACACCGAAAATCAACACCTTATGCATCGCACCACGAAGACAGTTAAAAGAATGGTTGATACTGCCTACGATTTATTATGCAACTTCGAATCCTGCATATCAATCTAAGCATGTACACACATCCCAACTGCAACTCACGTAGGCTATGCATATGTGAATGGAAAGAGCAATTAATGGGGCCTTAACCACTAGGGAAGTCCTCTCGATATATTAGTTATATCTATTGTATATTTTAAGCTAGCGTAATTTGATTTGAGTACGGTATCATATGAGTAAATCATATTTCAATGTTTCATTTACTTGAAGGGTATTAGTAACACTTAAACTGATTACGGGTTTTCTACATCGCTAAAAAAAAATTGTTATTAATCTTTCTCTCCCTCTCTCTTTGGCTTGTATCCATTCGGTCCCATTCAGCCTACTGTTTTAAGATGTTTACCCCAATCCAGATGTCAATATTTTCCTGGCGAGCGGTAGCGAGCCGGCAGATTACATTTTTGTTTTGACAGCAAGCTAAATTTGTATATTTTTCGATAGAAAAATGTCTCCGGCGATGCAGGATTTTTCCATACAATGCTGGCTCGCTGTCGCTCGCCAGGAAGAAATCGACACCTGGATGAGGATAAACGTCTTAAAACAGTTGGCTGAATGGGGCCGAATGGATACAAACCAGGGAAAGAGAGAAAAGGAGGGAAAGAAACAAAAAACGGTGACCCCCCTTAACATAACTAGTATATTATATATTTAAATGGACTTTAGCCTATGCATTAACGGTATTTAAAAACTGAATTATGTGTTGGTCGCAGTGCCGATACCGTCGTAACCGTACTGTGGTTTGTGCCGATACATGAATACCGGTACGGTACCCCTTTTATGGCACTGATGATTGGAAGTACGAACCTCCGAATCGTTTGGAATATATATATACCGGTATATATAATATATATGTATATATATATATATATATATATATATATATATATATATACCGGTATATATATATATATATATATATATATCCATTCTTACCCACTTTCTTTCACTAAACTCAGTGAATGTAAGAAGTTTAACAAGTTTCTGGACATTCTTAACTTTTCGCTTTAGTTTGCAAGAGAGTTTCCGGCTGATCAAGTTGCAGCAAAGAGTCTCCGTTGATCAAGTTGTTGCAAGGCTAAGTTTACTCACGGTTGAATTAATCTCTTTGGGGAGGCTAACTTCAAGGAGAGAGAGAGAGAGAGAGAGAATGTATGAGAGTGGGTGATAGTGTGAAAGCGAAAGAGTACCGTATGGATTACCGGTATGCAAATTATCAATAGACACTGATAGCCTAGAACATAAACTAACGGCTGTCTTACTCCTAACCTACCGGTACTTAATCTACCAGGTAGCGTACGGTACTTACCCAAACCTAACCTAACCTACTTAATTTACCATAACCTATTAAAACAACCCTAACGTTTGTACTTTATCTATCGATTCCTAACATTATTTTTATAGATTAGCCTAATCTTGTGACATTTTTACAATAGAAGAACCAAGTTTTATAAGCTATATATATACCGGTATATACTGTATTATAGGCTATATACCGTATATATACGGTGTATATATATATACCGGTATATATATATATATATACAGTATATATAAACTTTTTAAAATCTCTAAACGAACTGGACTAAGCATAAAGGAGAAGGGAATCTAGTAAACAAAAAAAATTAAAAGGCCGACTGACATCAACGTTCGTCCCATATATTTTGTCATTAATCAATTTAGTATCGTACAACATGAGTACGGTAAATACATAAAGGATAGGCATCTTATTATCTTATATTCAATATTTGCCTAGGTAAAAATGACCGAATAATTGAGTAGGCCTAGTGACAATTAGAAAGTAAGCTCCACCAATATGGTCTTAAGGGAAGTTTTTAGTTTGTTCCCTAGACCTCCATCAAGCTTATAATTACACCCCTATGCCCTCTTTCAAGATAAATGTGAAAAAATTTCGGTAGAAAATTGTCACGGCCAATGGCCGGTTCCTTGAATTACAGGCTCACTATAGCTTGCCATGAAATAATCGACACCTTACTGGCACAAAAGGTCTTAACATTTACATAAATTGGGCGAAAGTTCCTAAAATCGCCAAACTAATGGGGCTAACGTCTTAAAATCTCAAAAGCAATAGGGCTAAGCATGACTGAGAAAGGGGTACAGAAAAAAATACCTCAATTAGACTTATTTTTATCCATGCCAGTAGCCTGCTAAGATACAGTAGGTAGAAATACGGTACATATGGGGAAGGGGGGGGGGGGGGGGTAGGCCAACATTATACAATTCATTTGTTAATTAACCCTCTGAGGATTATAGTTTTTTTAATAGTTTATTCTGGCTATTATTTGATTATTTTATTCACCTTAAGAAGGATCTATGCGAGACATAGGCCTAATTGAGTTCAATTTGGATCCTGAAATTCCTAGAGGTCCTTCCTAAGCTGAAATCAGTCTTCTAACATACTCAGATTATAAGAACAGAATGAGTCATTCATTGCTAAAAGGGTTAAATATAGAACACGATTGCAACAAATATGGTACGGTACCGGTACACATTAGTTTGCAATAGTTTAGTGTCCGATCAGGTGAAGATATAGAGGGATAAGCCTTTACAACAGCACCTCGTACCGTATCTACTTTTTGTTTTTGAAGAATACCCAGTAGGCCTATTTGAGAGGGGAGAAGGGGTGTTGGAGAGAGAGGAAACTGTTGGAGTGGCTTTGTTATGTGTGTTATTTGTCTGTATACGTCGTCGGGGTGTCCACTGACTACCAGTATGTGCGAGCATGTGAAACACGCTAAGACATACTATCACACCAACTAAATATGTCCGCCATGGATTGGTGATGAAAATCACTTGCATAGCATACAGATACATAGGCCTACGATTTTGACAGATTTATGCATTATTTTGAAATCCTCCCATTAGCCACATAGGCCGAGTCAGTGTTTTCCCCCAATCAATGTTCACGGTCTCAGGTTCAACCAAAAACATTTCCCCGAAGTACTTGTGTAAGCGAGTGTACAGTCGCAGTCATAAATACTTTGACATCTAATTACAAACAAAATAACTAGACTACGAGCGTTAATTTGTGAAGCCCACTAATTTTATAGGCCTATATATGGCTCCAGCAGTTTCAAAATAGTTCGCCAGTGTAACATAAGTGTATCAAACGAAAGCAGAGTCCATTATTGTTAGTCTTTATTATTGTATAGTCCTATATAAAGACAATAATGCGAGTTATAGTTCAATACGTTACCGTACCGTACGGTACGTACGGTAATTTGAAAGTGGTAAAATGGACAAAACAATGCGATTCCATGTTCATTTTCTTGTATTCTTTCACACACTCATTCAAGTTTAGGCCATCATGAAGGGGGATTTTGATAATTTATAAAACTAGTCTACCGAATGATAAAACAAGAGTACGATGATTCGGGTTTGCAGTTTATGATCTGGCTCTCACGTGGCACAGAACTCGCGTTGGCCAATATCAATCTGCATACCGAAGTTCACCTCAATATCTCAATAATACGGTGACAAATCACAACAGTCTTATCCATCAACTCTGACCCTCAATAAGAGTAAGGTCAACCGTCAGTCAAGCTGGTAAACAAGAGACTTTTCCAAACCAGTTCTAAAATTAAGTCTCTTGTGAATAGTCATTATTTTTACAATACCATTAGGCCTATTTACAATGTTAAAGTTACAGTATGCTGGACATAGTTTCATAACTTTCATTATGCCCCTGGAAGTGATTAAGTGGCCAAAACAATACAAATTTACACATATTTTTCTGTACCGGTACGGTATTTCTTATCTCTCAATTCAGTCTTGAAATAACAGGCTTGTCACCCTGCAATGATTTAAAGTCCCTTAGTTTTACCGGCCATAGTAACACCAACAATCAATCAATGGACGCCGTGACAGTGCATAGCAGCACTCACCCTCCGACTCCACTCCAGCCCCTCACCCTAATTAATCTAGCCTCCCGGCATACACAACCACGGATGAAAAATATGAAAGAGGATTCTTAAAAGTCATTCGTACTCATAGACCTGCGTTCCGCCGCAAATGAAGAACATAATACTGAAAGGTCGAAGAGGAGGCAGCGTTTTTCTTGGAATCTTGAGGCTGCTATTTTTATACTAATTCCACTACTAAGTCTTGACCAAATTACTCTTCATTATGAAGATTACGAGCCCCGAGCTAATAACCTGGTGGGCAGCATTCATTTCATCCCTTAATCGGTCCAATAATAACTGCTGTGTAACTCACGGGGCAAGGCTAATTAAAATGGAATCAGTACCGTAGTGGACTATTTGGAGAGAGAGAGAGAGAGAGAGAGAGAGACTTGTGATTAGGCTGTCGACTAGTTTCGCAGCCTAATTCTACACGTAACACGTGTTTGTTTACTTTATTGTTTAAGAAATTACAACCCCAAAGCCAAACCCAACTTTTCCAATAGATTCTCCTTTACCTAGTAGCATTATATAGGAATAGTCAGCATAAATTATAAGTTTTTCAAATAACAAAATAAAAACTAAAATGACTAGTATTTAATGCAATAATGTAACATCAGTAGTGCCCTATCTCAACAGACACATTATTTTGCAGTTACCGGTATCAGATCAGATGAAGGTATTGAGGGATAAGCCTTTACAACGGCACTTCGTAGGCTATCTACATTCTACTTTTCCTATTGTTCTATCTACATTATCCACTCCGTGATTATGTATGGAAGGTAAAATAGTAGGACTGAGTTAGGAGTGTTCGGTGCCGGTACCTTCGTATATACAGTAGTCACTAATTTATACAATCAGTTTACGGTTTAATAACCATTTTTGTCAGTTATTGTACCATATTACTACCATACATATCGCGGAGCGGTTTAAATTCATGTGGGCAACTGTACATGTCTGAACTTGGATGGAGGTTAATATGTTGAAGACCAAGGAACGGAGTGGACATTGACATCCTCGATGTTAATCTAATGTTTTCTCGTTTTACAGACATACGTATGCCCTTAATTAACCGTTTTGTCCCTACAAAGAGTTTCAATAACCTTTCTTGTCCTCCATGGCCTGTCAGACCCCCTATATTATTAAAAAATACCAGACAAAACTTTTGGACAAATTATAAAAAAACTCTTACACAGTTTGGTCGTAACTCTAACCAGGCTAAGGACGCCCTGGATCAGTTTTTAGATATTAATTATCAGTACAAAAATTATTCCATCCATAGTCAGTCCAGGTATGAGGCTTCACTGATTGACAATCTCACAACCAACTCCAAAATATTCCATTCCTATATCCGGAAAAAGAAGGTAGGTAGACCCAGTATTGGCCCACTCAAGTCTTCCACAGGTAACATCATTCACGATGCAGGGGCTATGGCTGAGCTGTTTGTGTCCTCCTTTGCCAGTGTTTTTCCAACATCTGCTCTCACCTCCCCTGCCTCACATCAGGTAACAGACAGTATAATTCCAGATATCAATATTAATCTTAATGATGTCATATCTGTTCTCAACAAACTTGATACGTCCTCATCGATGGGTCCAGACGGTATCCACGCCCACCTCCTCAAATCCTGTGTCTATACCCTTGCATATCCTCTTTTGTTGATATACCGTGCCTCATTAGTCTCTGGAAGCCTCCCTTCAGCTTGGAAGAATTCCTCAGTTATACCCATTTTTAAAAAGGGTTCTCGCTACAATCCACTAATGTATAGACCAATCTCTCTAACTTCCATTTGTTCAAAGTCCTTGGTACGTATTATAACTAAATTTATTTATGAATATCTTGACTAACAATCTTCTCAATAAGGACCAATTTGGATTCAAACCAGGCAGATCATCCGAGGACCAACTCCTTCTTACTTACAAGGACATCACCAAATGGATGGACCAAGGATATAATGTTGACTTGATCCTGTTTGACTATTCCAAGGCCTTTGACGTAGTTAATCATGACATTCTGATCACCAAACTTTATAGCCTGGGAATTAGGGGTAAGGTACTGGACTGGATTAGAGACTTTCTCCATAACCGTATTATGCATGTCAAAGTAAATAATAATTTTAGTTCTTTCAGGGATGTGCTTAGCGGAGTCCCTCAAGGCTCTGTATCAAGTTTCCTTGGTCCCCTGCTTTTCCTCATATTTATCAATTATATTACCGTACTCGTAATATTAACTCTTCTACCAAAATGTATGCTGATGATCTGAAACTGTATGTAAAAATCAAATAGGATAACCTCTTAAATTTTCTTAATTGTTTGTTTGCTTGCCAGTCTGATATAAACGTTCTTGCTAAGGTCTCTAAATCCTGGGGCCTAACGATGAACCCAGATAAATGTGTCTACCTAAGATTTTGTAGGAAAGAAATTGATTGGGATGACCTGGGTCATTCTGGCAGATATTATCTTAACAACTCCTTAATCCCTATTAGAGACTCTGCATCCGATCTTTTAATCGATTCCTCCCTCAAGTTTCATACACACATCTCTAATATTGTCCACAAGGCTGGAGGACTCGCCCATAGTATCCTTAGGTCAACTGTCAAACCGGGATGCCTCCTTTATGATGCCACTATTTATTTCCCATATTAGAATATTCTTCCTCTCTGTGGAACCTTGGGTATTTGGGGGACCTAAGACTACTGGAGTCTGTTCAGAGACGCTGGACTAAATCTATTGGGAGTCTCGAGAATCTTGATTATAGTGAAAGATTGAGGATATTAAACCTATTTTCCATTAAGGGTAGACTTCTTAGGCATGACATAATTAAGTACTGTCAAATATTTCACAGTCTCTGCTCAATTACTCCTGAGGGTGTTTTTGATCGTCCCCAATATTTTGCAACCAGGGGTCACCCATATATAATTGCTCACTCGAGATGCCAGCTTGAAATAAGAACAATATTTTTTAATCTTCGATATGTGTCTCTGTGGAACTCTCTGCCCACAGATTTGGCATCCCTGACTAACCTGTTATCTTTCAAGGCTGCCCTTTCCGACTATCTTGCAGGAGTCTTATATGAATATTC
The DNA here is from genome assembly GCA_032716605.1 of Paralithodes platypus. Classification (NCBI taxonomy): domain Eukaryota; kingdom Metazoa; phylum Arthropoda; class Malacostraca; order Decapoda; family Lithodidae; genus Paralithodes; species Paralithodes platypus. The sequence continues at coordinate 42,486,897 of CM064527.1, read as the reverse complement.
ATGATTTTTGTTCTCGATGTCACACCTGGCCTCCTCAACCACTTATACTTAGGCCTATACCTTGTTTGTTAACTTAGCTGCTTATGATTCACTTTCCAGTCCATAGATCTCTATACTTTCCTGTTTTTGCTACAAACTATAAACTATCTTTGGGCTGGCGCATCAGCAGTGTGTGGCTTCCGTGGACCCGGACCTACTGCTTAGCTCTGGGGTCTGGGAAGCCCACCAGGTAAGAATACCAGGTAAGAGAGAAAACTTTAAATCACCCGGGTTTGTAAATATTGCACTTTATATCTACCCGTACTAGTTTCGTAATCATTGCGTGCGATTTCAGTGGGGAAAATATTACCGAAACTACAACTATTTTTCCTTTTTTTTTTTTTTTTTTAATTATTGGTTTTAGGTAATTTTTATTATTATACAGTACCGGTAGTTGAAGTTAGTTATAAACCCCGGAAAATTTGTTCACCATTACCCAACGGTCTTAAAACACTTAAGATAGGCCTGTCATTTTCAGAGTAAAAAAGAAAAAAAAAATTGGATAGCCTAGGCCTACAGGATGGGTTGAGGGGACATTGCCCCCTCACCGAATCATGCAATATATAGCGTAAGAAGTATATCGATAGTGGAGTAAATATACGGAGAAATAAAATATATATTTTCTCAACCTGGATTAAATTTAAATGTTTTTGCTCCATTAGCCTATAGTTTTGAAAAGCGGAATTAACGTGTTTAAATTTTATTGATAGGCCTAACCATAATTGAACATATTTACGTAAATCTTGGATAGCTCTAAGAAGAACGTGAATATGAAAACTAGGCTATATTACCGGTACCTCATCGTTATGTTATATAAATACAAATATATAATGCATGGTGAAAACCATGGTGCATAAAACATTGTATATCAATAACACGGAGGTTCGTTAAGGAAGAATAGGGATCAGACATTCTGATAATAAAAATGTGAAATTAAAAATATAGCCTAAACTGTTGAAATGCGAAAGCTTAGCCTAGGCCTACCCAAAACCAATATCGGTACTTCACATTTAGATCACACGCATCCAATCAACTATGAAGTTACTAATGATGAATTCCTAGATTATAATGAATAAACTTCGTAAATTATGGGTTGATAATTACGAACAGAGCAGCCCCAGATGTAAAATTAAAGTGTAGATAAATGTTGAACAATTAATAGAATACAATAAGCAAAATGGATGATTTTAAAGTCGAAATTAACTAGCCTAAGTTGTTACCAACTTACCCATGAATATCAGCTTAGACAAACTTTTAAAGAATAGCTGCATAGGCCTACTAATAAAAGACTTACACATGCGTTTTCAGAATAGGCTAGTTTTGTATTTTCAATTTGGTTTTCAAAGTTGAGCAAATCTTAAATAGCCTAAAGAGATACTTTGGGCCTAGGCTAATCTTTCTAATATTCTGCGTAATTCGAAAAATTAAACTTCGTGGGATAGGCTATGCATATATTATTGTCTCTTCAATTAGCCTAGGAAGTTTCTACTTTACGAATTGCTTTTTGCGGTATTCCCGAATCCCAAGTAAGGTAGGCTACAGTAGGCGGTAGCATTCAAGGAGGCTACTGCAGGACTCTTCTTCTTGTTCTTCTTACCTCTGACCGGGTATAGGCTATCCTAGCCTATACCCCTTTGAAAGGACATTAGCCTAACCTAACCTATCCTAGTATTATAGGTGGGGGCTGCCGCCCCCACACCCCCGCTTTGACTTAGATTTTTGGTGTATTTGTCTGTGAAGTGGGTATTTTTCAATGTGTTGATAACGAAAATCCTCCATGCGGACTATATGGAGAAAAATATGGCGAATCTATTGGTGCCTATTTTCCCTAATAAATTGTTTCTCATAACGTCACACTAGGCCTATTGTCCTTGAATATTATCCAGTAGGCTACCAAAAAGGAAAATCCATAAGGTAGAAGCTCCGTAATTTAGGAAGGGATAATTATTACCTACTTTAACTGTCTTGGTGGTGTAATGGTTAAGGTGTCTAAAAAATCTGTGTGTGATAACCTGGGTTCGAATCCTGGTGGATCACATACCGGTATATGCTTTTATTAATTTCATTGGAGGTGTTTGGTGTTGTGGTGAAATTAATTAAAAAAAAGTAGACTATCGAATTTAAAGCAAGGTTAAGTTTGCTTTATGGCACATTAGCCTATAGGCCTAACCTAAAGCTAAACAAAATTAAAATCATAGCCTATACATTTTCGCTCACAACATGAGTGTTATTCATAAATAATTATATTTACCAACCTTGGGCTGAATAGCCTATTACGAAAAATAACGGAACAAAAAATAAAGTAGTGTTATTCTTCGCCAACAAATCTGAAGTGCTAAAATTGCAAAGTTGAACTCACCCCTCAAGAAGACGAGGAGTTGCAGAAGACAGAGTAATAGTCCTCGTATTCCCGACATAGTCACTAGCACCTAAAATTATCAACTTAGGCCTATCACGGATCAATATTCTTTAAACACAATATCACAAAATGAATCGCAAACTAGCATTACGATCATTCTTCCAGTAAAATGGCTCTAAGAGAGTAATTTAAGCCATCTATTAGGATTAAACATTGTCACGCACTAGCAAATTATCTGAATAGACAAGGGAATGAGTTAGTATAGTTTCAAGATTTTCAACTTGGGTGTTCGCGCTCCACAAACGAAGGCTCTCGCGAGGTGACTAAGAGCGGCCAGCAGCACATCTACCCTCTCCACCGTCCAAAGACACACTGGCTGACTATTCGCTCAGCTGCTGCCTGGCAGGCTGGCAGCCATCAGCTCTCTCCCCGAAGCGCTGGCCACTCAACCTCCTCTCCCACTTACCTTCACTACTTTTCACTTTATTTCGTCACTTTTGCAAAACAGTGGATAGCGCCGATAGCGAAAAGAGGGAAAACAGAAAGATTATGCAGGAATGATATGGGAGCGAGCGAAAAAGCTGTGACCAGTAACGTATGTACGAACCTACAGACATATAAATTATGCTGTGGAAGTGCAATAGATGGCGCTGGCGTCCAGTCTCGCTTGCTTACTTGCAGTCGCTCTCAATAGTTGGGTCAAATCTCCACAATATTTTCTGTATAATGTCTACAAAATAATTATAGGTGAAGTAATGTAAGCTGTACACGACATTTGAGTGTACTGTGCTGTACATCTGGGGTTAAATATGTATAAGGTCATGTTTGTGCAGGCCTATCCAAAGCGTGAATGAAGGATTGCATTAACGATTGTACCAGTGCAACAGATATGGTTCGACATTTGCCCACCCCCCCCCTCCCCCATTAGGACGATACAAAAGTGTTTGTATGTAATTGAGTGACTTCCCTTGTAAAATCAACAGCAAGACGATTAGATAACATAATAAATAGCCGATGTTGAGATTGACGTCATAGTCAGACTTTTCCTTACATTTAACCTTTCACGTAAAAACATACGCTCAGGTTATTGACTGATTGACTGTGTGGGTGAATAATAGTAGGTGTTGCTGCTGCCATGGTGTGTAGGCTACAGTTGTGGGGTCTAATGATAAGCACAAGACTGAACAATAACTAGTGTCAGTCAGTCAGTCAGTAGCCAGCCCTTGTGGTCCGTATTCTTAAGGGGGGATGGTTCACTTTGTGTATTCACAAATGTGCATGTATTCATTATGTTTCTAGTTTCCTCCCTAGACCTCCATCAAATTAAAAAAAAAAAAACATCCATTAGATCCCCCTTCTAGAATAAATTGTACATTTTTCGGTAGAAAACATTTCCCGGCCGAAAGCCGGTTCTTCCAACATTACATGCTCACTATCGTTCGCCAGGGAAAAAATCGACACCTAAATAGCACGAAAGGTCTAAATATTGACGAAGAAATGGGGCGAAAGGCCTTAAAATCGACTATCTAATGGGGCAAACATCTTAACATCTGAAAACTAATGGGGCTAAACATGAGGGAGAAACTGGTCCAGAAAACCGGCCCACCGTGAAACCGTACTCCTTAACCCATTCTGTACCGGCCACGTCTTTATGATTTAATTCTGGCTATATTTAGGCGATTTTGTGCAGTTTAAGAAGGATGTGTGGTAATGAAAAGGGTTTAAGTGAGATGGTTCAAAGCCTGTTTATTGCTGGAGGCCCTTTTTTTAACTGCATACAATCGTCTAATAGTAGCAAAATTAAAGTTAAAGAGACGTTACCGCTACCGAAGGGGTTAATAAACGAAATGAGACCAGATAAATTGCTAGCTTTTAAAACTTGGGAGATTCCAAGTTATCCTTCATAAATAAACACCCAGTTCCAATATTTTCGTTCATTGTGGGCTGAATGACATCCACCCCACACGTCTAAGAATACGGCTGTTGGAGCTCCCACAAGGGGTATAGGGAGGATCAGCAAGAGACACAAGAAAGTAAAAGGAGGTGAGAGGGGAAGAACACACATAACAGTTCGCCCACAAAAAGCCAGCAAACAAGCATTCAGAAGCACAGTAATTGGGTCTTGTAGCTAATGCAGTTTTTGTTGTTGTTGTTGTTGTTGTTGTTGTTGTTGTTGTTGCTTATGCAGTTTATCTGTATAGTTCGCCCGTTTATCACTTAAGGGGAGAGGGGTCGTTTTTCTGGTCCCCTATCTTCCTCGTATTTAGCCCCATTAGTTTGGAAATTGTAAGACGTTTGGCCCATTAGTTTGCGATTTTAACACCTTTAGCTCCATTTCGTTGTCAATTTTAAGATCCATCGTGCCATTTAGGTATCGATTTTTTCATGGCGAGCGATAGCGAGCCTGTAATTATAAGACGAACCGGCATTCGGCCGGCATATTTTTCTACCGAAAAATTTACAATTTTATCTTGAGGGGGGATCTAGGGATGTTTTCTAAGTTTGAGGGAGGTTTAGCGAGGAAACTAAAACAAACAAATAGATAAATTAATAGAGCCCCCCTCCAAAAAAAAAAAAAAAACACTAAAAAAACTCGAGAGATTGTCCAGACATTCTTGACCCCGACTGTACAATAAATTGGTTAATGTTGAGTGGTACTTGAAAAGTAGACAGAATGGATAAAAAACACCATCTGAGGAAGAGCACTTTATTGACAACGTTTCGCAGATAGCTTCATCAGGTCACTAATGAAGCTATCTGCGAAACGTTGTCAATAAAGTGCTCTTCCTCAGATGGTGTTTTTTATCCAAATTGGTTAATGTTCAGATGTGTTAACCCTTTCAGAATGATGACGCATTTATAAATATTATTCTGGCTAACTTCACACGATGTAAAACAGTTTAAAAAGAACCGATGGGAATAATATATATATCCCCGTCTTTTAAATGTAATTCAAGCTATATTTAGACGATTTTGTGCAGCTTAAGAAGGATATATGTAAGTGATGAGGGCTAAGTGAGATAGTGCAAAGCCTCTTAATTGCTGGAAGCATCTTTCTAAACTGAATACAATCGTATAAAAGTAGCCAGAAATAATAAAAGACGTCGCCGGTACAGAAGGGTTTAATACTATCTCAGTTAGTCCTCTGGTTCCCTCAAACACTTCCTAAGCTGAATAACATCGCTTTGTGACACGTATCGTTTAGACTGAAAGGGTTGAAATTGTCCCCAGCCAACTCGATCAATAGACCATTCGGAATGAATGTAAACATCATATGAGAAGGAACACTTTATTGACAACGTTTCGCATATAGCTTCATTGGCCTGATGAAACTATATGCGAAACGTTGTCAATAAAGTGATCCTCCTCATATGGTGTGTATATTCATTCTGTCAACTTTCCTGAGTTTATTAATATCAATAGACCATTTCAACCAGCAATTCTCAACTAATGCCAAATCAAACAGAGCCAACTAAACCATTATTAATTGGCAGTCCTACCATAACTTAACCTTAACTTAACATTATTGGTTGAGCTGACACTGGTTGAGAACTACTGTTTGGTTTACTGGTTGAGTCGTCTGGCCACGTGTTAGCTCTTTCAGGATGCGAGCATGCTTTCTTCACTTTAATCTGGCTAACATTAGGTGATATTCTTCAGTTTTGAAAATTCTATAGGAATAAAGTGGGAAAATGTATCTCCACTGTCTTCGTAGCACAATGGATAAATGCACTGAATTTCGGTGTGAGCATCCTAGGTTCGAATCCCTGGACTGCCACATGTATTTGTTGATTTCATTAATTGAGTTTAGGAGTAAAGTCGGTTGGTGGAGGTAACATAATAATGATCCATCTGACTTCTAAAATGCCTTCCTAATCTGCGTAAAATCGTCTAATGATAACCAAAATGTATTGAAGAACGTGTTTTAACACATTCTGGGTAAAAGTGACCTTTACAGTAGCTAAGCAATTATGCATGTGTAGGCTATAAAAGCGCGGATATTAAACGTTAGATGACCCGACGTTTTGGAGAAAGTTTGCATGCACGCGCGTGTGTGTGTGTTTTGCTAATAAATATTGAGGATTTTGCTAATTTTGAACCTATACGAGTAATTTATCATACGTTTGCCCTCTTGACTGAAAATGCTCGTTTCCTAAGACCCGCTATAAATGCCTCCCAGATCTACCTTTAAAAAAAAAAAAAAAAAAAAAAAAAAAATATATATATATATATATATATATATATATATATATATATACATATATATACAGTATATATATATATATATATATATATATATATATCAGTAGACAAATGTCTCGGCTGAAGGCCGATCTCTCCTAAAGTGCAGTCTCGCTATCGCTCGACAAGACAAATATTTGTTGAAACGTGAATATAGTCACCAAACTAATGGGGCGAAGCTTCTTAAAATTGCCAAACTAATGGGGCATAACCGGGGGGTTTAGGTTCCAAAAAGACCACCATAGCTTTAATAGAGTTAGCCTTCACAATACAGTAATATGTATGTCTTTGGCTTCTACCTTATTCATTATACTGTAGGTAGGCCAGAAATTGTGAACCTCAACCTTTGTAACTGGAGGAGATGGGCTGTACATTTCTACACCTATTCCCCGGCTGACTCTTCCCAAATGGTAGATATATTAGCTCCATTACTCTAGGGGTTGTTGAGTTATAGAGGTTAATGGTAAACAATTCCGGACCACTGATAAATCAATAGACCATAAGTAACACTAGGTAATTCCGGACCACTGATAAATCAATAGACCATAAGTAACACTAGGTAATTCTATTCAGCTTGGAGATGTTAACTCTTCAGTACCGGTGATGTACTTTTCATTATATTCTGGCAACTATTAGACGATTTTGTACAGCTTAGGAAGGACGTTTACTCATTAAAAGGGTACAGACTATCTCGGTTAATCCTTTGAGCTACCATATTTCCTTCCCAGGCTTTATAAAATCGTCTAAATGTAGCTGAAATAAAAACAAAAGACATCGCCGGTACAGAAGGGGTTAACCCTTTCAATACCGGGGCCGTCCTTTTAACTTTACTCTGGCTACTATTAGACGATTTTTTTCCAGTTAGAAATAAATGAATAAATAAAAATAAATAGATGAATTAAACATAAACTATAGTATTATAAGTGGTTAACTGACTAAATTATCCCTCTTAACCCTTTCAAGCTCCAATACGCGTTTCTGTTCTGTTTTCTGGCTACTAGTAGACGATTTTATTCAGATTAGTAACGGTATACGGAAGTCAGAGGGTTGATTGAGATAGTATTTGCCCATTTAATACCCACAGATACATCCTAAGCTGCATAAAATCGTCTAATGATAGCCAAAATAAACTAATATATGATGATAGTTTTCTTCATTTTCTTCAAACTATTAGCGGGAGAGATTATTCACATTTAGGAGGAATTGTAAAGGTCAGAGCTTATTTTGTGAGACCTATCCCCTCTTGATTCCTAGAGGGCTTTCCATAGCTGAGGAAAATCGTTTAACACTTTCTGTACCAGCGACGTCGGTTATATCTTATTCTAGCTAAATTTAGACGATGTTATGTAGATTAGGAAGGATCTGTGGTACTTAAAAGGATTGAGTAATATACTTCGAAGCACTATAAGTACTAGATATCAATCCTTAAGGGGGGTCACCGGCTTTTTTTCATCTTTCTCTCCTTTTCTCTCTTTTCCTGGCTTGTATCCATTCGGCCCCATTCAGCCAACTGTTTTAAGACGTTTATCCCATCCAGGTGTCGATTTCTTCCTGGCGAGCGATAGCGAGCCAGCTTTGTATGGAGAAATCCGGCTTCGCCGGAGACATTTTTCTATCGAACATTGTACAAATTTAGCTTGCTGTCAAAACAAAATTATATATATGCTGGCTCGCTACCACTCGCCAGGAAAATATTGACACCTGGATGGGAGTAAACGTCTTAAATCAGTAGGCTGAATGGGACCGAATGGATACAAGCCAAAGAGAGAGGGAGAGAAAGAGAAAAAAAAAGCGAGGTGGGCTCCCTTAACTGACTACAGTCAATTAGTAGTAGCCATAATATATTGATAAGGATGTCAACGGTACAGAAGGGGTTAATGTTAGCCAGATGAAACACTTAACCCCTTCAAGCTCTGACGCGTTTTAGAAGTTTATTTTGGCTATCATTAGACGATTTTATGCAGCTTAGGAAGGATCTGTAGGTATTAAGTGGGTAAATACTATCTCAATCGACCCTTCGACTTCCATATACCGTTAGTAATCTGAATAAAATCGTCTAATAGTAGCCAGAAAACAGAACAGAAACACGTATTGGAGCTTGAAAGGGTTAAATCTCTGAACAGGACTGAGACCGGAACCCCACTCAGTCTTTAAATTGACGCATGTTTGTATATATACTCAATAAAAGGCTATTGATGGCCTAATTTTGTGAATGAAAACCATTTGGAATGCAAGAAGGAATTTGGCAGGAAGGGAAGAGCAGAATCAGTAGTGGAAACAGCAGAGAGTGAGAGAGACAGAGAGAGAGAGAGAGTTAGAGTTAGAGAGAGAGAGAGAGATAAGAGGGATTACCATAAGTCGGCTCTGACTGTGTTTTTACCTTCTACTTGGGACTTTTCCAATTGTTGACTTTCTCTATCTCTCTCTCTCTCTCTCTTGCATCCATCTCGTATTCTCCTCTCTCTCTTTCTCACTCACTTTCATTGTAATCATTCTACTACTCTCCTAGCACAGTCAAGCATTCTGACTAATTTAACTCACAACATTTATACTGGTTTTGTTTCATCCCTTGGCAAACATGGAGCTCACATACTCTGACTCACTCTCACTTTCTCTCTCCCTCCCCCCCCCCCCCCTCTCTCTCTCTCCCAGATATTAATGATATTGACACACCATTACCAGTTCCAACACCACGGTTGCCTCACTGAAAATATATAATGCCCAGGTTACTAGAGTAATACGGGGTTAGGGACAGGCTAAAGAAAGATTAGTGAAACAAATAACTCTCATTCTCATTCTCTCTCTCTCTCTTTTTTTGTTTTTTCTCTCTCTCTCTCTCTCCCTCCCTCTCTCTCTCTCTCTCTCTCTTTGCCATAATACTAGAGCATTAAGGGATAAGGGCTAGACTAAAAAAAGGCTAGTGACACAAGTAGCTTTCTCTTTCTCTCTCTCTCTCTCTCTCTCTCTTTGCTTGTGATTTACAGGCATTAATTGTACCATATCGCTAACCAATATTTTTGTTACTGTACTGTATACTGCTTTCCAGTTTTCTCACTAGGCTAAATTAACCCTCTCCCACTTTTTTTTCCAGTAAATTGTGTAACAAATTACTAGTCCATTTGCAATTTTCAGGCTTTAACTGTGTCATACTGCTAACATCATTTTTTGTTTTATTTTCAGGCATAAATTGTGTTCTATTTCTAACATATTTTTTGTGATTTACAGGCATAATATTCTTTTTGTGATTAACATATTCTTTTTGTGATTTACAGGCATTAATTGTACCATATTGCTAACAAATACTTGTTGTTACTGTACTGTATACTGTTTTCCAGTTTTCTCACTAGGCTACATTAACCCTCTCCCACTTTTTTTTTTTCCAGTAAATTTTGTAACAAATTTCTAGTCCATTTGTGATTTTCAGGCTTTAACCCGTACAGCCCCAGCGACGCGCCTGACGCGTTGGCGATGCATGTAACGCACAGCCCCAGAGACGCGCCTGGCGCGTCACCCTAATTGCGCCGACCGTAACCTCAGGTGTAGCCACTCAAGAGGGCTCAGATTTGTATGGGAACTGTGTACGTATCCCACGCAACCGTGCCGATGGTTGAAAACTCTCAAAGTCCATGTGTGTGCGCGTGAGCGCGCAATAACCTGTTTTTTTGGGATAATTGCCTTCAATTTTTTACACTTGTAAAATACGTTTTCGGGGGCTCTGTAGGACCATTCTTTAAGCTTTTTGAGCGGTTTTTCGTGGTTTTTCCTTCATTCCTAACCCATTCGCTATTGTTTCTGGAATAAAACAATTTTTTGAAAACCGGCCGGGTTCTGGTGAACAAACATTACAAAACTAGCCGGGGCTGGACGGGTTAACTGTGTCATACTGCTAACATAAATTTTTGTTTTATTTTCAGGCATAAATTGTGTTCTATTGCAAACATATTTTTTGTGATTTACAGGCATATTAATTTTATCATATTGCTAACAAAATTTTGTGTGATTTTCAGGAATTAATTGTATCACATTGCTAACATAACATTTTTGTAATTTTCAGGCTTTAATTGTACCATTTTGCTAACATAAATTTGTGTGATTTTCAGGCATATTGTGATTATATCGTCATGGCGCCGCAACGAACCTGCACGAGTTGTTCCGGTAAATTTGGCCCTACCATGTTTGTTGATACTGATATCCAAATTTGTAGATTTTGCCAGCTCCGAGAGAAGATTGCGGATGAATTGAATGCAGCTCACCGCAAGATCGATGCCCTGACTACGAAGCTTGAATCCCTTCAAGAATTTGCCACACTCAACATAGGAGTGGCCACGGCCCAAGAAACCACTACGATGTCAACTGCCATTCCAGTGCATACAGTACCGGTACCGGTACCCACACCAGCAGCTACCTTAGATGTTGCAGAAAATAATAATGACTCTACTCTCACTCCCCCCCAGGACAACTTTCAGTTAGTGAGAAACAATGTGCATCCCAGTACCAGTACCAGGAAGGTCATCCCGACAACATGCCAAAACCGCTTCAAAATTCTTGCTATCGACGAGGAAGAGGAAACGGAAGAAGTTCGGCTTGTGGGCGACTTCATGGTCCGTGGCCAATTAACCGAGTTCTGCGCCAGGGCACCCAGGACCAGAAAGCGATTCTGTATCCCAGGTGGCGGCGTGGACGACATTGTTGCGGCTGTGGAAGAGGTTTCCAGGCTCGCCCCCGCAAGCACTACGTACGTCATCCACGTTGGATCTAACGATGTCCAACGGACGCGGTCAGAGGAACTACTTTGCAAGTACCGGCGGCTGATCAGGTCCTTCAAGGAAAAATCTAATAGAATCTTAATTTCAGGAATTGTTCCCCGGATTGATGTAGAAAACCGATTTTACAACATAGCTACCAGTACAAATCGCCGACTAGCCAAACTCTGCAGGGAGGAGGACATCGACTTTGTCAACACGTGGGATCATTTTTACTATGATAAATCTTTGTTTTCAGGATATGGTGTACATCTCAATGAAGTAGGAGCTGCACGTCTTGGTCGTCTGCTGAACGATGCAGTCAAGGATTTCCGTTAAAAAAACGGGGTTAACCGGGGGTATCCGGGGGTAGTGTAAGTCAAATACGAACTGAAAATTCAGACAATGCACAATCAGTAACATCCAACTCTAATACTCTTAAGGTGTTTTATGTAAATGCTCGTAGCATACGCAATAAATTTTCAGATCTAGAGGAAATCGTGTTTACAGAACATTATGATATAATCGGCATTACAGAATCTTGGTTAAATACGGAAGACAGAGACTTTTTAGCCGAATATACGCTTTCTGGTTATACAATGTTTGAGAAAAGTCGGATCAATAGAAATGGAGGAGGAGTTCTGTTTTTTATAAAGGAAAGTCTAAATCCCGTCTTAATGTCAAAACCTCAAATTGCGAATATAGACATATCTTACGTACTATTAAATAATAAACGAGGAACTAAAATAACACTAGCTTTATTATACAGACCCCCAGCTCAATCAGTGCAAACTGACAGTGAAATTTATGAACAAATTGCAGAAATAACTAACATACAAGATACCGTAATTCTTGGCAATTTCAACTTACCCGTAACTAAATGAGGCGATATTCTTACTTCACACTCTGGACACGACCTCTATGCTAACTTGCAAGAGAGTTCACTTTTTCAATTTGTACAATCTCCGACCCCCGTGGTAATAATGTGCTTGACCTTGTACTCGCAACAAAAGAAGAATTAATAGAGAATTTGAATGTTGGTGATGAATTCAGTAACAGCGACCATCGTACGATAACTTTCACTTTAAAGTTTACAAGTAACAAATCAAATAGCAGCATTGAGAAAGTCCCAAATTTCAAGAAAGCAAATTTTCATAAACTTAAATCAAAGCTTAAAGAAACTGACTGGAGCTTTCTGACTAACAATAACGACATAAATACATCTTGGGAGTGTTTCACAACCACTTACCTTAAGGCAGTGCAAGACTGCATACCATAAAAAATACGGCGTCCAGGCCATAATGATAAGCCCAAATGGTGGAATAAAGATATTTCAGACTGTCTGCTTGCTAAAAGATTTGCTAATGATAGATTAAATTCCTCTCAAAATGACGAAGAACGGGTGAAATTTGTAGAGCTACGACGCAAAGCCAAAAAGTTAATTAAGCAAAGTAAAAAGACCCTGGAGTTACATGTTGCGAATCAAAGTAAAACAAACCCGAAAGAATTCTATAGTTATATCAGAAAGAAAAAAGTAGTTACTTCAACTGTTGGACCGTTAGTCGATGAAAATGGAGAATACACCAAAGACGAAGTACAAATGAGTAATGCCCTCAATACCTTCTTTGCATCAGTTTTTACAACAGAAGACCTCAGTGATATCCCTACACCATCGCCGATTCAGATTGATAATTCAGATGTTCTAAGCAATATCACCGTTACAGAGAGAGAAGTATTGAATTGTTTAGATAAACTCAAGGTAAATAAAACGCCTGGACCTGATACAATCTCACCTAGAGTTCTAAAGGAAGCTAAAGATGAGCTCTCCAAACCACTGACATTGTTATTCATGAATCCTTGCAGTCTGGGACTATGCCTTATCAGTGGAAGCTAGCCAACGTAACACCGATAGTAAAAAAAGGCAGCAAATCCCTACCCAGTGACTATCGTCCAATTAGCTTAACCTCAATTGTATGTAAAATGCTAGAACGGTAATAAGAGACAGACTCGTAAATCACTTAGAGGCAAATAACTTACTTAAAGATACTCAACACGGCTTTCGTAAAAAACGTTCCTGTTTAACAAACCTCTTAGACTTCTTCCACGATATCCTCAACCTCTACGATGAGAGTAAAGCTGTAGATATTATAAACCTTGATTTTCAAAAGGCCTTTGACAAAGTTCCCCACAAACGTTTACTGCTAAAACTAAAAGCGCATGGAATACAAGACGGTGTGTTGAAATGGATAGAAAATTGGCTCAGCGACAGAAAGCAAAGAGTAGTCATAAACGGTAAGGCATCTAAATGGACCAATGTAAGTAGCGGGGTACCCCAGGGATCGGTACTAGGACCAATTCTCTTTCTAATTTACATCAACGACATAGATGAGGGTCTCACCTGTACAATCTCAAAATTTGCTGACGATACAAAAATTGCAAATAGTGTACTCTCAAAAGAACAAGTTGACGATATGCAACACAATCTAGATAAATTGTCATGTTGGGCCCAAATTTGGAAAATGAGTTTCAATGCGGATAAATGTAAAGTACTACATATCGGATACCTAAATGAGAAAGCAAACTAATCGATGAATGGCACTCAGCTTAAGAATGTAAACAGAGAAACCAATCTGGGAGTAACAATATCGAGTAACCTAAAACCGAGTCAACAATGTTCAGAAGTTGTTAAGAAGGCAAACAAAATAATTGGCTTTATAGGCAGGTCATTTGAGCATAAATCCAAAGAAGTTATCCAAACCCTTTACAATTCCTTAGTCCGCCCTCTTCTGGAATACTGCGTTCAATCCTGGTGCCCTTATTACCAAAAAGATATAAACAAGCGAGAACGAGTTCAACGTAGAGTTACCAAAATGATACCTAGCCTAAAGAACAAACCATACGAAGAGCGTCTTAGAGAATTAAATCTATTTCCTTTAACCCAGCGCAGATTAAGAGGTGACTTAATTCAAGTGTTCAAAATCATCAAAGGCATCGACAATATGAACTGTAGTAAGTACTTCACTATCGACCAATCTAATTACACGCGGGGAAACGGTTGCAAAATTATTGGTAAATCTTTTAACTCACACGAATCTAAGAATTTCTTCTTCAATCGAGTTGTCAACTTGTGGAATGGGCTTCCCCGAGACGTTATAGACTGCAGCACCGTTAATTCATTTAAACTCCGCTTAGACAAATATCTCGCATCAAACCCGCGACTGACTGCGTTTGTAAATGAATAACTTTATTTTATCCCCCCCCCTCAGTTACTAACCCATATGTCCCCTACTAACTTCCTAATCCTGCCGCGGACATTAGTTCCAGGGCAGTAGTTCCCTTTCCAATGTTCCCTTACCCACTCTAAACCACTGTTTGGACACTTGATCCTCAGTGTTTTGGAGGACAAGCAGCCTAGAAGGGTCACTAGACCTGTTGTTGCTTGATTTCCTTTGTACTCCTTTGTACTCTTTGCCATAATACTAGAGCATTAAGGGATTAGGGCTAGACTAAAGAAAGATTGGTGACACAAGTAGCTTTCTCTCTCTCTCTCTCTTTCTCTCTGTCTCGCTTGCTCTCTCTCTCTCTCTCTCTCTCTCTCTCTCTCTCTCTCTCTCTCTCTCTCTCTCTCTCTCTCTCTCTCAGCAATAATACTAGAGCTTTACGGGATTAGAGCTAGACTAAAGAATGATTGGTGACACAGATGGAGTAGCTTTGGGTATAAAGAGGGAAGGAAATCTCAACCTGTCCGACATTATCATTAGGTATTTGTCATTCAGAGAGGTTCCATAATAGTACCAGGATGATATTAAGGGGGGATGGGCCGGTTTTCTGGACCACTTTCTCCCTCATGTTTAGCCCCATTAGTTTTCAGATGGTAAGATGTTTGTCCCATTAGTTAGTCGATTTTAAGACCTTTCGCCCCATTTCTTCATCAATATTTAGACCTTTCGTGCTATTTAGGTGTTGATTTTTCCCCTGGCGAACGATAGTGAGCCTGTAATGTTGGAAAAACCAGCCTTCGGCCGGGACATTTTTCTACCGAAAAATATACAAATTAATCTAGAAGGGGGATCTAATGGATGTTTTTGTTTTGATTTGATGGAGGTCTAGAGAGGAAACTAGAAAAATGACGAATATATACAAAAATCGCCCAAAAAGTGGACCATCTCCCCTTAAATTCATATCAATTAGCCGAGTTGGTGGTGGTGGTGGGGGGTGTGATGTGTAAAATAGTTGGTGGTGGTGGGGGGGGGGAAAGTGTAAAATAGTTGGTGGTGGTGGTGGTGGTGGGGGGGGATGTGTAAAATAGTTGGTGGTGGTGGTGGTGGGGGATGTGAAAAATAGTTGGTGGTGGTGGGGGGGGGGGGGGGGGATGTGTAAAATAGTTGGTGGTGTTGGTGGTGGGGGGGGGGGGGGGGGATGTGTAAAATAGTTGGTGGTGGTGGTGGGGGGGATGTGTAAAATAGTTGGTGGTGGTGGTGGGAGGGGGGGGGGGGGATGTGTAAAATAGTCATGGTTGAAGTCTAGACAACTCACCACGTGTTCGAAGGCATAGTCCTCCACGAGACTATAACCTGGTTCTTCAAATAATAACTAAAGTTGCTTCCCTTATATCCGCTCATGGCCGAGTGGTTACGGTGCCCAGCTCGCCTAAATATACTTGGGCTGAGTGGGTTCGAATCCTGGTCAGGATATCTCTCTCCCAACCTGCCCGACATTATCATTAGGGAATGAAATGTCTGCTCTAACTTGCATATCACTGTTTGGCGGTAGCTTAAATACTAATAGGGGTGAAAAGTCTTAAAATCGCCAGATTAATGGGGCGAATGTATTACAGTTTAAAAAAATAATGGGGTTAAACATGAGGGAGAAGGGGGTCCAGAAAAAAGCCTCCCCTTAACACTGTATGGTGTGAAGCGGGTTTTTTTTTTAGACACGTGTTTTACTCCATTAGGTTGGATAATTTAAAACGTTTCACCTCATTACTTGGGCGATTATACGACATTTCACCTCATTCAGGTGTCGATTTCTCTGGGCGAGCGAATGCGGGCCTACATTATAGGAGAAAGCATAGGATCTTCATTGTTCTACCTTTAAATGTACACATTTAACTAGAAGGGGTTTATGTGTGTGTATGTGTCTATGTGTGTACTTACACTAGTTGTACTTACACTAGTTGTATTTGCGGGAGTGAGCATGCTCGTTAATTCCCGCCTCCTAAGATATGTTTGTCATACCGTGCTTTGAAACTATGCACTGATGGTGCAGACACTACTTCGGCTGGCAATGTGTTCCACCCACTAATCGAGTTGGTAGGAAATCTTTTACTTTTCAGATCAGATTTACTATTAAGCACTTTTAGTTTGTAGCTGTGACCTCTTGTTCTCTCACCTCCATCCCTCTCTATGAAGTTTTCTTGGTCGATTTTGTCAATACCTCTAACACATTTATATATCTGAATTTGCTGTCCTCGTTTCCTTCTCTGTTCCAGTGTAGGTAGATTCAATCTCTCGAGCCTCTCTTGGTACTCCAAATTTTCCAAATGTGTGTGTGTGAGTGTTTGTGTGTATGTGCATGGGTGTGTGTGTGTGTTTTATTTGAAGGGGTCTTGGGAGGCATATTGTAGAATCTAGGGGTAAAATTTAAAATGCATTGCTTGAATATTACAAACACAATGGAAACTCAATAATCATTAAACTATCATCATAGTCTCCAAGACGCTGCCCTAGATAGTTTAAATGGGAGCGTTTTGCTGAAATATTCTACATATCGGCCAGGTAACCAATCTTTAGGATAAACCCTGCTTAATTTTGGTATTTTTTTTAGTATTATCTGAACAAATTATTTAGTGAACTTCGCTCTAGTTTTGGTGTAATGAAGCTGATCTTAAGGGGGTTGGATTGTTATTTGTTGGTCGATATATAAATGTACGTATATATTTTTTAGTTTCCTCGCTAGACCTCCATCAAGCTTAAAAACAAAATATCCCCTACACTCCCCTTCCAGATAAATTTGTATATATTTCGGTAGAAAAATGTTCCGGCCGAAGGCCAGTTACTCCTAAAATTACACGCTTGCTATCGCTCTCCAGGGAAAAATTGACACCTAAATGGGACGAAAGTTTCTAATTTTGAAAAAGAAATAGGGTGAAAGGTCATTAAATCGCCAAACTAATGGAACAAACGTCTTAAAATCTTTACTTAATCTAATGGGACTAAACACGAAGGAGAAGGGGGAGGGGGACAGAACAAACAACCATACCCCCTTAACAATACTTTCCCGTTTCTCCTTCCTCCGAAGAGCTGTGTTAGACATAGCAGTAGTTAAAAAAAACAAGAAATACTTATATATAATATACTGTATATATATATATATATAAAGGTGAGGTGAAGTTGAACGGTCAGGCTATGGAGATTGTCAACTAATTTAAGTATCTGGGCAGTGTGTTGAGTAAAGATGGGACTATGGATGAAGAAGTGCGGGAGAGGGTACAACAGGGGAAGAGGGTTGTAGAAACGCTAAAAGCAGTAACAAGAAATAGAGTGGTCAGTATGGAAGTGAAGAAGTCCTTGCATGACAGTGTGGTAATCCCGACACTGACTTACGGAAGCGAAGCATGGACGTTGGTTGAGAGACTCAGACCAAGAGTGACAGCAGTGGAAATGAATTACTTAAGGAGTGCGTGCGGAGTTACATGGAGGGATAGACAGACTAATGAGGAAGTAAGAAGGAGGTGTGGTGTGGAGGTAGATGTGCTGGAAAGTGTGAAAAGGAACAACTTGAGATGGTTCGGCCATATGGAACGTATGGAAAGCGAGAGAATGACTTAAGAGGGTGTACGAGAGCGAGGTGGAGGGACAGAGAGGGAGAGGTAGACCGAATGAGAGGTGGAAGGATGGAGTGAGGAAGTACATGAACGAAGGCGGTGTTGGTTGGGGGGAGGGGCGTTGACTGACTGGGGACAGAGGTGCATGGGGCGGTTCGTTCGTGGCCACCCCTTCGGGGATCACGGCGTCAGGCAATAGATAGATAGATAGATATATATATGAGGGTGCAAAGGCGGCAGTACATGTGGAGAACGAGCAGAGCGAGTTCTTTGACCTGAATGTTGGGTTGAAACAGGGGTGTGATGTCGCCGTGGTTGTTTACTGTACTGTATATATGGATGGAGTCATGAAAGAAATACAAGGAAGATCAGTGGATGTTGGTGTATCGCTGATAAGGGAGGGAAATGAGTGGAAGCTACCTGTACTGCTGTTTGCAGATGATACAGTTCTGATGAGCGATAATGAATGGGAGTTGCAGGGTCTGGTAAATATGTTTGGAACAGTGTGCGAAAAACGGAATCTAAAGGTAAATGCGGGGAAGAGCAAGGTTATGGTCTTCGAAAGGGGTGAAGCCACAGAGTGTGAGGTGAAGGTGAATGGTCAGGCTATGGAGATTGTCAGCTAATTTAAGTATCTGGGCAGTGTGTTGAGTAAAGATGGGACTATGGATGAAGAAGTGCGGGAGAGGGTGCAACAGTGGAAGAGGGTTGTAGGAACACTGAAAGCAGTAACAAGAAATAGGGTGGTCAGTATGGAAGTGAAGAAGTCCTTGCATGACAGTGTGGTAATCCCGACACTGACTTACGGAAGCGAAGCATGGACGTTGGCTGAGAGACTCAGACCAAAAGTGAGAGGGGTGGAAATGAGTTACTTAAGTAGTGCGTGCCGAGTTACATGGAGGGATAGACGGCGAATGAGGAAGTAAGAAGGAGGTGTGGTGTGGAGGTAGATGAGCTGGAAAGTGTGAAAAGGAACACCTTGAGATGGTTCGGCCATATGGAACGTATGGGAAGCGAGAGAATGACTAAGAGGGTGTACGATAGCGAGGTGAAAGGACAGAGAGGGAGAGGTAAACCGAGAGAGAGGTGGAAGGATGGAGTGAGGATGTATATGGATGAAGGTGGTGCTGGTTGGGAGGAGGGGCGTCGACTGACTGGGAACAGAGGTGCATGGGGGCAGTTCGTTCGTGGCCACCCCTTTACTTCGGGGATCGCGGCGTCAGGCAATATACTGTATATATTATACATATACTGTGTATATATATGCTTAACCCCTTCTGTACCGGCGTCGTCTTCTTGATCCTATTCTAGCTATATTCAGACAATGTTGTGTTTAAGAAGGATCTGTGGTAGTAAATAGTATTACGTGAGATAGTTCGAAGCCTGTTAATTAACCACTTGCAAGTTGCAGGCTATAAGGAAGTTCGGCCTGTAAACATCGACATTAAACACAAATACGGTAATTATGTAGGTTTCTGATGGATAAATAGTATGTTGAATTTGGTTTTATGTATTTATATAATTACTAAAACCTTATTATAGCTGGTTATTCTGCTAACTATCGATGTCTACAACTCCAACTTCCTTATAGAACGAAATCGCAAGTCAGCAATTGCTGGAGCCCCTTCTTAAACTAAATAAAATCGTTTAATAGTAGCCAGAATAAGGTTAAAAAGACGTCGCTGGTACAGAAGGGTTTAACTATACTCTCCCCGTTTTTCCTTCCTCCGCAGAGCTGTAAGTTAGACATAGCAGTAGTTTAAAACAGATATCCATAAACAAATGTATATAATACTATGTGAAGCTAGTCAATGGTAACTGGTGTCTGTATTTTCGAGAGCGTGTGTCTGTGCATGAGTGTTGTTGCGCCGAATCGCTGGCCACTACCTTGAGCTAGGCTGCTACTCTGGTAACTCTGCTAGAGCTAGAGCGGAGAACCTAGTCAGTGTCTCGCGCGACTCCAGGGAAGGCGGAGGTGTAGTTAAACCCCTTCTGTGCCGGTGACGTCCTTTTCATTATATTCTGGCAACTATTAGACGTTTTTCAGCTTAGGAAAGAAGTCTACCCATTAAAAGGATACAGGCTATCTAAATTATTCCTTTTAGCTACCACATATCCTTCCTAAGCTTCGAAAAAATCGCCCAATTGTAGCTGAAATCAAATGGAGAATACGTCGCCGGTACAGATGGGGTTAATGTCCTGCTCAACCCTTGACTGATTACTATTGGTTATTTGCTGCAGTTATCAATACAGTACACCATATTGGTTATTTGCTGCAGTTATCAATACAGTACACCATATTGGTTATTTGCTGCAGTTATCAATACAGTACACCATATTGGTTATTTGCTGCAGTTATCAATACAGTATACCATATTGGTTATTTGCTGCAGTTATCAATACAGTACACCATATTGGTTATTTGCTGCAGTTATCAATACAGTACACCATATTGGTTATTTGCTGCAGTTATCAATACAGTACACCATATTTACTATTGGTTATTTGATGCAGTTATCAATACAGTACACCATATTTAAGGGGACAGTGTGTATTTGCTGCAGTTATCAATACAGTATACCATATTTAAGGGGACAGTGTGTATTTTTGTTGGATCTATTTATTGATATATTTATTTATTTTTTAGTTTCCTCCCTAGACCTTCATCAAACATAAAACAAAAAAACATCCATTATATCCCCCTTCGAGATTAATTTGTAAATTTGTCGGTGATTCTTCCACAATTACAGGCTTGCTATCGCTCGCCAGGAAAAAAAATCGGCACCAAAAGGGCGCGAAAGATATTAATATTGACAAAGAAATGGGGTGAAAGGTCTTAAAATCGACAAATTAATGGGGCAAACGTCTTAAAATAGCAAAACTAATGGGAATATGCCTGCGAAAGAAAGGGGACCAGAACAACGGACCATCTCCCATTAACTCGTGCCGTACCAGTGCCATTCTTTAACATTATTCTGGCTACTATTAGACGACTTTATTAATTACAAAAATACAGACATCCAGTAATTAACAGGCTTCCAACTATCTCACTTAATCCTTCTTACTACCACAGATCCTTCTTAATCCTCTCTGACATATGACGCGATTTTGAGCCGATTAGGGATACTTTAAAGCCTTTGTTACCATCAGGGGTATTTAGAAACCTTTAGTTTAGTTACTTCAACCTCTACAGTTGTCTTTGAGTTAGCTGTGGGCAGAACACTAATTTTGGAGAGGTAATTATAAGAGTGAGAGAACTCTATTTCTTATTACTAATCTGGCAACCTCTGCGTCATAAATGCGTGAAAGGGTTAATATAGCTAACATAGAATTAGAAAGACGTCGCCGGTACAGAGGGGGTCAAGAATGTGCCCTCTCACTAAGAAGATATAAGAAGAAGGTGTGACAGGGATCTATCTGCCTTGTGTGGGCCGATCGGCTTTTTGCAGACTCCCATTTTCTTATGTTCTTATGTGAGCAAGCTTTGGTGATGTGGCAATGTGGAGGAGGAAACACATATATACTGTACTCGGCCACTTGCGAGTTTCAGGCTATAAAGAAGTTGGAGCTATATGCATCGATTTTTAAAGGGAGGTTTACAGTTTGTTCCCTAGACCTCCATCATGCTTAAAATTACACCCCCTTTCAAGATTAAATTACAGGCTCGCTATCGTTCGCCAGGAAAGAAATCGACACCTAATTGGCGTGAAAGTTCTTAACATGGACAGAAATGGGTCGAAAATTCTTAAAATCGCCAAGCTAATGGAGCAAACGTCTTAAAAAACAAAAAACAAAAAACAATGGGGCTAAACATGAGGGAGAAAGGGGTCCAGAAAAATATCCCTCAAGTGGAATTCTCCCCTTAACATAATTACTAGCTTAAATTCGGTTGTAGTGCATTTATAAATACACACAATCAAATTCACTATACTTTCTAACCATCAAAAACCTACTATATTAGTGCACTTCTGTTTAGTATTTATGTTTACAGCTCCAACTTCCTTATGGCCTGAAACCCGAAAGTGGTCAATTGGAGACTACATAATATATAAGGATTATATATAAATAAATAAGTATATATTATTATTATATCTATTTACTTTTTTATATTTATTTTTACCTCCTACCCTATTATCTTACAGCCATATATCTCTCTCCTAGTCTTCAATATCTCACTCTTACATTGACCAGCCTTTTATCTCCTAACCTTTTATCCCTCACCTATATATCTCCCAGCCTTCTATCTCCCTATCTCTCTCTCACCTTTATATCTCACAACCTTCTATCTCTCACACTTATATTATCCTCCAACCTTCTATCTCTCAGTCAAAATGAATAGTTCGCCGAAAAATCTGCTCTTAAACTGTAATCTCAAGTTGGTATTGTTGTATTCCTTTGCAGACTTCGCGTGTTTCTTAAAACCCGTGATTATTATTATTATTATTATTATTATTATTTCTCTTCAATATTCCTGCACGCATACCTTTATATTGCTTTGGCTATCGTTGGACAATTTTATTCCGCTTATAACAAATGTATATGAAAATCTATCTATCTATTGCCTGACGCCGCAATCCCCGAAGGGGTGGCCACGAACGAACCGCCCCCATGCACCTCTGTCCCCAGTCAGTCGACGCCCTCCTCCCAACCAGCACCGCCTTCATTCATATACTTCCTCACTCCATCCTTCCACCTATCCTTCGGTGCACCTCTCCCTCTCCGTCCTTCCACGTAGCTCTCGTACACCCTCTTAGTCAATC
Source organism: Paralithodes platypus (assembly GCA_032716605.1). NCBI lineage: Eukaryota > Metazoa > Arthropoda > Malacostraca > Decapoda > Lithodidae > Paralithodes > Paralithodes platypus. The sequence continues at coordinate 42,463,929 of CM064527.1, read as the reverse complement.
TCTCGCTTTCCATACGTTCCATATGGCCGAACCATCTCAAGTTGTTCCTTTTCACACTTTCCAGCACATCTACCTCCACACCACACCTCCTTCTTACTTCCTCATTCGTCTGTCTATCCCTCCATGTAACTCCGCACACACTTCTCAAGTAACTCATTTCCACCGCTCTCACTCTTGGTCTAAGTCTCTTCCCAAATGTCCATGCTTCGCTTCCGTAAGTTAGTGTCGGGATTACCACACTGTCATGCAAGGACTTCTTCACTTCCATACTGACCACCCTATTTCTTGTTACTGCTTTCAACGTTCCTACAACCCTCTTCCCCTGTTGCACCCTCTCCCACACCTCCTCATTCACAGTCCCATCTTTACTCAACACACTGCCCAGATACTTAAAAGAGCTGACGATCTTCATAGCCTGACCGTTCAACTTCACCTCACACTCTGTGACTTCACTCCTTTCGAATACCATAACCTTGCTCTTCCCCGCATTTACCTTCAAATTCCGTTTTTTGCACACTGTTCCAAACTCATTTACCAAACCCTGCAGCTCCCATTCATTATCACTCATCAGAACTGTATCATCCGCAAACAGCAGTATAGGCAGCTTCCACTCATTTCCCTCCCTTTTCAGCGATACACCAACATCCACTGCTCTTGATAGTATTTCTTTCATGACTCCATCCTTATATACAGTAAACAACCACGGAGACATCACACACACCTGTTTCAAACCAACCTTCAGGTCAAAGAACTCGCTCTGCTCACTCTCCACACGTACTGCCGCCTTTGCACCCTCATACATACTCTTCACTGCTTTCAGCAACTTGCCATCTACTCCGTATATTCTAAGTACTTTCCACAAACTTTCTCTATCCACTCTGTCATAGGCCTTCTCCAAGTCCATAAAGGCAACATACACCTTTTGTTTCTTCTCCAGATGTTTCTCCACAACACAATTCAGGGTAAAAATCTGATCTACACATCCTCTTCCCTTCGTAAAACCTCCCTGCTTGTCGCCTATCCATTTCTCCGTTCTCACTCTCTCAATCACTACCATACTATATACCTTCCCTACTACACTTAGAAGACATATTCCTCGGTGGTTACCACACACTCCTCTTTGCCCTTTGCCCTTATATAGGGGGACTATTATGCCAGTCTTCCAGTCATCGGGTGCACTCCCCTTCTCCCATGCTAGTTTGCACATTTTCCATACCCATTCGATCACTATCTCACCACCATACCTCAACATTTCCCCACACACTCCATCTGTTCCTGGTGCTTTTCCCAACTTCACTCTTTTCATGGCTTCCCACACTTCTGACCTCCTGATCCCCACCTCCTCTTCCACTACTTCTCTTCTTCTCCCTCCCATACCAACTATGTTTGCTGGCTCTTCATTCCTTACATTTAGCAACTCATTGAAGTACTCCCTCCATCTTTCGACTCTCTCTTGCTTCTCGGCTAGCATTCTCCCATTCTTATCTTTCACACCCTTACTGTTTCCCTTGCTACCTTCCCTAACTTTCTTGACTTCATTCCAGAACAGTTTCTTACTCTCCCTCCATTTTACACTCAGATTCCTTCCAAATTCCTCATCTACTCTTCTCTTACTTTCCTTCACTACTCTCTTCACCACCCTCTTTCTCTCCACGTACCTCGCTCGTTTCTGTCTCTCGGAATCTTCATTCCCTCTACTACCCAACCACTCTCTATATGCTTTCTTCTTTTCTTCCACAGCTATTTTTACCTCTTCTGTCCACCATGCTGTACCTTTCACTCCCTTCCCTCTTCTTCTCACTCCACACACCTCCTCACATGCTGCACAGATCTCTTCCTTAAACACCTTGCTCATCTCCTCCACTTCCTCTATAACTTCCAGGTCGAACACACCTAGTCGCCTTTCTACTGCTCTCCTGTACTCTTCCCTGATTTCCTCCTCCTGTAACCTCTGCACCCTCCTCACCATTCCACCTTCCTCTCGCCTCCCTCCAGCTCTCCTCACCCACTTCTTTTGTATCCTAACCTTAGCTACTACTACATAATGATCAGACAGACCCCCTCCAATACCCCCTATAAAACACCCTAGCATCCACCACAGATTTCTTCTTTCGTTCATCCTTGCTTATGGTAGCCCATCATAGTCCGATGATGACGTTGAAAAAGCCTGCGCATAGAAGAGTTTAGAGTGCCGAGGGAGGTGCGCAGTTCCAACTTCACTATCTTGGTACTGAACAGGGGTTGCTGATGGCAAGGGGGTGACCCAAGACGACCAGCTCCTGCTCAATACTGCAGGGGACTGCCGGGATTCCAGTTTGTTGGAAACCGCCAGGACGTGACCCCAACATCTGCTTTTCTCTCAGGGTGTGCTCCCCTAGCCTTTGTCTTACTAGACTAAACCACAAGGCAGTGAATGTGTGCCATTGTTGGTAGATGACAAGGATGCACATCATACCTCTGGGGGCCACCGCATGCCCCGAGATCCCCTATTGATTTAGCCTGGGGTCGCAAGTCACCCAGTTACCGTGTGTGGCCCCGGGGAGGCACAATAGGAGTCTTGGTGATGGAGAGGCTATGTACTGGCAGAGGGAGACTTATGCACTCGGCTCCCCTTTTCATCCACACATACATAATCAATCAATGACTTTCGTTCCACCACTGTCTTATCCTTCATCGTCAACATCCGTTTCCACGTGTACCTGTGGATCATTCTGTGTCGGAAGAAGGTGTTGGCTATCCACAGCCTCCTCCCCACACACACGTCCACAAGTGCACTACCATTCCCATTCACCTCTGATGGTACCCCCCACCCTCCCACCACTCCCTCAACTTTCCTATCACCCACCTTACCATTCATATCCCCAATCAGAAATATTCTTTCGTTCTTGTCAAACTTCTCCAGGCACGCCTCCACATTCATCCAGAACTCCTCTTTCTTTCTTTCAAGTGTATCCTCTGTCGGGGCATACACACACACACAATCACCCACGTTTGTATTCCTACTTTCATTCTCACCCACACAATCCTTGAACCCACAGACCCATACTCTCTTACACATTCCTTCCATTTGTTACTTACAAACAAACATGCACCTTCTTTCGCTGTTCCTTCACTCACTCCAGCACACACACCCATTCCACACTCCTACTCTCTCACACCTGAACCTTTCCATTTGGTCTCTGTCATTCCACATACATCCAGCCTGGCATTCACTAGCACTTCCAGAACCTCTCTCTTTTGTGCCATCATTCATGCCACTAACATTCCATGTAGCCATTCTCAGAATATCCGAAGGAATGTCCTTAGTCGGTCGTGGTTCGTCACCATAGGGTCCGTCCGCATCCGAGGCTGTTCGATTGTTTTTCCTTGCTTAGGTATTTTTCCCGGGGTTGGGGTCGCAAGCCCACCGACCCAACCTCTTTAGTCGCCTCTTACGACACCACGCAGAAGGCATGTGGGGCATATTCTATTCCTTTACCCCCAGGGGGTAATTGAGACCGTCCTTACCCTTTTGACTCTACAGGTCCTTCCCAAGCTACATAAAATCGTCTAATAATAACCAAAATAAAAGGAAGAAAAACGTCCATTTATGCATGCTGGAAGGATTAAGGGGAGATGGTTGTTTATGCATGCTTGAAAGATTAAGGGGAGATGGTTGTTTATGCATGCTTGAAGGATTAAGGGGAGATGGTTGTTTATGCATGCTTGAAGGATTTAGGGGAGATGGTTGTTTTTCTTTTCTGGCCCTCCTATTCCTTCATATTTACCCCTATTGGTTTTCAGATTTTAAGATGTTCGGCTCATTAGTCTGGCGCTTATAAGACCTTTCGCCCCATTTCTGTTTTAATATTAAGCCTTTGCGTGCCATTTGTGTAAAAAAAGATCCTGGCAAGCCTGTAATTCAGGTGGAATCAGCCTTCGGCTGGGACATTTTTCTACCGAAAAATGTACAAATTTATCTAGAAGATGGATCTTGGGGAATATGTTTAAAGCTTGATTGAGGCGTAGGGAGGAAACTAAAAAGTAAAACAAAACAAATACAATAAAAATAAAATAAAAAATGATAAAAATAAGTCGATCAATAGGTAAACCCTTCCCCCTTTAATCGCCCTCTCTCTAGATTTCTAGATTTTCACTATACCGGGGACCATTTTGAATAAGCTGATAACAATGAGGAGTGTGGCGTATTTTGTTATTTTGTTTTCTGGACCCCCTTCTCCTTCATGTTTAGCCCCATTAGTTTCGACATTTTAAGACGTTCATCGCATTAGTTTGACGATTTTAAATCCTTTTGCCCCATTTCTTTGCCAATGTTAAGACCTCTCGTGCCATTTGGGTGTCGATTATTTCCTGGTGAGGGATAGCAAGCCTGCAATAATATTTCCTGGTGAGGGATAGCAAGCCTGCAATAATATTTAGGTGGAATCTGCCTTCGGCCAGGGCATTTTTCTACCCAATACTGAACAAACGTCTATCAAAATGGGTCTTGAGAGTATTTTTCAAGCGTGATGAAGGTCTAGAAAACTAAACAAAATATATTTATTGTTCTCTCCACTAACCAACTTTACTCCTAAACTCGATTAATGAAATTAACAAACACATGTGGCAGTCCGGGGATTCGAACCCAGGACGCTCACACCGAACATAATAAATAAATAAATAAGAAAATAACTAAGTAATTAAACATATATATACAATTCCCCCTTATATTCTTGTTACTCATTCACAGCCCTTGTCCTTGGAATTCAGGTCTCGGTGTACAGCTGGCCACAGAAATATGCATACACTCTGGGATTGTATGTATGGAAGGAAATATGGTATGATAGGCGTACATACAAGAATAAATTGCGATAAAACCGTAAATTGGCATATTATTAAACTAGTAGATGATAAAATACACTTTTAATTCACCCATTTTATATATTTTTCTTCCATTCATACGACTTAATATAACAGAGTGTATGCAAACTCGTGTGACCAACTGTACTACTTGTAGATTTTCTTTATGTAATGTATTAAATTCTCTTCTTGAACTAACGCTTGGCCTCTAATTTTTGGTCGTGGGTCTGTGATTTCAGTAAGGTTTGGGTTGCACAACATCTAGGGGTGGCTGCGCCAGGCTAGAAATAATTTCATTATCTTTTTCACAAGGTCAGCCCTTTGTCTGTCGTTCAATTTCAATAGACCTCTTAATTTGCCAGTGCCATCCACCTGGCTAGACTGCTGATGCTTAGGGAGGGGAGAGGGGTTAGTGCAAGTCACAAATGGAGACGGTGGAGAAGAAGACTCACGACAAGTCTTTGAGAATGTGAAATTCTGGGGGCAATCTCTGGATCGGAGAATCTTCATTTGTTACCGAATGGACCAATCATGAGCCGATATCTATTCCCTCTCGACGCCTTTGATCTTGTATCCGAGATTTCTCCGGGCTGATGATGGTGAGGGTTAGGAGTCTGTGTCAGCTGCTTGGACTGGCCAATCAGGGGTCGTGGCTTCTCTGATCCTGGATCTGGGCATTCCCCGGATTAATGCTGGAGAAGATCCATGAGGGGCATAAATTATGCCCATCACCCCAACGCCCGTACCCGTTATTATGCCGCATAATAACGGGTACAGGCGTTGGGGTAATGGGCGGGCGGTTGTTCGTAGGTAACTTGTCAGCATCTCCTTCACTGTTGAGTTTGGTGGGACTTGAGTCATCAAAATGGGGTCTAAATATCCATAAGGACTTGCTCATCATTACACTCTCTCAAAACTTAGTTCTGTCCTTAGGACCACAAACGGAGTGCTCCGGCAGCCTGGTACAGGAAGTGCAGGTGGTAGTGGCGAGAAAAATCCCTATGTGTCGTAAAAATTACCTCCACCCCCTCCCATCCGTGCTGAGGGAGACTTATAATATGCCTTGGGGGTGGGACAGGAAGAGGACCCACCAGAGTGGGACTCCAAGATTCTCTCGACTATACCAGCAAGTTGCTTAAAAGTGCTATTATTATGCTACAGCAT